>JADRCH010000697.1:372738-393419 GCA_019843965.1 Rhynchomys soricoides | reverse complement strand
AGAGAGAGAGAGAGAGAGAGAGAGAGAGAGAGAGAGAGAGAGAGAGAATGTGCCTGTGCATACACGTTTTAAATATTTTGTATCCTTAGCAGTACAAGCTCCAGGCTATATCGTAACTCAGTTTAACTTTCTGCAAAATTATCAAACTACTTCCCAATATCTGCAATACATATTTTCCATGGAAATATTTGCCATTATCTTTCATATTAGAAATTTCACCATATGTAATGTGTTATATCATTGTGGTTTCCTGTATATTCCTTCATTTAAATGGTTTTCCATGTGTTGATTGGCCAGTTACTTATCTCCTTTGAGAAATGTCTACTGAAGTGTTTATGTAGTTTAAGAATGGGATTGGGTTGCAGTGACACAAGCAGTAACACAGAACTCAGGCCACTGAACTACCTATTATAGGTCTCATGACCTATTTTTCCTTTTATTTCAGAGCTGTATAAAGTCCTCACATATATTCCATACTGAGAAATTCTTACACTAAAATATTGTCTTCTCTTGGTTATCTTTTTATTTTATTGATAGCTTCCTCTCAATATTAAATGTTTAAATTTTCATTATTTCAAGTTTGTCTAGTATTCCTTTTTCTTTCTTTTTTGTGATTTGCATGGTTTGTCTCATAAAATATCGTCTAACTCAGGATTTGAACACATACACACAACTCCTACGTACATTCCCTTTCTGTAACCAGACTTACATGTCCTAACAATAGACCCATCCTCAACAATAAGTCACTCAAATAAAACTGTAAAAACAATAAACTCAATACTGTCTACTCAGTGGAGAAACTCTCATATATTATAAATTAAATAAGGTCACAATGTTAGCACCCAGGATAGCTTCCTTCATCTAACTAATGACTGTATTTACTTGTGTGTATAGTGAATGCACTAATTTTACACTGTCAATGAAGAGACTCCTTGTTTTTCATGAGCAATAGCTAGTAAATGGGCATAGCAAAAGCTTGGTCATTAAATTAGTTTCTTCAAAAAGACTGGCAAATACTTAGAGTTGATATTCCTACACAAGTTACTGAAGTAGATCAGAACCTATGTGAAGATATTAATAATAAGCCACAGCCTGGGCAAGACAGACAAGCTCATTCTTTTAGTGTTGTCACTCCTTAGCCAGCCTGACTTTACATACTCCGTATGAGATCTCTGTAAGCACAAAATATGTCTAACCTCAGTGCTATGAAAATAATTCCCATAGTAACCTGATAATGAGCATATTTTCTAAAATAATACAGTCTTTCCTCAGCATCCAAATGAGAATTTCTGATTAGTTAATATTCATATAAAGTCTCATGATATTTTAAAATCACATCGACCTAGAAATTTATTAAAATCACTTTAATAAGCTTTAACTGCTGGATGCTGATGGATGCTTCTCTTATTTGTATGTCAATATAATTCTAGCTTCACTTCAATTCAGTAATTAGCAGGAAAGTTTAGAGAAGAAGGTAAAAGCAGTTAAAATAGCTTGCTTCACCTGTAGAGTGGATTGGCAGAACAATAATGGGGCCCGCTTTCTTGACTAATGTTGTGAATAGAGTTTTAAATTATTCTTTGTGATAAAAGACTATGGCCATGTGGCTGCTGAGGTTTCTACCACTGACTTATGAGGTGTCATAACATATCAAGCTCTCATTATTTATTTCTCATCCTTTAATCCCTTCCAGTGTGATATCTCCCATCGCTCAGGAAGACACAGAAGAGGCCAGGAACTCCTAACTTTACTGTGGGCAAGTCTGTGTGTTTGTGACCATATTGCCGAATTTTGCTAATCAGATGTTTTCATTTTTATTGTGTTAAAATCTACTGTGGTTCAGCATGTGGCATAGTAGGTCAGAGCATCGCACGGAGGTAAGAGCAATAGGTCAACAATGCCTTAATGTGTACTTCTTCTCAATTGAAATGAACATTATGTTTTTGGACTAAATTTCAGTTCAAAGATTGGTGCCCTAAGAATTAAGATATATAAATAACACAAAGTGGACTGAGGAGTACAGATACAAATTAGAATCCATGTTGCTAAATATTTCTGTAGATTCAAATCGTTCTTTAGGTAACTAGCCAAGAAGGGACTTATATTAAATTATTCTAAGTCACTGTTACAGCTTGTGAACATGAATGGCTGCCAGGTCCACACAGTTCTAGTATTTCCTGTCTGTAACAATATAGAGGACTGCCTTTATTTCCTCTTTAAATTTTAAGGATCAGGTTGAGGCGACAGTTTTCTTCTCTTTCTTTTTGCATTATGGATTTGTTTCAGTGCTGTACAGACCTTAGCAATCCCCGAGGCTGTACTGTGACACCTCCTGTGGTATTCACCAGGCAGTCTAGGATGTTTTACCCTTGAGAAACCCCTCAAGCTGCCAATTGTTCTCATGTACTAGTTATTACACACAGAAGATGCCTTCCTCTAGCTCACAAAACAAAAGCAAGATTGTAATTCTGTCCCAATTTGAGAGATTTGAGCATTTGAGGCAATGAATCACAGATATCAGTAATTAAAATGCAGTGGCCAAACTGAAGAAATCACAGGAAGGCCTACATATACACCAACAGCGGATGAACTGCTATCCCCATTGCTAGCCCCTGTTTATTGGAATCGATCCCAATTACTTTCAACATTAACAAGCCATGCATCCAACTTGAATTTAATCTGTTCCTTAGAACATTTATTGGTTGCTATTCCCTAAATTCTTCTCCAGGAAGCAGTTTTTTTTTTTTTCTTACAAAATGCACACATTAGAAAAAAAAGTTTGTTGATTTCAAATAAAGTGCAAATTATATATCCGCTGGTATAATTTTTCTTCGTAATTATAAAAGTAAACCATTTTAAAATCATCAACAGTTTTATTGGTTATTTGTGATTTCACATCACGAACTTCAATTCTACTTATATCGGGGTCCTTCCATATCTGAAACCTCCACATCTAAAGAAAATAAAAAGACAAATCAAACCAACCAACTGACCGACCGACCGACTGACCAATAACATCTCACCATGGAAGCTGTGGAGTGTCACTGTGTGTCAACCCGTTTTCAAAACAGTGTCACTTGCAAATGTTCAGTGCACTGAGTCATTGATTTGTTTCAAAGCCTTTGGCATCTGCCACATTTTCTTTTCTTTTTTTCCATTTTTTTTTTGTATAAATTAGATATTTTCTTTATTTACATTTCAATGTTATCCCATTTCCTGGTTCCCAGGAACCTCCCTAATCCATTCCCCTTTCCCCTGCTTCTATGAGAGTGTTACCCCACCCACCTACTCCCACCTTCCCACCCTGGCATTCTCCTACACTGGGGCATCCATCCAGCCTTTATAGCACCAAGGGCCCCTCCACCCATTGATGCCCAACAAGACCATTATCTGTTACATATGCAGCTGGAGCCATGGGTCCCTCAATGTGTATTCCTTGGTTGGTGGTTTAGTCCCTGGGAGCTCTGGGGGATCTGGTTGGTTGATATTGTTGTTCTTCCTATGGGATTGCAAACCCCTTCAGCTCCTTCAGTCCTTTCTCTAACTCCTCCATTGGGGACCCTGTGCTCAGTCCAATGATTGGCTATGAGATCCTGGATTCTTACCCATACTCCTCTCACTTATCAGCTTTTCTGCTCTTGCCCTGTCTCACCTTGATCCTGCAGCTATAGTTCTGTAGGACTGGTCCCTTGCTTCGTCTGCTCCATCAGTTCACAGATGGGGTAGATATTGGGGTAAGCCAACATACAGTCCTGGACCTGGGCCTAGGTGATGGCTGAGTTGGTCTGCCCAGCAGCTCCCTACACCCAGGAGTTTTTCAGTCTTTTCTGATTGTGTTATTTTTATCCATATTCTCTGTTGACTGCTCTAATAGCCAGTCAAGGGGAAGGACCATTTTTAAATCACATTCCCCAGAGATTTACATGATGGTAACATGTAACAGCTTACATGATGGTAAGAGGCTTCAGAATCAGCACGAACACTGAGGAGCAGTGCTCACAACTTGACAGCCTCCAGTGTTCCCCAGTGTTTGTCCCAGGAACAGTCACAAAATCTGACCACACAAAGTCCAAACCCTAGCCACTAACCTTACTATTCCCTGTTCCTCACACTTCATATTCTGTCCACTTCCAAATTCAGTTTCTTTTTTTCATGTGGTTATTTCTCAAACTAGTCTACTCCCTTCTTTCTCCATTACATTGTCCTAATGCTACTACTGATCATGTAAACCAAGGCTCAGGTAAAACAAGGGACTATGTAAAACATACTGAGTTTTCTACTCTGTCTGTGTTGTTTACTGAGCTATGTTGTAATCAGAATCACCTCAACTATAGAGCAGATGTAAAAGTCCATGGATTCATTCTACATCAAGCCAGGCCATGCATGCGCTTCACAATTTTTAACGTATCCTAGAAGCTCCAAAATATTGGTGCTTGCCTAGTAGGTTCCTTATTAATCACACCTGTGAGGAATGTGGAACACAACAATCAGGTGTGAGTGCTGAGCACTTCAAATGTGCATTGTTTGAAATGAACTGGTCTTGTCAGTGTAAAATGAACACCAGATCTCAATAGTTTAGAATTGTGGAAACAATGCCACATATCATGCCAGTAATATTTTATATTGTATTTATATTATATTTTTTGATGTTTTGGTTTAAAAGGTATCATTACACACTCCTAGATTATGGCCATGGTCTAGATTATTTACATGGTCTAGATATTTCATATCTGGAATGCCCATATCCTTTTTGAAAAGTTCCAAAGAAATTGATTATATCTGAACATGCATTTATAATGTACAAATTTTATTAGAGGAGTAGTAGTTGTAAAAATCCTGACCAAAATGGGAAGATGAGACATTTTAATATTTTTCAGTATTTCTTTATCTATCTATCTATCATCTTTCATCTTTCTATTAATCATTTATTTTGTGATGTATGGATTTGAACTCAGTAACTTACACTTACTAGGCAAGGTATTACCATTACCTATTTAGCTCTTTAAATCACAAATCAACTTTTTCAGGTAAATAATTCTTTAAAATAGATTTTATTAAATTTATTCTCTCGCAGTGTCATTCATGCATATAGTAGATTCTGATTCCTTTCACTTCCCAGCAGTGTTTTATATCTCTCCTGCTCCTGCCAACCCTTCCTCCTGAGAATCAAATCTCTTTCCTACAGTCAAGTCTTTTTTCACTTTATCCTATGACCTAATAAGTTAAACTTAATACTTCTCTGTGATCAATAGTTTGGAGCTTCTACTAGGGCTTGTGGAGTCCCCAGTAGGGATGTGACTAAAAACAGTGTTTGTTCCCATCAACCGCTAGACGTCATCAGTAGGCGACAGACCGTCTGAGATAAGTATGGTCTCATGAGTCCCTGCATAATACGTGAGCAACTATTCCTCTAGGTCATTAGTATGTTCTCAATTCTCTCCTTTAATAAATCTTTCTGAATTAATAAATTTCTTCTGGCTTTAAGATGAGACACGTTTGAGACTTCTGAGAATGTTGCCTATGGGCTTACTTATTAACCACTTAGTTCCCAGCTGAAGGCACTGTTTGGGAAGTTATGGCGAGATACATATCTTCTAGGGGAATTAAGTCACTGAGGGTGAATTTTGAAATTTGATAATCTAACACTTCCTACTTATTCTCTCTGATTTGGGTTCACATTTGAAGATGGAGTTCTCTCCTCCTTGCTCCAGCTATCTCCTGCCATTCCTTCTCTGTCATTATGGACTCATCCTCTATGACTCTAAGCCAAAATAAACTTATCCATAAGTTGCTTTTGCTCATGCAATTTTATCATAGTAACAATAAAGATGCCTTCTAAATTTTAATTACCTACCATCTATCTGGTTCTCATGTATCTATTTGTAAATCTTCTTATCTATGATAGTATGTATCACTTCAGAAATATTAGGGTGATCTGGGTTCTTAATTGAAATTTTTCATATGTATAATGCTTTTTTCAGTTATTTTAATGTAAAATACCATTTCAAATTACTTTTACATATAGTGTTACAATGAGCTTTCTTTTGAATATATTATTTTTATTTTAAAAAGCAACATACAGTTAACGTTACAGAATACTAGCAATTTTCATGTCTCAGATGCTGTTTCTGTAAGTGTTTAGTACTTTATTCCATCAGTCTTGAATTAACTGAACATTCATGCTGATTAAGGTACTTTTTTTGCGTTTTATTTGTATGTGTTTTCTTTAAGTGAGTAGCTTTTAGATGACTTTGTTGTTTTATATTGTAATATAATCTAAGAATCTTTGTGTTTACACTGGAAAGTTTTAACTACTTTAACTAGTGAGCTTTACCCCAGCTGATCTTGATTATTATATTAGAAATAAATTTCTGCCCTTTTATTTTGTCTTTTCTCTCCACTGCAATTTTGTTTCAATTTTACATGATCTCAATACTACGTAATTAGTATGTACTTGATTCTCTCCTTTAATAGAACTTTCTGAATAAATAAATTTCTTCTGGTTTTAAGATGAGACACATTTGAGATTTCTATGAGAATGTTGCTTCTGGGCTTACTTATTAACCACTTAGTCTCCAGCCGATGGCACTGTTTGGGAAAGTGAGGCGCATACCTCCTGGAGGAATTGAACTGTATTGATGCTTTTTAATGAGTACCTATTGACGAGGGAATGTATATGGTTTAATACTCTAAGGAATGGGGAATTAAAATGTCAGTATTCAATTTGTCTCTCTGTAAATGTCATTTTCACAATTATACTTTCTCTCTGGGCATAACAAACTATTGGCACGCTTCTTTTTCCTACAGTTTATCTTCCAACAATAATTTAACAATAAATCACCTAAAGTTTTTTTTAAGTTTATGCTGATAAAATACCTATTACTGCTTATTTAGACACCAATTGATTTTACTGTTTTTCATTTTTACAATTTTCATGTAACATATCAACTTCTTGTTTATGAAATCTACCATTTCCTTTCTAAAGCTGAACTGTTAGAATTCTTTCAAAGTGTTTCTGCATGCTGTTGTATTATCTTATATGAATAATATGCAATTTGTTTCGAGCATTAAAATGCTAACTTAGCCAAACATAATATCAAATTTGAACCTCTTTGCAAAACCTTTTGCATTCAGCGTTGCTGCTGTAAAATAAAGTATGCTTTTATTTTCTTTTCCTTATGAGTAGTCGTATTTTTCTCTTGGAAAAGTAAATTGCCATTTTTCTACAATAATCAGGTCACTGTGATGTATCTGGATAAGATTTCTGCCCTTGGTCTCTCCTTTTGGGTTCTTTGATGTCTCTTCTTTAATTCACTCAAACAAATAATAAGCAATACTTTTTCAAATATTATGTCCTTTCCTATGCTTTGTCTCTTCTTCTGGAAAGGTATCTCAGATTCTAACACAATTCTCCACATATTTCCCTTCTTTTCTTGCCCTTCTACACATTTCCTCGTTGTTAATGCCTTCTGAGAGACTTCTTAAAACTTATCTTCCAATTTAAAAAAATCATCATTCAAATATATTCAATGAGTAACCAGAAAATGAGATGGAAAGTAGATGTCATTTAAGATAACAACAAAACTCACCAATTGCATAGAAATTAACCTAGCAAAGATGGCCTGGAAAGTATATGGAATATTTTCAAACTTATATTGAAGAATTCAAATCAGATTCAAATTAATTGAAAGGCTTAATATTCTTGTGAATAAGATGACTAAGAGATGAAAGTGTTTAATTGACCTCAGCTTAACTTATAAATTCATTGTTATTGCATTCAATATTTGGGGAGAAGCTTGAGAAACTAATTGTAGTTTATATTAAAAGATAACTCCTCATAACTCACTAATTTGTAACACTCATATGATAAAATTATCAGTGTGGTACTGGTTCATGGAAAGAGGAATTGACTGAAAGAATGGAAAGATAAGAGCTGATGCAGATTGTTTTTTAAGTAATAGCAGATATGTCATATAACTCAGGGAAACAACGGTTTTCCTAAATGAGATTAGAAAACTGATTTGTCTTGTAAAGAAAAATAAAGCTGGATGGCTAACTTAGCAATTAACAAAAATTAACAATGAATAGATAAAATGAGTCAAATATGAAATCAAACCATTTAAGCTGTCCAAACTTAGCTTTTACTGCTGCAAGATTAAGTGGAGTTTGGGGAATCTGTGGAAGAGGGGAAGGAAGGATTGAAGGAGCCAGAGTTCAAGGGTGCTACAAGAAAACATACAGAATCATTCATGTGAGACCATAGGGGATCATAGAGACTGAACTCCCAACCAATGAGCAATCTTGGGACTGGCCTAGGCCCTCTGCACATACGTAACAGTTAGATCTTCATGTGGGGCTCATAAAGCAAACGCAGGGACTGTCTCTGGCTACATTGCCTGCCTTTCAGACCATTTCCCCTAACTGACTGCCTTGTTTAGCCTCAAAAGAAGAAGATAGGGCTGATATTGTTGCCACTTTATATGCTAAGCCTGGTTAATATCCATGAGAGCCCTTTATTTTTCTCAAGAGAAGGGGATAGGGTTGCATGGGGGAAGGAGGTGAGGTGAGAGAGTGACTGGAAGGAGAGAAGAGAGGGGAAGCTGTGATCAGAATGGAAAGTAAATGAAGAAGTTAAAAAGAAGAAGAGGAGGAGGAAGCAAGAGGAGGAAGAAGGTGAGGAAGAAAAAAGAGAAAGAAGAGGAAAAGGAGGAGGAGGGAAGAGGAAGGGGGAGGAGGAGGAGCAGGAAGAAGAAGAAGGAGAAGGAGAAGGAGAAGGAGAAGGGGAAGGAGATGGAGAAGGGGAAGGGGAAGGGGAAGGGGAAGGGGAAGGGGAAGGAGAAGGAGAAGGAGAAGGAGAAGGAGAAGGAGAAGGAGAAGGAGAAGGAGAAGGAGAAGGAGAAGGAGAAGAAGAAGGAGAAGAAGAAGGAGAGGAAGAAACAGTTCAAACAAAAAGAGTAAAGCCAGGGCTGGGAAGGAAGCTCAGTGGGTACAAGTGTGTTCTGTACAAGTGTAACTATCGGGATTTAGGTTTGAAAAATGAAATAAAACAAGACACAGGATACTGTGTGCCCATAATCTCATCACACTTTAAAGGAAAGAATGGCTGGCAAAGACAACAGTATCCTTGGGAACTCATGCCAACCAGTCTGGTACATATAGCAACAAAGAAGTAAGATGATGTGACAAACAGTGTATAATTTGAGGTTAAGCTCTAGCCTTCAAATATGTGCAAGGGTAGTAGTACAGTAGTACACACACACACACACACAGAGAGAGAGAGAGAGAGAGAGAGAGAGAGAGAGAGAGACTAGTAGCATAAAGTGAGTAGCATAAATAAGAATTTTCATGTAATAAGAGTAATACATCCAAGTTTGCTCCCCACAAAGTTGAAAAGAAGATTAGTGAGTATAAAGTTATTAAGTAGCATTTGTTAGAAAGAGGCCCAAGAAAGGTGAGGGGGAGAAGTAGGGTCGATGAGGACAAGCCATGCTGCAGATGAGTCAGGCACCAGGAGCTTTTATGCAGATGTCCCTACAGTATGAGTGTGAGAAGGAAATGCTTATTTTCTAGCCAAGAGATTTCCCAGTGAGGGATGATTGCTATAGGTTGTCATCATGCATCACTCCTCATCTCTGGGAATAAGCCCTGAACATATACTGAGTGAGAAATCACTCAACCCAGCTCACTCTAGAGGCTGAGATTGAAGTGGCAGACTGGAATTGAAACCTTACAATCAGTAAATGCTGAAACTTCACCTAACTACTTACCCAATACACTGAAGAGAACCGGAGGAGAGAAATAACAGAGGGTAATAGAAATGTTTAATAAAGCAGGCAGTGGTGGCGCATGCCCTTAATCCCAGCACTTGAGAGGCTGAGGCAGGCGGATTTCTGAATTTGAGGCCAGTTTGGTCTACAGAGTGAGTTCCAGGACAGCCAGGGCTACACAAAGAAACCCTGTCTCGAAAAACAACAACAACAACAACAACAAAATGCTTAATAAACACATCAAGTAACTTAATTCATTACCAATGAATAGAACATATGAGCATTCATAAAGGATATTGAACACAGCATAATTTATTGGAGTAAAGAGCTGTAATGATTCTAACACTGAATACTGATGCATGAGTCAATAGGTTATTTTCTTTAACATGGAATAATAGCAGGAAAAAGAAACAAACTAGTTGTATATAAAAAAGATACTACAAAAACTGCAATGCTGACCATAAAATCTAAGAAAATAAGATTTACATTATCAATACCACTGATAAAGTTCACAAAACATGAAACTAATATTTTTATGGGCTTTGAGTACAGTCACACCCAACGGAACACACATAAACTATTCTTAGGTGTGACAACTGAAAACATAGGATGAGAATCCCTCTGCTACGATTTCTAAAAAATTGCTGATTAATATATACTGTGCTACTATTTATAGGAACTGGATGGCAACCAGTTGAGAATATTAAGGGGCAACAACCGTAAGGGGAAGAGAGAGGTGTCAAATGGATTGTACAGGCACTACTGCTCGTACTTTGAAGATATTTCATGGTGTGCCATATGGGGCATTAGAATATACAAAATAAAAGCCTTCCTTGGCATAGGAAATACAAATTTGAATATAAAATTGTTGAAATGGCATGCTTTCCCTAAGCGCGGCAGAGAGGAAGACAGCACAAGAAGCCACTGACATCTGCACAATTGTTCCCCAAGTTCCTGGTCAACGTTTAAACTACTCAAGTACACAGTGAGGATATAAGGAATAGAAAAGACCAATGGCTATTAGGTGAGAGATTAAAAATATAATTCAAAAGTAAAATGGTGACAATGAGAGAGAAAGGATTAGGCTTAAGCAGCAGGGAGAGACTCAAGGGAACAAAGTATACATTCAACTTAAATCGCATGACTGAGAACTCAGTTCTAGGAACAATGACTTCATGCTATGTGAACATGCATTTGCCCAGTAAAACCTAATACCAAATACCCCAAGAAACCACAGTAATTTATTTGTCTCAGAATAAAACTCACAATTTGAGATGTTCAGCAATACTCACAGCTCACACACAATTTATCCACAATTCCTAGATATGCAAAGAAGCAGGAAAATACAAGCAGAGTCAAGTGTTTATACATAGTCAGTAGAAGTACATCTCGAGTTTGTCTATGAATTGACATTGTTAGATAAGATGTTTTGAGATGATATGGAGAACAAAATCAACAAAAATATCTAAGAAATGAAGTAGCTTATACCTTTAAATACATGGTTATATATTTCATAATGATTATTTCATAATTCAATATACTCATAAGAATAAATGATTAACAGACAAGAAAAGGACACCCTGTAATATATCAGAGTGGAGATCCATGTATATGGTGAAGATGCGAATTAGATAGGCATATAAGGAAAACATAATTTTATAGGAAGAAAAAAGGAAAAGTGAAAGATGTTACATAATGTATTGAAAATGCATGCAAAACCAGAATGGTATTCAAATCAGTTTTACATACCAGAGAGCGATGGAGAGCAAGAACAAGGGTGAGCGAATCTGAGCACTTGTTGAATGCTAGGCTTTCTAACAGATAAAAGATGTCATCTTGGGATGGTCTGGTTGGCTATAGGGTAAAACTTTCCTCCGTTCTCTGATTATTCTCCCTAGTGTGGCAGTTATGTGATAAAACAGAGCTCATGTGATTTACATATGGAAAAATAATGCTGACAAAATCCTAGACAGGACTGAAAGGCCAGGAGCATGGTCACCAAGCATGCTGTGTTCAGGTCAACATCTTCTCAGACTGCATATCATGGCAGGACTGTTTGTTCAAATATGACCTGTTCTTTTACAGAGTTGTATTTTTTTCCTCTAAAACACTTCTCAGAGATCAACAGTAACTCTTCCACAACAGCACGCCTTATTTTCATCAGCTCTGCTGAATCTCAAGACTTAAATGTGGATCACCTAGGGTTTGGGATTCCAAAAATCTTGATTCACTTGAAGGGATGAGGTTTACCACTAAACTTCTGATCCTTTTGTCCAATGATAAATACTTCAATTCCTATTTCCTGTTCATTGAGCAGACTATCAAGACTACTGCTGTACTTTTGCAGTCTAGGGATTGTCTAGATAATCAAATTTTTATGCCTTCTGATGCAATACAGAAGAGGAATGTTAGGTTATCCCTGAGGAGTTATAGCTTCTAAAGTTGTTATCTTGTGAATAAAAACTGAACTGGATGCTCACTATTGATAAGAATTGGTTATAGTGTATATCTACCAGATCAGTAGTCCTGTTAGCAAAGGCCAAAGTCTGTGATAATCCACTGTTACTTAACAAAGTGATAACACCAATAACAGCTTTTGTAGCAGATGATAACAGGCAGTAGCTGTGAATCTGTGCCTGGGACTTAGTCTTGAATAAGTTCCCAGTAAAATAGAATAATCAGCTATGATATAATATACTTTACAGAGTAAACTTTTGTGAGTTGACTGGAACATGATGTGGACCAACAAACATCCCTATATCCTTTGCATATTTGATGTTTTATGTTGGCAATGATTACAATATTTTGTGATACAGACTTGAGTCTAAGTTATAATTTTCCTCAGGTTTGGAGTGTGGTTTCTGCATCTTCCACTTGGCTCTTTAGGCTTAAATGGCTTTTATTCCTCAGGCCATACATAGCATGTGGGTTCTGCCTGCTGATAACTACTTCTCTTTCAATCATTCAAACGGGGACCAAACTATAACTACAGGCAGGTTATTAATACACTTGAATGCAATGTGAAATGGACATAGTCCAAACTCTACATATCCTCTCATTTAACCAGAGAACCGTGATGGGGTTTTGGATCCCATGACACCAGTGTCTTTTATCTAAACTGTCCTAGATATGCCTGTATTTTTCCATTTGCAGCTCTTTAGTTACCCAGGTCTTTGTTGAAAACAATCAGGGGAACATCTATTGTATATACTTCATGTGGCATCACAGATATTTTGACAAGGTGACTATGCTATGAATTTGAGATGTGACATGTGTGGAAATTAAATTGGGAATTATCATTTTCCAGATTTGCAGTTTATAGCACATTTCTGTGCATCTCACCCTTTTCTCTTTTCCCTCAAGGACAGCTGCTTATCTACCTCATGTCTGAGAACAGCAGGTCCTACTAGCTGTAACCACAGATCTTTGAAGGTCAAGGCAACATGATACCAAGTCTGTAATTGCTTGCTTTGTGCCACTGTCTTGTCTGGATCCTGCCTTCATATATAGCATCATCCATCATAAATTTGAAGGATTCAAATTAAATTAAATTTGAGACAGGTACGCATGGGGGGCTTGGAGGGAGGAAAGGGAAGAGAAATACTTTGTAATTAAATTACAGTCTCAAATACGTAAAAAAGATTGTATTTATGAAGGAATATATTATTGAATTGTTTGGTAATTATTTCTGATATCTGTTGATTGTTGATACTGAGGCATAGTGGCTAACTATAGAATTTAAATGTGTCCTAACTACTCATTAATTTGTTAACTTTTCCACTCTTTCACATTTTTCTTTCTGCTTAGTAATTTACAACATATAATATATATGCTTTTGTTGTTTTATTCAATAGAAAAAAACATTTGAAATTTTTCTGTAGGCTTATTTCACATTCAACACTGTTCATGATTATATAACTCTTTAGCTTTAAGTATATGAGGAATTAAAACTTCTAACCCCATTTTATATAAAAAGGAAATATGTTTAGCTAACTTATCTTCACATCCACAGATCTTTTATAAGTTAATATAAGGCATAAATGGTAGTTTAGATATGTAGGTTATTTATAATTAAATATAGTCTGTTCTGAGTGATACTCTATTAAATTTATTACTATTTCTACAAAAATGTGTTTGCTCATTCTAACGGTTACTGTGTTTATTTATAACTTCCATTATTATTTCTCAGTTTTAATTGATTTTGACCATTAGGAAAATGGTTTTGCATGAACTTCTCAGGGTTTATTTGTCAATACCATAGTTAAGAAATACTTGAATATCAAAAATGTGGATGCTTACAGCCATCTACCAGACTGAGCACAGGGACCCCAATGGAGGAGTTAGGGGAAGAACTGAAGGAGCTGAAGGGGTTTACAACACCACAGGATCAACCAACAATATCAACCAACCAGAACCCCCAGAGCTCTCCGGGACTAAACCACCAACCAAGGGGTACACATGGAGGGACCCATTGTTCCATCTGCATAAGTAGCAGAGGAAGGCCTTGTTGTGCATCAATGGGAGGAGAGACCCTTGGTCCTGTGGAGGCTTGATGCCTCAGCATAGGGGGATGCTAGAGTGGTGAGGCAGGAGTGGGTGGGTGGGTAGGGGAACAACCTCATAGAAGCAGGGGAGAGGGGGATAGGATAGAGGGTTTGTGTAGGGGAAACCAGGAAGGGGGATAACATTTGAAGTATAAATAAATAAAATAATCAATTAAAAAAAACCAAAAAATCAAAAATAAAGATAATTCAATCACCACTCACTTCCCATCTTATCACCACAGAAAGAAGAATGGAAAGAAAAATCTCTAGAAGAAATTTTGTGTTATCTTCTAATATTAGCATTATAGGACGTTAGTTTCATTTATGTGTAATTTTATTGTTTATTTCATCATTATATACTGTCATTACAGACATAGTTGCCCTGAAATTCATCATACTCCTGCATTAGCCTTTATGAACTAGAATTGCAGCTGTGCCCAAACAATTACCTCTAAAGGTTTAATTTTGAAAGCATCCTCATATCTTCTAGTTCTTTGTTTTTATTTTCTTTATTGTTTTTGCTTTAGTTGTTGTTGCTGCTATTGTCTTTCTGTCTTCTAAGTAGCATTCATAATTTGTAGTGCAGATTTTGGCAAGATCATTTTTTTTTTATTTGTAACTTCACAAAAGGTTTCTGGGGACATGTGTATTACAAAATATTTCTGATTAGTTTCATTTGCTCTGGATATTGCAAAATAATTTACTCTGTACTTTATAATAATTTCAAAAAACTTATTCAAGTTCTTAGTTCCTCTCTTTCATAAGTCAGTTTATTTCTGTTCTCTCTGGTCAGGATCAGTATGGTTTGCTTGAACAATGTTCTGTGTGTTCATCCTTGTGCGAGGATCATTTGCTCCTACTGAAAGAATATGAGTTTCTGCAGATGTCTGTCATTACTGGTAGAAGCCACTGGGTATCTTAGAGTAGACGAAGAAGTGCAAAAGTTGCTTTCAGAACAACTTTGCTGACTTTGTCACAGGAAGAAAGTTCCTAGTCTATTGCTTGGCTCACTGTCTTCCAGCATAGTGGAGTTTCAGATTATTTAGGCTCCTTGATTTAAACCTCTTTTGTTCTTTTCTTTATTACTTTCTCATTAAGCACTATATAATCCTTTTCTATATGTCCCAAATGTTGCCTATAGTTGACTCCACATTACATATTCTCATGCACCATTTTCCCCAAACTCTCTGCTCTTTGTTTTATAGACAGTTAAATTATCCCAGTGTCTGGTGTCGGTGAGTATAGAGAGAATAATAAAATCTTAGAAGACAGTGCTCCTAGCTACCATTTACAGTAAATTTATCTTAGGAGGTAATGGCTACTCCAATTTTGATTATCAAAGTGTGCTCTGTGTCCTGGGTATGTGCTGTGAACTGCAACCGTAGCCGCCTCTCCATTGCTCACATCTGAGATGTGAAGTATGGAAAAGCCTCCCAGAACACAAAACTGTAGGAACAGTTTTCCAATGCCAGTGGAAGCTACTTTCCTTCTTTTTGAGAATTGCTTTGACTTAGTGAATTTTATTCTTCCATTTAAAGGATGGCTGAGGAAGATCATTCTAGGGATAGATCTATGACATTTAATTAAAGTGACCATGTTCATTCTATAATGCAAAAAATAAAAATATTCATCAACAATGACACTGAACAAAGAATTCAACCTAGGGACTTTAAGTTTCTTATTGGTGAAATAATTATATTACTTCCTTCTCCCTAATTTGAGGGTGTGTATATAATAATGGTTCTTAAAAATCAGAAAGCAGAATAAAGGACAAAGCTTGACTCTGTGATATAATTTGCCATCTGATAAAGGAAGAGGGCAAAACAAAATCCAATTGCTCATCATATTTTGTTTAAAATAAATGCATCACTATACCATATTAATGGGTATATGTATATGAGAAAATAATGAGATTCATTGCATTATTAAAAATTGAAGTAATAAAATTTACTTCAAAGTCTAGAAAATAAATATCATAAAGGGTCAACTATACCAAAATAAAACAAAGCACTTTGAATGTTTTTCTGCAATTTCATGGGAAGCATTAGGTGTCTGCGTGACCTTCAAATCAATTCACACAAATGGCTGCTTCCTGATTTAATGCACATGGCTTGGACTGTAATGCACTTATGCTCATGAAATAAAAGTACAGCTCTGAAGCTTAACCTTATAATAATTATCTTCTAAACATGAACAGAGAAAGAGAATCCGGCCCCTCTGTCCTTCATGTTCCTCCCTCTTTAGACCATAATTTATCTTAATGCTTGTATAACATCAAGACCACACCATACTTCCTTCTCGAGCTTCCAGAGAGGTAGAAGAAGAGAAAGGAAAAAGAGAAGTCTGTTTAAGACAAGGAAAATCATCCACATCATGTTGAGTTTGTGTGTCACAGCCTCCATCTCTGTTGGCATGAGAACCAAACTGAGGACTTTGCTTAAACTGTTTCTATTCTTAGCAGAAATTCTACCCATAAAGGAGAGGGAAGTGGAGACTAGAGTCCATGAAGATAACAGAGCTGTCTAAAAATTCCTTGATCTCAGAATGCGATTTAATTAAAACCAGTGAATTTGGCTGACTATATTTTTATGGCAGTGATGAATGTCAATACTTACTCATTTTTGTTATACTTGAGAACTTAATTTTTCATGGATAGCTCCTGCAACAGACTGCATACTTCATTTCGTGAATTGTATTAGTGAGAATGAGATCATTATAGTAACTTTTACATACTAAAATATTTTTACACACCTCATTTAAAACGATAATCTTCTTTGGAAAACATTTACTTTTTCATGCATAGGACCAATCTGCAAAATCTCAAAGATATTTTTGAGTACCAATGTCAGTTCCAAATGAAATGTCTTTATTGCTAGCATGCTGAAAGTAAAGATTGCTGCTAGGCTTCACATCTAAATCCAGTATTTTATAGGTTAGTTTCTAAGGTCTGAAAATAGTCAACTGTTAAGAAATATTTTCTGGCACGCACAAAAATTATACTTATTTTTACATCAAGATCTTTCTGACTTGTCTGGAACCTTCTTTGTAGACCAGGCTGGCCTCAAACTTGTGATGGTCCTATCTATGCTCTCAATACTGGGTCAACAATCATGAACCATAATGATCAACAAAGGTCTTATATTATTTATGTTTTACCTTTGAGTAAAACATAAATCTTAATTACTCTGTATTTAATGTCTTTAACATATTTTAACTAAAAATGGA
The DNA here is from genome assembly GCA_019843965.1 of Rhynchomys soricoides. NCBI lineage: Eukaryota > Metazoa > Chordata > Mammalia > Rodentia > Muridae > Rhynchomys > Rhynchomys soricoides. Next base: position 375,883 of record JADRCH010000697.1, on the reverse strand, counting down.
CAGATTATTCAACAACCTTTATGTGATGGAGTAAGAATAGGGTTTAAGATGTAAAGCCTGTTCTAACTTTCTGGCAAAGTGGTTCTCAGAAGGCAACACAGAACACTTTTCTGAATTCAAAACCTATTTTAATTCATATCTAATATAATCCAATATTACAAATTTACATCTAATTTCACGTCGCCTGTGAATTCAATTAGAATTAATTCCACCTCATTTTGAGCACATTATTGAAAGTGTTTTCAAATCTAATTCTGATCCTGGTGATTTGAGATGATTTGTATTTTAGAAACATTTATATGTAAGTATAGCAGGATATCAAATGTATCTCATCACATGTGGGCTCCAGGTAAAATGAAAATTTCTCCAATTATAAAAGATGATACAGATGCTTACATATAAAACTTATCTGTTTGTACCTAAGGCATTTAGGACAGAAGACATGTGGAAAAATAACTGAGAGAATAATGACATGGAAACTTAAAAATTAAATGTAACAAACAGCATGATTTATATGATACACACATAAATACAGTTATACTTTTAGATGTGATCTGTGGATACATAGTTGCAATATTCTGAAAGAGTAGAGATGGCAAAATGGACTCACTTTATTTTCTCTTTTAGTACTCCTGGAAATCTGATGTGCAGAGTAATTCTCTTCCTCAGTAAAACCTACATTAGATCCTTATAGCTGTCTTGACTTACAAAAATACCCCTGGTATTTGACTCACTTTAACTTTTTCAGCTTTGAAACTGGCAGATACATTGAAAGTGACAGTCATAGAAACTCCAAGCTTAATTTACAGCTGAGGCTTTTGCACCTCTTTGTCAGCCATGATCCAGAAGCAGGATATAACACAAAGCAATGGCAGCAGAGAGACTCCATTTCCCAAGTTATCTTTCTTACTGTTCTAAATTGTTAACTTATTTTATTTTGGATTACACCAGGCTCCAGTTTGTTGGAAGAAAACCAAGAGAACCTGAAGAATTCTAGATGTTATCTTTTGTGACAGCTTCCATCCATTAGCTGTCTCATCCACTGAGAGTCAGAACTGACCCTCCATCATTTGCTGAATTTCCATTCCTGAGTCAGACCTCTGCCCCATTCCTTACCTGAATTTCTCTGACAGCAGTTTTGGAAACAGCATTCTCTCTCTGGAGACTTCCCTTGAAATCCGGCTGCCTTTCAGACACTTTTTTGTGAAGTCGAGTTCAATTATGATGACTCTAGTCCACATGTGTGAATTGGATTACCTTCATGCATTTTGGTCCATTTCCAATTTTAATTTATTTTATGTTTTGTATTCTATCCCATCACCAAGTTGTCCACAGTGGTAGTTAAACCATTAGTTTTACAAGGAACCAATAGCTCCACACTTGTAGCTAACACATTCATCCAGAAGGAGGGCACTACCACTGTTCCCACCAGTAGTGTCACTAGTTGCTTTTGTGTTGTGCCTCTCCATAAATATCTAATCATTACAAGATTATGAATATGATATGAATAACTTTCCCACATGAGAAAAAGTTATTAGGAAAGACTATAATGAGATTATGTCTCCTGTTAGTATTTATTTACTTCAAGATACATCCAGAACAGCTATAAAATATCTACATCATAGCTCTAGTCACTGTGTCCCTCCAACATCCCAGATTCTTATACATTATGTTTACTAATGGAACCTACTTAAGACTGTTTCCCCAAATCAATATTATTCCTTTCAGAGCCCAAGTTAGAGAGACAATGATTACATCTACTTCATCAATAGCCATATTTTGTACCTCATCATTGTTTGGATTATTTTGTGAAAAGCAAAGGTTGTTGTGTTAGTTAGAAATATTATCTACCATAAACAGAGATGCCCAGATGTGGGTGGCTCAGGATCTTGAGACAACAGCCATGACAAACTTAGGACTAATGCATTTGTAGGAAGAGAAGAGGAGACAGAGATGAAGGGAGAAGGCCAAGCATAGACCAGAGAACTGATGACTCAGAAGAAATACCAGAAGGCACCAGAAACCACAAAGGTGCAGAATGATCAATCTCTCTGCAGCTTAGAATGGACAGCAGTGCTGCTTACTGAGGAAGAGGGGGAAAGCAAGGAACTACTTTAGATAAAGTGGATACAGAAGGACCCTGTGAACTCTCTTGGGGATCTGGAGGCAGTACTCAGGGTATCATGATGTGAAGAAAGAATATTCTAGGCAGAGGAAATGGCAATGAAAACAATAATGGCCAAGGCACTTAATGGTAGGAAACAGGTGGATAACAGCAGTACAGGGAGTGCAGGCAATCTGAGCCTCTTCAGTATTGGTGATCTTAAAGTACACTTTTCCAATGAAGCCTTTTGATGGTGCCTTTCAGAATTTTGTACTACTCAAGCACACATAGGTGAGTATGAATCACTGGTTCTTAACTTTCCTAATGCTGTGATCCTTTAATAGTTTCCCAGGTTGTGGCTACTCTCAATCATAAAATTATTTTCATTGCTACTTCATAATTGTAAGTTTGCTACTGTTATGAATCATAGAACAAATATGTGTTTTTTGATTGTCTTAGGAGACTCCTGTGAAAGGGTACTTCAACCCCAAGGGGGTCATGACCTACAGGCTGAGAACCACTGATATAAATGAAAGGCTAAAGGCATTGTGCTATCTTGAGTGACTCTAAGAGAAGGAAGCACAAGTGGCAGAAGCACACGTTAACTTTTCCTATACCCCTCCTCTTCCCTTGATCTTGGCTCCATTTACTGTGACAGTAATCATGTTATGTTGCCTGTACAAATTTGTAGAATGACAGACATAAGAGTACTTTTAAAAATGATCTGCCAATTGCTTTCGCTGGACATGTATGATTTGCTTGGGCTTACCACTGAAAACAGACCAAAGGGAAAGATATATAAAATGAAAGCACTGATGAGAGGCAACTGAAGATATACATTCAAGCAACACTATAGAGACTGAACAGTGCGTGTGCGTGTGTGTGTGCTTGTATGTGTGTGTGCTTGTGCGTGTGTGTGTGCTTGTACATGAGTATGCATGTGCTTGTGCGTGTGTGTGCTTGTGCATGTGCGTGTGCATGTGTGTGTGTGCTTGTGTGTGTGTGCTTGTGTGTGTGCTTGTGTGTGTGCATGTGTGTGCT
>JADRCH010000697.1:336145-372728 GCA_019843965.1 Rhynchomys soricoides | reverse complement strand
GCTTGTGCATGTGCATGTACGTGTGTGGGCTTGTGTATGTGCGTGTGCATGTATGTGTGTGCTTGTACATATGTGTGTGCTTGTGTGTGTGTGCTTGTGTATGTGCGTGTACGTGTGTGTGTGCTTGTGCATGTGCGTGTGTGTGTGCTTGTGCGTGTGTGTGTGTGTGTGTGTGTGTGTGTGTGTGTAAAAACAATTAATGGAAAAAGATGCCATGAATGTGAAAGAGAGCAAGGAGGGATAGATGGGGGTGGTTTGCAGGAAGGAAATGGTAGGAGGCAATGATGTCATCGTAGTCTAATCTCTAAGAAGTAATTAAACTATCGAATCACTGCTGCACTTCACAAATCTTTTGGCACATCACCAATCTTTCTTCTCCCATCTTCACATGTAGGACTGTGCTTCTGGCATGCATCTCATAGCTGAAAAGTCCTCAGATTTCAAGTTAAGAATTCACGTTCTGGAGCATGTAATGAATGGTTTCCTCAAATACTAACTCAACCTCTCTAACCTAAAATGAAAGAAACTAACGATTGAAAAGTTAAAATGTGATTTTCATAAATAGCTCTCTCCATGCTGATACACTGAAATGTACACAGAAAATATATTCTTTAATAAACAAAAATGTTAAATTAAGAATTGTTACAGAGACTTGAGAAAGGGCTCAGCAGACCTTCTTAAGAAGGGGGAACAAAATACTCAAGGGAGGAAATACAGAGACAAAGTGGGGAGCAGAGACTGAAGGAAAGGCCATCCAGGGACTGCTCCACCTAGGATCCATCCCATATACAGTCACCAAACTCAGACACTATTACAGATGCCAAGAAGTGCTTGCTGACAGGAGCCTGATATAGCTGTCTCCTGAGAGGTTTTCCAGAGCCTGACAAATACAGAGACAGATGCTCACAGCCAACCATTGGACTGAGCACGAGGACCCCAATAGAGGAATTAGAGAAAGGACTTGTAGGGGTTTGCAACCCCATAGGAAGAACAACAATATCAACCAACCAGATCCCCAAGAGCTCCCAGGGACTAAATCACCAACCAAAGATTACACGTGGACTGATCCACGACCCCAGCCGCATTTGTAGCAGAGGATGACCTTGTAAGGCATCAATGGGAGGAGAGGCCCTTGGTCCTGTGAAGGCTCAATGCCCCAATATAGGGGAATTCCAGGGTGGGTGGGTGGGAGAGCACCTTCATAGAAGCAGGGAGAGGGAAGATGGGATAGGGGGTTTCCAGAAGATAAACCGGAAAAAGGGATAACATTTGAAATGTAAATAAATAAAACATCCAATTATATAAAAGAATTGTTACAGAAATTACTATTTTCTTTTATTAATTTTCATGAAAATAATTTGCATCTAATGTGATTAGTCACATTTAAAGTTTCATTATTTTGGATGAAACGATGGTAAACAATATAGTGAATATTGGCTTCTAACTAGGAGAGATGTATCATTGAAAATAGTTTGAAGATAAATAACATATTAACTAAATCATTGTAAAATTATTTATTGCATTTAATGATTTACTCAGTAAATATTGTCAATGCTATATATAGCACATGTACTATTGTGAACCATATATACACTAATGAATTATCATCACATATTCAAAAGAATCTCACTACTGATGAAAGCAAACATGCAAATTAGCAACTTTGGAGCAGCCAATCAAATGTCAGGGCAAGAATGACATGATGATGAAGCAACTCTATGAACGGTGGGTGGGGTGAAAGTTCAGCGGAGAGGGAGTCCTTAAGCAAGCAGGGCTTGGGGTGCAGTGAACACATCAGGCAAGAATGAATAAATAAGAATCCTGGAAAATAACATTTTAAAAATTCCCAGAAGCCTGAAACAACACACACAGCATATCATAAAGGGTTGTGGAGAATTAGCTTCGAAACAGGGCCCAAACTTTAGATGGCCTTACAAGCTAAAACTATGGAGTGTTCCAATCAAGTGAAATAATGAAATTTCATAAACAAATGGAAGATAAAGAATGTTATGCCTTCTGGCAGACTACTTTCCCACCTTAGGATACAAATGCATTTTTTCCTCAGCTGAAGCGTCCCTCCTCCAGATGGTTCCCAAACTGAAATTGTCACTCAAGTTCAGTTTTAAAACTCCCTTCTTAGGAGAGCCTTTTCCTGGCTGTAGGCAAACGTGGTGCCGCTCCTGAGTCTTTTCTAACCTTCGCCCTGTCCTTATGCATAAATCTTTCACACAGGAAGAAAACAAAGAAAGAATAAGTACCAGATTTACACCTTTCTGTGACATATATTCCCTGTATGTCTTCACTCCTCATTCTTGCAGATGAGAGAGAAAACATCACAGCAATTGCCAAGCAACAGGGGATAGTTATCTGGCAGCAAACTCCGTGTTCTCTAAGAGACAAACTCTTTCTCTAATATTCAAATATGTGACTAACGCAGAAGAGACTCTTTACAGAGATGTTGGCACGTTATTATCTCCATGGGATATGTCTAGTGCAAAATTAACAGTTAACATGACCAAATAATGAAACATTTTGAACAGAATCTAAAAGATGTTCCTAACTGCTTAAAGAATATTTTGTATGTATATCTTTCTACCCCTGTAGACCAACCAGAGAAATAAACAAGGAAGTACATTTCCTTGTCTATTTTATATACATGTATTGTTATATACATACAATTGGCTGTATGAAAAATTATATTTTTATTTACCATTTCTGGTAATGAGGAATTTACAGAGGTACTTACTTATAAATTAAATTTTTAAAAAGCATTTGGGGGTCTTGGGGAAAATGTAATATATTTAATAATTTCTAATCCATAAAATAACTTAGTGAATCCTTAGATTATACAGTCACACACTCACATAAAATCTCTGTGCCCCTTAATCTTCAGTTTCAATTCAACAATCCCCAAACATCTATTCTCAACAAATGAGGTGATAGATCTTTATTTCTCATTCCCTTACCAACTATACTATTGAATAGAGAAATAAAATTTTAAACATAGCCTAACATAGGAATCCCAATTGGAAAGTATTAAAAATATATCCATAAAGTGTATTTGTATTGAGAATTTGATGTTGGGGTGATTTACAGGTTGAATACAAATCACCAATAGGGCATGGAATTCTTTCAGAGCTGCTGAGAGGAAAGTAGCAGGCCTAATGTGTGCAATCCTGGAAAGCCATATGTGCGGAACAGTTTCAAACTGAAACATTATTGATAGTAAGTAGCACAGTGGAAGCCTCACATTTGAGATCATATTAGGAGATAACCAAGGCAGTGATGACATACATACCTAGTAGTCAGACTGTCAAAGATTCACAAAGGGGAAGTCACTCTTGATCAATAAAAACGATTGCTATGACTTATTTTCTATTCTAACATTATATTATTTTTTCTCACTGTCAGCTTTGTGCCTAGATTTCATGAAAGCCATCTTTTCCTTTTTAGACAATTGTAAGAGCTTTGCTTTTCTCTTAAATTTGACTGGCTCTCCTAATTTCCAATTTTATAGAGATTCAATTGTGCTATAAATTTCCTGAAATTTTTTTGTTCTATGACCTAGTAAAGGTAGCCTGAAGATTAAAATCTTATAAAGTAAATAAAATAATTCCCAGGTATATCAGAGCCTATCTTTCTCTTGGAGAAACTTACTGTCCTTTTAACATTAAGAATCATTCACTTTGATAGATTATAGAAGAGACAATTTTCCAAATCCTCACAATTTTCCCAGATTTGAATCATCTTACTTTTTTAAACCCTTTAAAAATTTTTAAATGTATTAGTGTCAGCTGCATTTAATGGACCAAGTAATTTTCTCTTCATGTTCACTGATAGTTCCATGTGTTTCTTTACTTCCTGCTAACGTAGTCTCTCTTGCTCTTTCAACCTTTGTGTGAAACAGAAAGAAAAATTACAATCTCAAGAAAACTATAGTTCAGAAGTCAAGCTGGAATGATTTAGATGAGAGTTTGGAAGGAAGATGATAGAAAGATCTGTGGTCACCTGTTATGAGTCCAGTAGATAAATGTACTTTTAGCTGATTACATATGAATTTAAAATACTCTTTATTTAATCTAGAACTTCAAAGACATTTATGCAAATGGTTGAAATAAATTGCATGAAATTACATGTAGCACCTAGATGATATATATTTATGTATTTTAGGATATCTTTATGAACATGTTTAATATAATATATATTTATAAGACTATTATAAAATACACATATTTTGGTGAGAAGTCTAGAAAAAAGATAACTAGTATTCAGCATATTCTGAGACATCTATGGTTCACAGAATTGTTAAAGAAAACTATATCATATAAAAGAATGCCTAGGCAACTTTGAAGAATATTAAAACTATTATGATAAGAACTTCATTCTCCTTGTCTCCAAATGTATATCAGCATATTTGCATATTTTTCAATCAATTGACAAAAGAAATAATTAACCTTTAAAAATTTCTCAAAATGCATTTATCCAAAGACTAGAAAAGGCATGTACCTGTATCTATTTTGAAATAAAATATGTTCAATTTCTCCCCACAGATGACTTGGACCTTCATGTTTGCTCACTATTGATAAATGTAGAGACCCAATCACCCACGTCAGTAGTGGGTGGGTATAGTGGCCTGTCTATACTCCAAGTAGTTGAGAGGTAAAGACAGGAGATCACTGAAACTAACTGGCTACACAGACTAACCAAATTAGTAAGTTCTAGATTCTGTTGATAAACAATGTTTGTACACAGGTAGAAAACAATCAAGGAACTGACAACAGCATCTATACTTCACATACATATTCACACACAAGCATGAATGTCTGCATACATTGTGCATATACCTATGAACATGTGTATATGCACATCACTTTTGTTAAAATGAAAAAAAATAAAATTAAACTATATTATAATGAAGATTACAACATAACAATATATGAACAAGATACTTTTTAAGCTCAAAAAGGTAATTTAAGGCAATTATTGAGAAGATTTATAGAGAAGATATTAGAGAAAGTATGATGTGTATTTGGAAAGCTTAGGGAAAACAATTTTAAACAAACATCTGTTATGATCAGAGCAGTAAAACATAGCAAATCGCGTTTAATAGGTTTTCTGTATATATGGACATATTAAAATTATAAGATGATTTTAAAAGACTTAGCATTCACAGAGTGAAAAGTGGAAAAGTGGACTTTTTTGTCTTAATTCCAAAAAGAGGAAGCATAAAAAGGAAGACAAACAAAGTTATCTGATGTCACAAAATCAAAGATTCTAAAACTTTGGTAATGTCTAAAAATTCTACTCAGAAATACTGACTATGAACTGATGGTGGTATACTGGCAGGTTGTAAACAATAGAGACAAAGGGAAATAAAAAGGGGAAGTCAGATACTAATATTCCAGCAGCAATACTATGTGTAGAATGTGTGAGGAAGAAAAGGTATATGTATCAGGGTCCAGAAAGTATTACCCTTGGTTATTTATGGATAAGTTCAAAATAATAACAAAAGCATTAGGTTCTCATGGGAGAACCTATTAAGAAATACAAAACATAGGAAAAATGTAAGAGTCACAGAACAAAACTGCATCCATTGTTATGTGTTTTCTTTTCTTGAGCCAGTCAAACTTCTCTAAAACTTACGAACTCGCTGGTTAAGCAGGAGCAACAGTATAACAAAACTTCTTCACTAGCTCTCTCCTCCACTCTGAAAATGTTCATATCCATGAATTTCACGGAGAAGTGTTTTATGAGGACCAAATTTCTTTAGCAATGAAAATGATCTAAGACTTTTGTTCATTTAGCTAAGTTTTGATTTTGGTCAGACTTTGTCTATTCTCTACTCTTTTGGATAAAGTCAGAACATTAAAGCATTTGCTCATATATTCTGTGCAGTCAGAACCTTTTCTTGATTTGGACCTTCAGTTATTCTTATTGGAATTAGACTGGGTCCAGTTTGTGATAGCCAGGCAATCACTGGACTGTACCAACAATGACACAGCTAATGTACACATCAACTCACAGCACCAGTGCTTACCTTCAGATGACTTCCATAGTATCAAGCCTGTCAAGGTTTCAACAGGAATGGGGGAGGCCCACCCACGCCCAACCCTAGGTGGAGAGGTTCTTGACAGTGATGAATTCTGAGGGACGTTACGTGCTTTGGAGACATGGCTGCTATTAGGTTAACCATGCCACGCTGATGGCTGTATAGTCATGAGCACGTAGGTAGAACTAGTTGGATTTGGAAGTAATTAGCAAGTTGGGAAGGAGTCAGAGTGGGCAGCACCTGGGTAGTTGGAGAATATATATATATATGTGTGTTTAAAGTACGTAGGAAATACATGACATTTCCAAAGAACAAAATTTTAAAATCTTTTTTTTAGCAAGAAAAGCTTATTCAATTTTTTTTTAATTTTTGATACTTTATATTTCAAATGTTTTCCTCTGTCCAGGTCTCCTCTCTGGAAACCTCCTATCTTATCCCCCCTACCCCTGCCTCTATGAGGGTATTCCCCAACCCACCTACCCACTCTCATCTTCCCTCCCTGGCATTCCCCTATACTGGGGCATCTAACACTGTCAGACCCAAGGGCCTCTCCTCCCACTGATGGCCAACAAGGCCTTCCTCTGTCACATATGTGGCCAGCACCATGGGTCCTTCCATGTGTATTCTTTGGTTGGTGGTCCAGTCTCCAGGAGCACCTGGGGGTCTGGCCAATTGTTACTGTTGCTCCCTCCATGGAGCTGCAAACTCCCTAAACTCCTTCAGTCCCTTCTCCAACTCCTCCATCTGGGACCCCATGCTCAGTCCAACAGTTGCTGTGAATTGAATCTTGGGTATTCCGAACTTTTGGGCTAATATCTGCTTATCATTGAGTACATACCGTGTTTGTTCTATTGTGACTGAGTTACCTCACTCAGGATATTTTCACGTTCCATCCATTTGCCTGGGAATTTCATGAAGTCATTGTTTTTAATAGCTGAGTAGTTACACTGATACCAAAACCTCACAAAGACTAAACAAAGAAAACTTCAGACCAATTTCCCTTTTGAATATCAATGCAAAATGAGTCAATAAAATTCTCGCAAACCGAATCCAAGAACACTTCAAAATGATCATTTACCATGATCAAGTAGGCTTCATCCCAGGGATTCAGGGATGGTTCAATACCCGGATACCCATCAGTATAATCCACTACATTAACAAACTCAAAGAAAACAACCACAATGTCATTTCGTTAGATGCTGAAAAAGCATTTGACAAAATTCCACATCCCTTTATGATAAAAGTCTTGGAAAGATCAGGAATTCAAGATCCATACCTAAACATAGTAAAAACAATATACAGCAAACCAATAGCCAACATCAAACTAAATGGAGAGAAACTTGAAGCATTCCCACTAAAATCAGGATTAGACAAGGTTGCCCTCTCTCTCCCTATCTATTCAATATAGTACTTGAAGTTCTAGCTAGAGAAATTAGACAACAAAAGGAGATCAAAGGGATACAAATTGAAAAGGAAGAAATCAAAATATCATTATTTCAAGATGATATGATGGTATACTTAAGTGACCCAAAAAACACCACCAGAAAACTGCTATAGCTGATAAACAACTTCAGCAAAGTGGCCAGATGTAAAATTAACTCAAACAAATCAGTAGCCTTCTTATACTCGAAGGATAATCAGGCTGAGAAAGAAATTAGGAAAATGACACCCTTCATAATAGTCACAAGCAATATAAAGTATCTTGGTGTGACTCTAACCAAACAAGTGAAAGATCTGTATGCCAAGAACTTCAAGTCTCTGAAGAAAGAAATCGAAGATTTCCTCAGAAGGTGGAAAGATCTTCCATGCTATTAAAATCATTTAAAAAAAAAAAGGAAAGCTACCCAGTATTCATGGCAGATTCTCTTGGAACACAATGGAGGCAATGCTTGGAAGGAAAAGTACTAATCAATAGTAGTACAAATATGAACCCACTGTAGACTGAAACTTGAAATCTATATGAACATTTAAATGAAAACAAAATAAAAAAATTTTGCTCAGATTGATAATAGGTAAAGATTTACTGTTAGACTTTCCTTATATTCCAAGGGCCGTATTTTAATATCTGAAAATCTAAAATGATCTGTACTATCTTACCTCATCTGGGATAACAATCTTACAGGCATATGAAGGAAGGTGGCTGTTGTATGCACAATGTCACCTTGAACTGAAATAAACAAGGAGCGGAGACAGTATGTTCTATGAAACTATAGCTGGCAGAGCAGTGTCCTCTCTGAAAGAGTTCAATATTGAACCACCAGAACCTCAGAAAATGTGGTGCTATATGGCAAAGCAGAGACAAGTTGAATATGGAACTTAAATTGCTAAATCAGCCAAGTCTAAAATAAGACCTTGGAGTTTCTGGATGGCCTTGTATAATCACTGCAGTCCTGGAAAGTGCAAGAGTCTGAATCAGAGTGATGGGATGAATGGAGAACTCTGATGGGAATCATGGTTTTGGATACAGAGCAAGATGATCTCAAGCCAGATAAAGGGATAGGAATGTCTCTCCCCATTTCCCAACCTCCAGAAAGAGCAGACTATATAATATTTGAACTGTAACTGAAGATGATCTGTGTTAGAAATCTCATCCCAACTTTCATAAATGAGTGTGGTGCTGTAAACTACTGTTATGTGTCACTTTATTTCAGAAGCAACGGGGGGGGGGAAACAGAAACACTCAGCTTGTCCTTCATATCAAGAGAGCCCTTGTCTGAACATCTACTGAGCTGCAAGCATTCTAAAAATGTGCACCATGTCTGTACACCTTTAACAAGGATTTTTAGATGAGATGTACATTTCTTAATATCAAGATAGAATTTTTATGTCTGTCAATCAAATGTTGAGTTTTCTATCCACATTTATTTGCAAAGATCAACTAAAAATATATACTTACCAATAAAGTTAATAAGGTCTTTAAATGAAACTAGGCTAAGAGCTTTAACGTTACATAACCATGTATCAAATCACAACTCTATCCTTACTGATATTGTAATTTAAGTAATTTAGAATATAAAGACCTTTATTTCCTCATTTATAAAACCAAATAGAAAACTCTTAAGTTTTGGGTCTATAGAAACATATATTGAGAAGAGGATTGGATATAAATAATTATTAAGAAAATCATTCTCAAAAAGACAGTTACAAAATAAGCGAGATAGGAAAGGGGGTGATTTCAGGCCAAATTCTAACTTCAGTAAGATCTTCCAAGAGAGTCTCAAGGTGGATATGTCTGTGACTTTCTTGCTACTAAAGAAGGCAAGTTGGCTTCTTCTACTCACTTGGGTGACACTTGGAAAATGGATTATGGGAGAAAAGTTAATTTCCATGTGGTTCCTTAGAGTTTCTAATCTAGAGCAGAAAACACTCAGTAGGTTTTCAGACATTCTTTCAAAGATAGGCACAATATGAGAATCAAAAGGATTTAGAAGATATGGTATGGTTTTCCAACTCAATCGAAGGGAGATGTGGAGCCTGTACCATAGAAACTGAGGGTCTCTGTCTCTCTGTCTGTGTGAATGTGTGTGTGTGTGTGTGTGTGTGTGTGTGTGTGTGTGTGTGTGTTTGTGTGTGTTGTTTCAAGACAGGGTTTCTCGATGAACCTGAATCTCTTGGACTGACTCCCAAATATTAGGGCTGTAGGCACACACCATCATGCCTAGCCTTTTACACTTGTTCTAGGAATCTGAGTTCAGGAGTCCATACTTGGACAGTAGGCACTTTACCAACTAAACACACACACCACACACTCTCCTTCTGTCTCTCTGTCTCTCTCCCTCCTTCCCCCCCCTCTGTCTCTCTCTGTGTCTTTCTCTCTGTCTCTCTCTGTCTCTCTCTCACTCTCTCTCTCTCTCTCTCTCTCTCTCTCTCTCTCTCTCTCACACACACACACACACTCAAAGACACCTCTCAAATATATGTTTTCATAGTATATCATGTTTAACGTTGTGCTCTACCCATAGGATGCTGTTATGAAACTGTTGCTTTAAAATGCATATAAAATAAAATAAAATAAAAACAATAAAGAAAACAACAAAAAGCAAGGAAATATGCAGGACCCCAGAGGTGAAAGCCATCAAATTAGTGGAAAGTTGACACTTGAGAGATCACAAAATGGTGTTGATTTCTGTATTTTCTACAGAGCACACTTGTACCTGGTGACTGTTTGTTCGCATCCTTTAATAAATTAACAGATCTAAACACCCAGAGAATTACTGTAATATTTTCTAATAGAAAACCAGACATTTGCTACCTTGAGTTCCTATATTTGATAATACCTTCAATTCTAGTAGCTACTTAAAATTTTAAACTATGTTCACATTTTATATGGTGCTTAGGTTAACATATACATTCTACCACATTTTAATAAGTTATCACATGCTCTGATTGGGTTAAGTGACTTAGTGAAGGTTGTACAGCAAAAAGCAAGGGTCCAGGTTAGTTAACTCTATTGGTCTTCCTGTGGAGTTCCATCCCCTTTGGACTCCTATTCTTCCTCCTATTCTTCCATAAGAGTCCCCAAGCTTCATCCATTGTTTGGCTGTGGGTGTCTGTATCTGTCTGAGTCAGCTTCTGTATGGAGCCTTTCAGAGGACAACATGCTCCTGTCTGGAAGAGTAACTGTATTTTTAGTAGTGTCGGGGACTGGTGCTTGCCTATGGGATGGATCTCAAGTGGGGCCAGTTATTGGTTGGCTATTCCCTCAGTTTCTGCTCCATTCCCTACACCTGCATTACTTGTAGATAGGATAAATTTAGGGCTGAAAGTTGTGTAGGTGGGCTGATTATCTATTGTTCTACTGAGATTTCTGTCTACAGGATGTGGCCTCTTCAGTTCCATATCACCAATGTAGTGAGTCACAGCTAAGGGCATCCCCATTGATTCTTGGACACCTCCCTTATCTCAGGTGCTGGAGATGGCCCCACCTCTTCATGCCTGTCAGTTGCAGGCTTCCATTCATTTTCATGGCCATCTAGCCATCTCTCCTGTCCATTCGCACTTCTGATCCTGACTCCTCCATTACCTTCCCCTTCTCCCCTCCCTCCTAGTTTTCTCCCTCCATCTGCCTCTGATTGCTATTTTATTCCCCCTTCTAAGTGAGATTCAAACTTCCTCACTTGGTACCTTTGTCTTGTTTAGCATCTTTTGGTCTGTGGAATGTACCATGATACCTGCATTTTATGGCTAATAACTTGAACTCTTGGAGCTCTCAGAGTCTGAAACACCAACCAAAGAATATATATGGGCTGGACCTAGGCCTCCCCACTCATATGTAGCAGATGTTCAGTTTGACCTTCATGTAAGTCCTTAACAACTGGAACAAAGGCTATCCCATAAGCTGTTGCCTATACATGGGATATATTCTACTAGCTAGCCTGCCTTGTATGGCCTCAGTGAGAGAGGAAGCACCTAGCCTCACAGAGCTTTGAAGTGCGAGGGTACAGGGGATATCCAGGGGGATGCCACCTGCTCAGAGAAGCTGAGGGGGGAGGAGAGCAAATATGAAGGGTGTTAACTGGAGGTGGGCAGTAGGCAAGATGAAAAGTAAAATTAATTAATTAATTAATTTTTTAAAAAGCATATTTCAATTTCTGAATACCAAGATTGAGATCTCTAAACAGTTCACTTTAATTTCATATGAATAGAAATCCAGTTATAAGATAAATGCCATGCTAAGGTTGGAACAAAGAAAGTTTAATAAACAAATACTGAGAGGCTGCATCTCATGGAATGGACCTTGAGTCAAATCAGAACTAGATTGGTCACTCCCACAAGTTTTGTGCCACCACTCGGGTGTGCCACCCTAGCATAGTTTGCAGGCTGGACAGCTTTGTAGATCAAAATGTTTGCTTCTTGGTTGGTATTTATGTTTCCCTTTCAGTAGCCTACAGAGTATCTTCTGTTACCAAAGACATTAACACAGTAATAAAGGTTCTGTGTAGGCACTAACTCAACCTCTCCATGTTTGATGAGTTGTTTCCATGCTGTCTTCTGCAATAGGATCTTCAGGGTTTAGAGAGCAACTTATTATCTTGGCAACAGCCTGGATTGCTTGGGCATTTCCATGGGACTCCTTTGGCCAACAATTCAACGGGATGTAATCCAGTCAAGGTAACTTTGGAAACTTTGTTGGCAAAAGATGGTCATTGTTAAGAAAATACATTATGATCCCCTTCACATATTTCAGGAAGTTTGCACTGATGTAGACTTGTATACCACCCATCAAGGACCTGTCAGCTCTACCTGTCAGCTCTACCTGTCAGCTCTACCTGTCAGCTCTACCTGTCAGCTCTACCTGTCAGCTCTACCTGTCAGCTCTCGCTGTCTCTCCCTACTTTCTTCCCTCGCGTCCCTCTCCCCCTCCAATTACACCCTCCCCCACTTACAGCCACCCATTAAATCTATAATATACTTTGTTGTCCCCTCCCAAGGAGATCAATGTATCCTCCCTAGTCCCGTCCTCTATATCTAAATGGTCTGGTCTACATATTCCAGCCTGTATATCATTTACCTAATGGCTAATATCCACATGTAAGTGAATACATACCATATTTACCTCTTTGGTTCTGGGATGGAAATGAGAGAAATAAGAATTCATTACATACATGTATGGAATTAGTAATTTAATAAAATAAATTCATATAAATAAAGATTTCTTTACACTTAAAATCAAGTTAAAATGATGTAAAATTTGTTGTGGTTGCAAACATGATTATTATCTTGATAAAAATAAGCGTTTGATAAAGTTTTAAATATATTCTTAAGAAATATTTGGTTAAGTTGGGAAAGTGGAGTAGTTGCACAAAATTTAGGACCCAACTTTTCTTATGCTTTCATCTTATAAATAGGAAAAGTAAAAAGAATCTTTTTGCCACTTTTCAAAATAACTCACAGGAAAACTATAAACCAGTAGTTAAAAGAGGGTGTGTGTCCACCTAGTTCAGGTCTACTTATTTAGCAGTCTAGCTATGGGCATTCTCTGAACTGCTGCTCAGAAGACTCTTAGCCACCATGCTGGATAATGGGGGGATGTTGTTGCTGTCATGGTCGGTTTTGTTGAGATAGAATCACAGCATTTCTCCCTTCTCCCCCTTTCTGTCTAAACCATCCCACACACCCCCATGCTCTCCTTCAAGTTCATATCCTCTTTTTCCATTAATTGTTATTACATGCATATAAAGATATGTATACACAAATGTATTCTTAAATACAACATGTTCAGTCTGGAATTTAAAAAGAAATATTGTGGGGGCTGGGCACACAGCTCGGTGGTATAGTACCTACCTTGCATGAACAAGATATTAAATTAGAAAATTAGCATTGACACACACACATGCACATATTGACATATACGTATACTATATATATATATACACATACACATATGTACATATTGACATATAAGTATACTGATATGCGCACACACACACACACATATATATATTCACATATACATGCATGTTGGCATATATGTATACTGATACACATATACACACATACCAGTCCTTCAGTGAATTTACAACATATATAGTTGTGTGTATGTGTGTGTGTGTGTGTGTGTGTGTGTGTGTGTGTATGTGTGGTAAATGGAGGCAGAATAGAAAAGACACTTCTAGAGAATACAGAACTAACTACTATAGGAAACAGTCATTACCTACACGGCTATAGGATAGCATTCAATCCTAGGAGAGAATAATGTAGAACACCCACTCCTCTGCTCTCACCTCTCACCCTGACAAGGTAGAATGCCATGTTTGATTTCATTGATGTTGATGTGGCCATTACTCAATGGTCAAAAAATTGGTTGAGATGTCACATAGTTGGTAGGGACATACCTGTCGCACTGCCAGGGAAAACATTCAAGAAAGCTTATGACCAGCCAGAGAGACTCTCTTAGTAGGAGGCTATGTGCTGTGGGATCAGGACAACTTCCTGAATTCTTCACACCACTGGCTAGAGAGCCACCTGCAGAGGCCATCATAGAGGAAGCAGAAGTGCAGAACCAGTCTAACACTGACGAGCCCTAACATTGTCAGTGGTAACCGTCTTAGTTCACTTACTGTTGCTGTGATAGAGCACTCTGACAAAAAGCAACTTGAGGAGGAAAGAGTTGATTTCCTCTTACAATCCACCTTGGAGGAAATTTAGGGCAAGAACTCAAGACAGGAAAGGCTAGGCAGGAATCAAAGTATAGACCACAACGGATAACTGCTTACTTTTTCCACATGGCTGGCTCAACCTGCATTCTTACTCTACCCAAGAGCACCTGTCCATGGTGGTCCTACTCCCAGTGGGGTGGGCCACTTTCCCTTTCCACATCAATCATTGATAATAATAATAAATGCCCTACAGACTTGCTGATAGGCAATCTAATAGAGGCATTTTCTCAGTTGCAGTTCCATTTCCCAGAAAAATAAAATGTGTGTCAAGTGGACAGAAAACTAACTAGGAAGGAGAGGTGTTTAGAGATTCTGATTCCAATATCTGCATGCAAGTCGATATAGGGTGGACTGGGGACTGACACAGCTCTGTGGCTCTGCCAGCTTAAGGATGGTTGAGAGTGAGCCTTCTAGGCAAAGCAGCTGCTTCACTGCTTTTCCCCTGTCCCACAAATGGAGCAGGCCTAAAGCTATGGTTACACTATACTGAGTCCTGCTAGGACACATGCTAAGTAATATGGATAAGAGTCACTGCTCAAGGCACTGACTGAATAGAGGTGTGAAGACAACCTGCAAAGGTCTGAAGGCACGAAATTATTGTCACATTGGTTAGATGCATAACTTTGTAGGATATAAAAAGAAAAAGCTCTGTAAAATGTCTGTACCTGCCTTCTTCTCCTCACCTGTAAAGAAGTATATAGTATAATCATAATATAATACCTGATAAACAATTAGAACTTTAAATACCAGCATACCAATTGATGGTAATTTGTAACTGGTGTTAACCAAATGCAGATTCTATTCGTTGTTATCACTATCACTTTCCACTTAGAATGGTCCGCTTAACTTTGCTTGAGACTGGTCTTTCAATGGATATCTTGCTGTCTCCTTAGCACTCTGTAAAACCAAGGACTGGGTAGCACTCACCAGTCAGAGCCAACTTTCTGGACATCCATTTTCTCAAGTGGAAAAAGGCACAAAGTCAAGCAAATTCATCCTTTGTAAAGATCTTAGGTTCTGACCTACTTTGCAGTCCTCTCCACGACATGATGGGGTGGGGGTGGGGCTGAAGAGGAAGAACCTGCTGTTCAAAGCTAACAAACCTGTGCAGGGCAGCCCTATCCCTGCCTTGCCTGACTTTCTCCTCAGTATCAGGCCTCACTAGTATTGTTAACCCTATTTTAAAAGAAGCAAAGAAAGAAAGGTGGAGCAGCCTACAAAATGTGGTACTCCTGAAAAGCCGCAGAGCCAGGATTCAAACCTGCTCTTTTCTGTCTGGGTCAGCTAAGCCTTTTGAACTGCATTGCTTTCCTCCCACGCTCCATTCCAGACATCAAGGATCTTAACTGCTGATAATTCCCATGCTCTGATTTACAAAGGTGAGTGGGTGAGTGTTTTTTTTCTTTCTTTCTTTCTGAAAAGTATTACTTCAAAGTTAGGCAAATGAAATTTAAGTTACAGAAACTCAGAAAGCACCACTTGGGTTTCACTGGAGAAGTCAGCAGCCCTCAGCTTTCTGTGCCCTGCTTAGCTCCCCACCTGACTCTAAATTTGGAGAAGGGGAAGGGGCTAGATGGGGATACAGCAGAGCTGAGTTCTCGATCCACCAAGAGCCTTCTCTCCTTTCCTGTAGCAGAGGTTGTTTGTCTGATTAACCTAAGGCTTGACTCCTGTCCATGTTAAATTCTCCATTTCTGTGTCTAGGCTCTTACTAAAGTTACCTCCTCAACACCTCCCCCACGTCCCCTCTCCACTTTTCAACTAGGGCAGGTGCCCTCTATCCTGTCTCCACTGAATCCTCCTCAGTTTCTTCCCAGGGGACACATGGCCTTGCTCTGCAGATGTTATTTCAGCTTCTTCTTGCAGCCAGGACGACCAGATTCCTTCCTCTAACTTTCCTCTATCAGAGGGGCACTTTTGAGAACTTTGTGAGGAATGGAAGATTGTAAAAGTGGAGCGAGCCAACCGTGAAGTCTCTCTCCACCGGCTCCGGCTGTCAGGCCCTGTGCAGTTCCAAGGTAGAACCCCGAACTCCAGTTTCCTCGTGGCGGGATGGAGCCCCAGAAGATTGGCTGCGCTGCAGATGGGCCAGTAGGCACCGGGCTCGCCATCGGGTCCCCGGATTTCTGCTTTGTCCGTGGTGGGGTGTGAGCAAGTTGGGGCGTCTTGCAGGCGAGCTGCCCGGCTCGCAGGGAAGCTGAAGACAGGTCCATCCAGGGATCCAGGCTCTTCTCGCCGGCCTGCCCACGCCGGGCCTCCGCTCCCCTCCTTCCCGGCTCCCGCCTCCTCCCGCAGGCTGCCGGGCGGCCCGGGGCCTGCCTCTCCCGGCGCCTTCACTACCGGGTCAAGCCGCGGAGGGAGGGAGACGGCGGCGAAGCCCTCCCTGGCGCTCCACCCGGTGCGCGCGCCTCCTCCCTCGGCTCGCATCCCCCAACCGTCCCCCCTCCTGCCGCCCGCTTGCATCCTGCCAGTACAGTACAACTAGTACACAGGCACACAGGCGCACACGCGCACACACACGCGCTCCCTACCGCTGCCACTGCAGCTGCCATGGATATCGGCTAAGAACACAGAGGCCGGCGAGCGCGCGCGCGCTCCCCACTCTCAGCACGCAGGAGTGGCCCCCGGCATCCCTACCCTCCTCCCCACCCCCACGCCACCCGCTCACCAGCTCGGCCACTGCTCGCGCTGGCTCGGCCGCCGCCACCGCCGCTAACGCCGCCAACGCCACCACAGCTTCCTCCGCTGCGGGGCCAAAGCCTTGAGTGTCATTCAAGGGACAGCACAACCTCACCCAAGCTCTCCTACCTCTGCCCAGCCGTCCCTCTCATCCTCCCCCTTCCTCCGCCACACTCCATCCAAAGAAGAGGGAAAGCGCGGAGCAGAGGGAGAGAAAGGCAAAGTCTGCCACCCTCTTCCCTTGGCCCCCTTGCTCCTCCATCCCGATTTTGACTCCCAGACCCTCCTTTCCAAAGGACCCTCAGGAACTGAGGCGACTCACCCTACTGCCATGTCCAAAAGCTTGAAAAAGAAAAGCCACTGGACTAGCAAAGTCCACGAGAGTGTCATTGGCAGGAACCCGGAGGGCCAGCTGGGCTTTGAACTGAAGGGGGGCGCCGAAAACGGACAGTTCCCCTACCTGGGGGAGGTGAAGCCGGGCAAGGTGGCCTATGAAAGCGGCAGCAAGTTGGTGTCCGAGGAACTGCTGCTGGAGGTGAACGAGACCCCAGTGGCGGGGCTCACCATCAGGGACGTTCTGGCCGTGATCAAACACTGCAAAGACCCCCTCCGGCTCAAGTGTGTCAAGCAAGGTGAGCGCAGCTTGTTTGGTGCTCTGCCTGGCGGTGGGACCCTGGCGTGGGGGGGCATCAATAGGGTGGGCGAGGGTGTTGGATGGGTGTATGCTGCGCCACCACGGGGTGGGGTCCAGAGAGCATCGTAACTGTGTTCTGAGCAATAGTGGGACCCGGGCGGGGGGCTGGTTGGTCGGCTTAGCCAGGTGTTAGTGTAGCGGGCAACTTAGTTTGCCTAGTTGGACCCTCCCCTTTGGAAGATGCTTGGCCTAGTCTGACCTCCTCTGAGGTTTAGGGACAAATAGAATGTGCGTCAGTGGTATGCCCACAGTGGACACATTGCTTTCGGGAAGGAAGAAAGCAAGGGAGGAGGAAGAAAGAAAGATGTAGCAACTGGAGGTGCAAAGATGTCACTAGAGAGATTGGGAGAAGCTCTGAGCCTTTGGGGCAAGTGGAGACCGCTTGCAGTATAGCCAAAACTAATCTGGAGACACCTTGGTCCGTAGCAGTTCCCTAGGGATCTCCGAGCCACTGGCTGGAGAGGAAAGAAAGGAACAAATTGGTTTGGACGCTTTGACCAGTGTTCAGTAACTTTTTCCCTGCTTCACTCCTCTGTCTTTCTCCCCCGCCCCGCGGTCATGTCATGTGGGCACCGTGAGTCACGTGCAGACTGACTAACCCTTGAGATCGCCCCTGGCCAGCAGGCAGGAGGAGGGGCAGAGATTAAGAAGCAGGGAACTGGGAGAGCTTTCTAGTGTTGGTAGAGAGGCAGACTGCAGCATTTCAAGGGTTCCCCAAAGTATTTTTCATTGACTGGGATTTTCTTAATGACTAGGATTTCTCTGTGGTTGAGCTCTCCTCTAGCTCCAGACATGGGGGCGTGTTTGTGGCATAGAGGTGGATGGAAATGCAAGCTGATCACAGCTCAGGCCCCCTGTGTTCTAACCTGGCTTTTGATGAGCCTCTTCCAGGGCTATGAAGTGAATTTAGAGAGACTGGAATCTTGCTGGAAAATGTCTTTGCTTGAAATAAAATTGTGGTCCTGAGATAAAAGTTTCATTAGAGGAGACTGTTTTACAAATGTAGCATGCCTTTGTTTTCGTCTGGTGGAAATGCAGTTTCCTGGGTAGCACAAGTGGACAGGACAGATGTGTCTCGTACATCCC
Source organism: Rhynchomys soricoides (assembly GCA_019843965.1). NCBI lineage: Eukaryota > Metazoa > Chordata > Mammalia > Rodentia > Muridae > Rhynchomys > Rhynchomys soricoides. The sequence continues at coordinate 354,061 of JADRCH010000697.1, read as the reverse complement.
AGCATTATTGGTATGACAGGTTGTTGTCTGTTGTTACTCTGTCTTGCGCCAGTGTTGAAATTCTGAGTACCACTGTATTCTGAATTGCTGTTCATGCTGTGTTCCATTATGAAGAAATACTATAGAGCAGGTTTTTTTTAGCATAAAATTAATCTGAAAAAAAAAGTTTTGCAGTAAACAAAAGAGCACAAAGGTTCATAAACTTCTCGAAATCTAAGCTGTCAGGGAAGAAAACCTCTACAGTGGAATTTATTGAATATTTATTACATATCCTTTTAGATCATCTGATGTCAACATGCGGTATTACATGAAACTGAAGAAGATGGGTTAGTTTCCTAGTATTTTCCAAAGGGACATACTTTGCACTCAAATTCAGAAAGCTGTGTTGGTACATTTTACGTTACCATACTGCCAAATAGCAGAAGAGAACAAATGGGAAGTTCAAGGTAGGGTCCAATCTACTACAATTGAACGATGACTGTTATTTGGTGCTAAAACAATATTGGTGTTTGCAAAGGAAAACAAGTGCAAAAGTTAATGCTTTAAAAGCAGTTGTTTGTTTATGGATTGATGGTTTATGGATGAGTGGATGGATATGTGTGACATGGAAATGAGAAAACAGCGCTCGAGAATCTGTTCTCCCCCTGCTCTGTGGGTCAGAGAGGTAGATTAGCCTTGGTGAGAAGCTTTTCCTGAGATCAGCCTCGCCAGCCCAAGTTAATACATTTCCACAGTGATTGTTCTGCTGTGGATCTCATTGATCATTTTATTCTGATGCCTGCATAGTGAGATAGATATTGGTCAACTTTAATACTCATAAACAATAAGTGTTTACTAGTATTACTAAAAATAATAATTAAAAGAAAATATTATCTACTGTTAGCAATGTCTCCAGAGAGACAATGGAAAAGTGAAAGCATAAAAGTTGTGTAAATTGAGAAAGTGAGGTAAGAAATGAGTTGGGTTTTTTGTTTTTTTTTTTGCCTATTCTGTGATAAAACTAGGGCGAATTTGGGAAGTCTTTCCCTTGGGGAAGCATAATCTCTAACAGAGCAGAGCTCTGAGCGATGTTGTAAGATGAGGTTTCCCTTATTCTGGATCTTGACAAAGAAGCAGAAAGATCCATAGAGGCTGATCCCCATCCAGCCTTGATTTTAGCTAAAGTTGATACTGATCAATCAGCTTCTTGCTTGTATTTTGTTTGGAAGAATATGGCTGTTCAGATTCAGAAAACTTATTTTTATGGACTGAAATATTTAGGTGAAAATCTTTTTACAGTATATGTTAACCCTTAGTCTGTCCGCCTCCAGGTGTCCAATAATAGACATTCATCTACTGAACTAAAATAGATATAAATAGATTAATTAATTAATTAATTAATTAATAGCTTTTGGGAGATCTATAATCTTTTATATTTATTTAATGTAGTGATTCCTATATATTCTCTTATGACATCAATCTTTTATCAGTGGTGATTAGATTTATTTAATTATAATTATGAGTAAATGAAAGTTGCCAGACGTTAAATATAGAGCCCATGATACTTGAGTGTCAGTAGGGTTTGTACTTGTTGGAAAATTGGGTAGAAGCTCTTTGCTCAGTAGTCCTATTTCTGGGGAGAAACAAGAAAAAAGAAAACCATAGCAGAGCCAGAAAGCTTAAACATGGCTTACTTGGAGGTGGATTTTTTAAAATATTAATTAGATTGATTTTAAAGGTTTAGTTAAATATTGGGCATTAGACAGAAACCACATGTACATTTATAGAGAAAACTGGGGGGTTTGTTAGACATGGGAGCTATGTTTAATAAAAAAGCACTAGCAAAATATAGCCCAAAAAACCTGCAATGGTTTTTACTTACTTTTAGGCTAATTTTACATTATAGAATTCATAGCTTTATAATTATCCTAACTTTTAGAGAAAACGAGAAGCTGAAATACAGATGTTGGTAGTTTTTCTGAACTGCTTAAATGCCTTCAAACCCATTAACAGAAACAACCACAAACCCACAACTTCTCAACAAATTTCAACAGATTTCTCTTTTTATTTCGCCGTCTTTTAACTTACAGAATAAACTCTATATGAAAAATACCATTTCTATTTATTGGTGCTATCCTGTTGATTTTCTAAGTCATTCTTTCTGTTTATAATGATATTTTCTTACCAATCGAGTTAATTATAAGTCAGCAATGTCGTGTGTGTTTTCATCATTCCATTAGACCCTGTGAAGAGCGCTTCTTGGGTGATCCTGAGATGTAAGTTGATGTGTTAGCCACTCTTTTCTTTGTCTTTTCCTTTTAACTGTGCTGCTAAAGTTCACAGCAGCCAGTCTCACAGACTCTCATGCTCCTACATTTCTTCTGCTATGGCTCCTGATGGCTCTCAGACTACACAGGGACCTACATAACCTGGATATATTTTCCCATTTAATATCTCACAATGGAAAATAAGAGGCAAAAACTTTTATAATTTCTTGCCATGTGGAAGATGGGCCATTAAACGACTTTGAACTTCACTTTTAGACAAGATCTACATCACTCTTTTTTCCTATTGCTCCTTAAAAGGCACCTTCAAAGAAAAGAAGATTCACATATATTGAGAGTCACACTTTCTTCTTCACTGACTTCAGGCTAATACCATGTGTTAAACTTCCGCACTGCCTTTAATTTTAGAGAGTGAAATTCAAAGTATGTCAATTTTTTTGCTACTAAAAATTGATTTTATTCCATAGAATGTGAGTTATATGGATTTTTTTATTCAAAAATAATAAAAGTGCTTTAATATGCTGATCAGCCTAATATTTGTCCAGGGCTGGGGTTCAAATCCAGGGCCATCTATGTGTTTTACAAATGCACTGTTATTGAGTCATATCTACATTTATAACTGTGTTAGGAAAATGTTGATTAATAAACAATTAAACAAATCTGCCTAAGCAGAGTTTATGAAGGATACCACCATGGCTTTCCACTATCTGTAGACAGTTTTGTTTCTTTCTTTGTTTGTTTGATTAGTTTTTGTTTTGTTTTACTATTTTAATGACAGGACCTTGAATGTTAAACATGAGCATTCCCTTTTCTTATGTGTTTGCTTTGAATGACAATAGTCTTCCAGTGAAAAGCCATCTGCAGATTCTGAGTGTTGACATTTCTGCTCTGAACCTTTACCCTGTGTGTGGTTTTTGTTGCTGTTGTTTTGGTTTGGTTGGTTCTTTGGTTTGTTTTTGTTGTTGTTGTTTGGTTTGGGGGGATTTTGGTTGTTATTGTTGGCTTTTTGTTTGGTTGGTTTTTTGTTTTGCACATCCACCACACTCAGTTTTCTTTTTAGATGCTTGAAACTCACACATTCACTTTCATAATGAGAAACAAAAATGGTTGCATACTTGACATGTCTTCTTGCCTGCAGTTCAAACAATGACTATCAGATGCATAGCAGACCCTGGTGACAACATTTTCCCTAGAAAGATGGAGAGAGCTGTTGTAAATTGTGCTGTCTTCCTTGCAGGTTATCTGGCTTTGAAACCTGAGAGCCCTATTTGATGACAGTTGTATGAATAAATTTTCTAAATGGGGGAGGTAGTAGTTTTTTAAGGATAGGAAGTAACAGCTGGGAATGTAATCTACTGGGATTACTCCTCATCATGTGTAAGACCTTGTATGCTTGCCCCAGCCTTACCAACAATCATTAGCTGAGTTACACATGTAAATCATGTCATGGTTAGTAGGTAGTAAGCACTATGTAAATGTTAGTAAATCTTATTCTAAACATTTGGATCATTTTGAGGCATTCTCATTACCTTTAACTTCCAAGATATTTTTACAGTATTTTTAACTTACTGTGTGTGTGCACACACATGTGCAAGGAAGTTTAAATGCTAGTGGAAGAGCTGGCATTTCTGACAGTTGAGAGCTGCTGGGCATGAATCCTGGGAAGCAAACATGTGTCCTTTGTAAGAGCAGCAAGGGCTCTGAACTGTTGAGTCATCTTTCCAGCCCAAGGTTTCAACGCATTTTACTCTTAACTGTGATTAATTAGATGGGAAAAAGAAAAAGAAAAATACTAATATGTAATTGATCATAAGTGCAAAATTAAGTTAGAGACTTAGTGTTTTCTGAACAATAAATTCTGTTTTGATAAAAAGTGTTTCTTTGATGATTGTTGCCCTTAAATGCAATGGCATATTCTTTCACCTTTAAAAAGTAACTTTCATTGATGTCTTCACATATAAAAATTTCTTCTTTTATCTTAGGTTTGAGACTTTCACTTGAGTAAAAGTGGAACTTTTACTTCATAGCAACAAATTAAGTTTCTGTTCAGAAGAAGCTATAATGAAACTGAATTAATAAGTGGCATGGTTAGCACTGTATACCAAAGGAAATTACACAAAATCCAGCAGAAGTACACATTGCACTTGTAACAGTGGTTGTACCACAGTATAGGCAAATGCCTGTGTCACAAAAGATGATCATAGCCTCAGTAGCTCTATGGATAACATTCTAGTGACTTTAGCACTGCTTGAGTTAGTCCCACAAGTAGTGGCAGTGTCAACATTGCTCAGCCACAGGTAACAGGGTCCTGCAGCTTTCTTAGTATTTCTTAGTATTGTTACTCCTCATTTTAAATCAAAACTTTCTCTCTTTCATCTCTAAGAAATGATGACATGATCTTTTCCTTGATTTAAAATGAACTATGTTACACAGACAATTTACTGATAAACCTATAAATACTAAGGCCAGTTAACTAAAGACTTGCACAGGGACGTGTATCTGCTGGACACTGTTGTGCCATGTTCAGGTCATCATAGAAAATTAGCCAAGATACCTTACATTATGGAAATTGATTGGCATTTAAGTAACTCTTGTAAAAGAGTTGTAAAAATAATTCTTTAGTAAATTTAAAGTGTAAAGGTGGGTTTGATGTGGTTTGTAGTTTTGAGCACTTTAGACAGTCTGGAATACACTATTAAAGTTTTCTTCTTTGACTACCGAATATACACTAATGACCTCCAATAGGTGCTTTTCAGCAGCCCCGTAGGCTAATAGTTTGAAGAAGTTACTGAATTTACTTGAGATATTATAATGATTAAATGGCTCTGTCTACCCAGGAAAATATATTATTCATATATGTGTTACATGAATTACATGCAGGTTTTGTGTCATTTAAAGTTATTTTACTTAAAAAAAAAAAAAAAAACACTATCTTAACCATAACAGTTACTGTATCCAATAGTAATACACGCATGTATGAAAGCAGTTTAAGTAAACTTGATATACAACTTAAAATAATTCTTTGTCTTTATTGATACTTCTAATTACAAAATTTGTAGAAAATTTCTTGATCATTATAATGTCACTTAGTGAAGGGTACGTATATGAAATCACAAAACTTTTCTTAAAAAGCCATCGATGTTTTTAAAGGATTACTGTGAAGTGTCAGAAGGAAAAAGTGGGGAATGAAAAAATATTAATTAAATACCTTTCACATGACACTTTGTTTTCAGGTATTTAAAAACAGAAATCCTGTTTCCCAAATTGTGCCCTGAACTACCGTAGATCAAGTCGAGAACAAAAGCTGTTTGTGCACCACAATGTCACTAAATCGATCATAGAGAACTGAGAGAAAATAATAGTCGCAAAAGTGATTTTATGTTCACACTTAACGTTCGTTTTAAAGATGAGCAGTATTGCGTATCCCGATAGTTTGCGTTGGCATCCATAAGGAGGGACTGATTTACTTGGGATGCACTTATGCATCCAATGGTGACTAGTGCTAGAATCCCACAGATTAACCTAGCAGCATACTAAGCAGATTAAAATCTGATTAGCTGTTTTCAAGCATGAGAACGTTTCAGATTTGAAATGTTCTGTGTTTCACCTTGATTCTGCCCCTCAAGCCTGAGTTTGCCTTTCCTTGTACTCCACACTGTAATGATAAAGCTTTCTGTTATTGGACAAAGTTTCTTGAAAACTAGCAAGTGCTTAGGCTTAAAGCATTTACTGAACCCTTCCAAACAGCTCGGTTCCTTTCTAAAAGCATACTGAGCACAGATAATTCTAATCCTATATTTGTAGCAAGTCTGGTACCAAGAGGGGTGTCGGTCTTAACTAAACAGAACGAAGTTGATCTTCCTTCTGAATAAGCAATAATGTTGTCAGAGATGGTCTTCTGTATTAGAAGTTAAAACACCAAAACAGCTGTTGCCATTGAAACATTCCTCACTCCCTGTAGCTGGATCCCCATTTCTTTATTACTTGGAAGTGTTTATGCTTTCTGACTCTTCTCTTCAGTGTGAATGTTACCCTAAGTGAACTGCAAATGCATTCTACAGGACTGGATACATGGGGTACATGTGTGTACAGCTGCATACAAATATGAAGGACCCAGTTACTAGTGTTAAAAAACTATAAAATAAAATTATTTACGTGTGTGGGAATATAGGCTTACTGACTTGAATTTCTATTTCTTTTCATTTTTTTCCTATTCATTGAAAAAAAGATTCTTCTCTTATATGATAAATCCCGACCATGGTTTGCCCTTCCTCCACTCCTTCCAGCCCTCTGCCTACTTTCTCTCTCTGAGTATCCACTTCCTCTTCAGAGAAGAGCATACTTTCAAGACACAACAGCCAAACAGGACAAAACAAGATACAGTAAGATAAGGCAAAAGCCCTCACATTGAAGCTGGACAAGGCAACCCAGTAGGAGGAAAAGAATCCCAAGAATATTTTAATTGTGAACAGAATTGTAACTCTGATAATCAGACCATCAAACAAATCAAATACTCAAATTTCTATAACATATGTCAGTTTTTAAGAAATTATAACAAATACATTTTCCCCTTAAATTTTATATTTGATTACCTTTGATTATTTACAGTCCAGTCATTACCTCCTTCCTGGTCTGCCCTCCCACAGTTCTTCATCTCATTCCTCCTCTCCCCTGTCTCCAAGAGGATGTCCCCACCCCCACTCCTGACACCCTGCCTGGCCACCCCACTCTCTGAGGCCTCAAGTCTCCAAGAGTTAGGCACTTCTACCACTGAAGCCAGACCAGGCAGTTCTTTGCTGTATATATATCAGGGAACTCATATCAGCTAGTGTGTGCTGCCGGGTTGGTGACTCAGTGTCTGAGAGATATCAAGGGTCCAGGTAATTGAGACTGCTGATCTTCCTATGGGGTTGCCCTCTTCCTCAGCTTCTTCCAGCCTTTCCTTAATTCAACCACAAGAGTCTCCGACTTCAGTTCATTGCTTGGATGGAAGTATCTGCTTCCGTCTCAGTCTCAGTCAGCTGCTTGTTGGGCCTCTCCAAGGACAGCCATGCTAGGCTCCTGTCTGTTAGCACATCATAGTATCAGCAACAGTGTCAGTCTTTGGAGTCTCCCCCAGATGGAGTCCAAGTTGGCCAGTAACAGGACCTCCTTTCCCTCAGTCTCTTCTTCATTGTTGTCCCTGCAATTCTTTTAGACAGGAATAATCCTGCATTAGAGTTTTTGACTGTGGGATGAAAACCTCATCCCTCCTGGAGGTTTCTACTGGAGGTGGGCTCTACAAGTTCCTTCTCCCCACTGTTGAGCATCTCATCTAAGGTCCCTCCGTTTGAGTCCTGAGAGTCTCTCACTTCCCAGGTCTCTGGTACTTTCTAGAGGGTTCCTCTACCTTCCAACCCCTGAGGTTGTCTATTTCCATTCATTTGCTGTCCTTCAGTGCTTCTTCTCTTCTGTCTCCCCACTCCATACCTAATCACGTTCCCCCTTTCCCCCTCCCTGTCTCTTCTCCCACCAGGTCCCTCCCTCTCTCTGTCTCCTGTGATTACTTTCTTCTCCCTCCCAAGTGGGATTGAAGCACCTTCATTTGGACCCTTCTGCTTTTTAACCTTCTTAAATTCTGTGGATTGTATCCTAGGTATTCTGTAATTTTGGGCTAATATCTACTCATTAGTGAGTACATACGATGTATGTCCTTTTGAGTCTGAGTTTCCTCCTGAAGATCCAGCTACACCAACAACTCAAATTTAATTTTAGATTTTTTTCTTTGTATCAAGACGTAGACAGTGAGCTGTGTAAAAGAACCAGATAGTATCCTCCTAACATTAATCTTAACAAAAGAATTAACAGTTAAGGGGAATTCTTGTTCATGAACTGGATAATGTATTTTCAAAGTGTATAATTTTAGTTTGTTTAAATATCTTAGAGAAAAATGAGACTTGTATCAAATAATATGAATTTGTAACATTGAAATTCTAAATATGAAATTCTTTAAAATAAATGAAATTATACCATACCTCTATCTTTTTGTCCAAAACAAAGATGTTAACATTTAGAAATTTAAAATGAAAAAAGAACTGTTTAATTAGCAGAGATACTAAAATATTTTGCCATAAAATAAAGACAGTGCTACTTTATCTGATGTTAGTATTTTAAATGTGAAACAATTTCCTTTTGACAAATTAATTCAGTGTTTATGAACTTGTAGCAATGTATCTACTGGAGAGCAACTATTAAAATGTATACATTTAATTATTTTTTACAGTCCAAACAATTTCTTCAGTCACTATAGTAGAACAAAAATATATTGCTTTTCTCACATCTCTATTTTATGGTTTTCATGCTTTTAAATTTATTTTTAGCTGACACACTGAAGTGTCAATGTTGCATATACTGTAGTGGTACCATCTGATAATTCAGTTTAAGAATATGTGTGTTATGCTTAAGTCACATGAGACACATCTGCCTATTCCAAAATATTGTATTCTTGTAGTGTAAACTTCATACTTTCTGGAGTCCTTTTGAAATGTGAAGAGCATTATTGTCTCCAGTAGCCCTTCTACACAACAGCATGTCCAGCCCTTTTCACATATCCAAATCCAGTGTAGTAACTATGGATAGGCCTTGAAATTCAGCTGTAGCAACTTCATCCCCTCATATAGAAAGCATCATGGTACCCTTTATTCTTGGGAACATTGACTGTCTTAGCACAGATCACAGAGGTAGTTTGCTTCAGTTGAATATCTTTTCAGATTCACCTTAGCCACAAAATTATTAAAGAAGGTCTTGGTTGTCTAGCTAGAATGCACTTCCCTTTCCTCCCTTCCTCTCAATTTCGTTTAGTTAGAATGTCAACTTTATTCACAAATGCACATGTTGATGTGTTGATTTCTGTTTTCATATTAGATTGGCTTCAGCTCAAGCAACTAAATCCCAACTAGTCTGATGCAGACAAGACAGTTCCATCTTTGCACTCTGTTCGTGAAATGGCTTGTAAACCAGTTCTAAGTATTGAGAAATAAGAAGAATTCCTTTAGGGGACTTTGTGAGAGATTTCTGAATTCTTAAAATACGATGGGAAAGAAAAAATTTTATTCCCTCCTTGGACTGAAAGTTCTCATCATGGGAGCTGTGCCAGAAGCAGCTGTCAGCTATCCTGTGATCATGAACCACTCTAGGTAGAAAATGGGAAGATGGCAGAGCAGACCAATGAAACTACCCTGGCTCCTGGATTGACAAGTGGAATAAGGAACTGATAACTCGACCTATCTTAGAACCGAAGCACAGGATGTTATTGACTTTTAGTTTGAGGTTTCTGCTACTTGTAGCACAAATCATGCTGGTTTATTAATATATACTATGCTTGATTCCAATCTTCAGTTGGGAGAAGCAAGCACTGTTGATGTTGAAGCAAGCAAACAGAAGTTTGGAGAATACACCAAAACACACTTTGTCATGATTTCAGCTCAACCAATTTTTGGGTATTTCTCCATTACCTCACTCAATTCTGTTTCTGTTTTAAACCTGAGAAACTTTTCATCATCTTGAGATAAAAACTAGGAACACAAATCCGTTTTAACCTTATCTAAAATGGAACATATTCAAGAAAGCAAATCAGTTACAAAAATATACCAATAATGCATGCCAAATCCAACTTGAGATATTTTTGAATTATATACTGTTTACAAGTGTATAGGCCATTAATCTGGGAATGTATGTAATTATAAACTGACTCATCAAAATGTTCCAACTCCACTTATTTAGGACTAGAATTCATTTACTAAGTATTCACAAACTGTTATTCGGAGCCTACTTTTTGGCAGGCACCAAGCTAGTGACTACATATGGATTAATAAAAGCATTATGAAGACTATTGTATAGTCAAGGTCTTTAATTTGTGCCACATCTTTTGTGACCTGATTTTAAAAGCTGTCAAGAAAAGTCAAAACAGATGAAAAAGTAATGTATTGGGAAGAAAATGTACCAGGAGTCTTTAGTCCTCAGCATTATGCATAGAATTTGAATGGTGCCAATCTTTGTACATAGACATCCTCTTAGGAGCAAATGTGCCAGGAACCATGCTAGTAATGCCATACAGGCCCACGACCCTTGATCACATGTAAAGAATTTAGTATTAGTGTATAATAGCTAAGAGTACAGAAGTCTAGAGCAAGAAGGTTTGGATGCCAGTAATAGAAGTGTCCTGTGCTAAATTCCAATCTAAAAACAATATAATGTGCACATTTAGACCTCAGGCCCTTATTTTGCTGAATTCATATTGTTGCATAATATTTTTTCAGAATGTTAAATGGATGGTTTGTTACAATGGTTTGTTATATGCTTAGAATCAATATGAGCTTCATAACTGATTGTTACTATATAAAAACTGTATTATGCATTATTGTTTAATTTAGTTAATATTTACTAAAAATAATATTATTTAATTAAGTACATTTTCTAAAAGGCATATGTGAAGCCAAAAGTCACCTTTTATCTCTTAGGTCTCAAGCAATGTTGATGGAGCAAGGATTACTGATTAAGTAATCCCATGAGAACTACAGCAAATGCTTTCAGAAAAAAAAAAAAATGTACAGAGCTGTTGAGATTCTACAATTCATGGGTTGTGACAAGAGTTTCCAATTAGTAAGCTCTAGAGTGTGATGTAGAAAGTAATGAGAAAAGAGCTTGCAGAGTGAGAAGTCAGTCATGCCACTGTAAGAGACTGTATTCTAATGCATTAGTCATTGTGAAGAACAAACCTGTATGAACTGCTTCCTAGATATTAGGGAGTTTTCAAACCAGTTTGAATATATGTTTTTCATTTCTCAAATGACTCTGTAAGATAGATGTTTCTAAGGAAGGAGATCACATTTCACAAAGGTCACATAACAGCAGAGCCAGAATCTACACTCTGTTAGTACTCTAAAACAAATCTAAGGAAGTTTACATACTGTGCTGTCAATGTCCTTCAAACAGAATTAGGGGGGTCAGATTTGTTTATTAATTTTTCAGGGTAGGGACACATCAGTAACATTTTTTGGAACATATTTAGGAAAGGAAGATACCTAGCTAAAGGAGATTTAAGATACAGGTACAGCAACTTCAGAGGTTCCTAGGTATTAAGAGGGAAGGGTTTTAGGCCTTCAAGCATAGAAAAGATGGTACAATAGAAGAGGGGTGAGCCAGGCACTAAATAGGTAGCAAAACCATCAGTATTTATAAGCAAATATAGAACATTAAGAGTATGGCTTTACTTTCTCATTTCAGATGGCAGGTTCTATTTGTTAAGATAGAAACTGGAACCAAAAGTTACCAGAAGTAGAAGGCAGAGCAGATATTTAATTTGAGGTACCTGGAAAGTATCTGATTGATGTGGTCCTAAAATCAGAGCTTACTGTATAGAAACTTACAGAAAATTCCATTATTCCATAAAATTATTAAAGACAAAATAACATAAAGACTTAGACTATCTAAGTTTGAGGACAGGCCCCACGCTTCCACCAAACAAACCAATTCTGTAATCAGAGCTGTATTACTGCGTTGTTTTCACCACTGACAGATGCTGCTGAGAGTTTCAGAAAAATGAAGTCTGGAAGGTTTCCATTGCTTTTGGCAAACATGGAGGTCACCTTCATTCTGGACCATTTCAGTGTAGTCATTACAGTATCCAGATGTCCCACAGAATAATTGCTAGAATGAAGAAATATTCAAATAGTGTATGCATTCTACTCCTTCAAGAAACATGTTGAGTGGCTAACGTGAAATGAACCCTAAGGATGGGTGCTTTGTTGAGCTATGTTTATGCTGTGGTAAAACAGACTTGAGCTTTAAATTCTTTATTTGTGATAGAAATGCACATTATTTTACCCACATAATATTTTCTAGCAAATCAAAACCCTTTGACTGATTTATTAAATAAAATAATTACCTGTTGTTTTCTGCATAGTGATAAAGCTGGGGCTGTCATTTAAGCCACCTTAAGGATCAGATCATATTTTCCAAGAATACAGCGATGAGGGACTAATGGAGTATACCTAAAACATTCCGTTTAGTGTGATGGTACTGGAACAAATAAATATATGCTTTTGGAGCACCTCAGAGGGGAATGATACCGAGTACAGCTCTTAGAAACTGAGGAGTTCATTGAGTGTCATTCCCAAACTCACTGTCCTCGTTTGCTTGGGTTTGATTTTTTTTCTGAGTCTCTGATTCCTCCTACCCCTTTGAGTTGTATTAGGTAAACTTTTTATCATGTGACAAAATAAGTGAGATAAACAGTTGTTTTGGATCAAAGTTTCAGATGTTTCAGCCTGTGGTTGATTGGCTCCATCACTGTAGGCTCCATCACTGTACATATGGCTGCATCCTCATAGTGTGTATGTATGGTAGATAAAGCTGCTTAGCATTTAACAACAGAAAAACAAAGGAGAGGTGAGTATGGATGTCTGTATCTGAGACCATTCAACAGGATTCTCTTAGTAACATTCTCCAACTAGACTTTACTCTCTGCTAGCCAGTTTACCCATGTACTTATCAGAGAGTTAGAGTTAGCACCTTCAGTATCTAATCATTCAATGACTTCAGCAGAAACACTGACTGAGAACCTAGCCTTCACACATGGCCATTTCTGCAGGATGCTTTAGAACCAAACCAAAAGACGACTGGTTATTAGGAAGAAATCTTGTAATGTGAGTGGAAATCCTTTGGTGGTTAAAAGAGAAAGGGATATTTGAAGAACTCACATTACAAGATTTCTTGTGGAGAACACTCACAGTAAAAGAAAATTTGAGATTGTCTCTAACTCTTGAGTAAGAGTTTAGGAGACACAGTATGAAAAACAGAAAGAAGATAACCCAAGAAAGGTGTCTGAGTTACTTCACTATGCCTGTAAAGGGTCACCATGAGCAAGGCAATTTATAAATAGAGTTTAATTGATGACTTCCTTACAGCTTCAGAGAGTGAGACCATGACCTTTATGGTAGGAAGCATGACAACAGGCAGGCAGGCATGGTACTAAGATCTTACAAGATCCACAAGTGTGAGGCAGAGAGAGATAGAGAGAATAGTGTTATCTTCTTTAAATCTTTACAGACCACTCCTAGTGACACACCTCCTCCTAATCCTTCCACACACTTAAATCATTGTGGACCAAGCATTCAAATATATGAGCTTATTGGTAAACCCTGTGGTTTGAGCAGTATATATATATATATATATATATATATATATATATATATATATATTCCTTTTCATGTTCATTTTTCCAGGAATGGGGGCACTTGAGCATGGTGAAGAAAGAAGATTTTAATTAGCATATGTTTTGATAGGAAACAAAGTGGAGCGAGGTTGATTGACTGATGTCAGGAATGAAAATGAAGTGAGATATGGGACATATTATAGAGGTAGATAGAACTAGAATTAATATTATGTCAAATGAGAGATAATAGACAAAGCACAGCATCTCCTGTAATCTCAAGGCTAAGGAGATGTGAAACACAAGAATCCTGGGCCCTCACTGGTGAACGATTTTCAAGATGAGTAAACAACTGTCTCAAAAAACAAACAAAACAAAAGAAGCACCTTCCACCAAGAAAAATGGTGCAGGGAGATGGAAGGAAACAGCAAACATCAACTTTTCCCTCTCTCTATGTGTACATAGAATCATGTGTATCTCCACACAAAAAGAAGAACATTAAAATTTTAAAAAGTATAAACTGCAGGTAGCATTAAAAAGGGAGCAAGAGGAAGCGTGGAGTCAAACTCAGGCTTGTGACTCTGGAAAGGCTGCAGAGTAGATGAAGACATAACTACAGAGATTAGAATTTGATTCATATGAAAATTGACTCAGGCAGTTCTAGAAACAGAAAATTATCACATTGAAGAAGTATAGAGGAAAGCAGCCTGTTGGTACTGGAAAATGACTCAGCAGTTAAGAGCACATCCTACTTTTGCAGAGCTCCCTAGTTTGTTTCCAGGTTCCATGTTGAGCAGCTCATCATCCTTTGTCATTCTGGCTCCAGGGGACTCTGGGGCTCCTGTCTTCTGCAGGAACTTGCACTTAAGTGCACATATCTAAGCACAGAATACCTGTATGTATAAAATTAACTTATCAAATAAAATAAATACAAATGTAAAGAAACATACCATTTTCAGAACACTATTTAAATATGTAATAAGATAATATTCACAAGATTGTTATTAATAATACTTTAAATAATTTAGATTAGGCACTAGAATTGGGGGTTGCTCACTAAATTAAGTTTTAAAAGCTAATTTGTAGTTTAAGAAGATTTTCTTATTTTACTTTTCTCCATGTGATACCACTTAAAGAACAGAGTATAGAGAAAGTGGTGTCTGGTAACATACTGTGTGTGAGGGCCTGCCAGATGGCAAGTCTGATGTTCAAACATAGTTGGCCATAAGTCTGCAGCTCACATATGTATTGGATGTGCAGTTACAAGAGTAGAGATTTGTTTTGTATAGAAATAGCAACAGCCGTATAGGGAGCTCTGGTCCACTTAGAAGAGCAATGAGAATAAGACATCAATGGTGCACATTTGAGGAATGTTTATATTAACCGACCTAAAATAATAGACTCATATTAGCATGGTAGCACTGATGGTGTATTCCATTCCAGAGCATAATAGACCAGAAAGCCAATAAAAGTCAGTACTCAGTGTTAGTCACAAGCAGCCCAATCAAGGAATTAAAATTCTTCTTTATTGCACTTTCTTAGTATTTTAAATATAGGTCAAGGTAGTATATCTATAATATCAACAACAACAACAACAACAACAACAATAATAATAATAAACAGTCCAATCCTCTTAAGCTATTTAATGTACATATATGCAATAAATATGTTAATGTATCACTACACATAGCTCTAAAGATATTTCTATTTCTTTAGTAAGTCAATAAAATCAAATAGCAAGAATTCTATCTTTATGCTGACTTTGTCTGTCTTTTTCCTTTTAACCAAAGGTTATAGAAGTTAAACACTTCTCTACTTTTTCATTCTATGAGGGGCTATTTTAAGATGTTTCTCTTTGACCATGGCTGTGATGTTCTAGGTTATTTTTAGAGTAAACTCTAAAATGCAAATGTTCTCTAAGTGGCACGAAAGTTGCTCTTTGAGATGTTTGTAATGAATCACTTTTCTCTAAAATGTAAAATAATTCAAAGGTCTTTGTAGAAAGTTCTAGAATATTCATCATTTTGAAAGCTCAACTGAGTATGTCTCATCTGACTTGATAGTATGCCGTGTAATTCAGTGATGGAAAATTTTAACTAATAGCCTTTTAAGACAGTTTTTGTAGTTTCAGGTCCTAGAAATATTATATGAAATACTGTGAAACTCATAAGTTTTAGAAAGTTGACTCAGTTATCTTGTCTAGGTCTGAAAGAATCATATCTAGATTCTCCTGAGGCTTACTGAGCCACAAAATTCCTACTTACTTTAATTTGGTAGAACAGTAGATTTACCAATGAAGGTGTGAAATGTGTCACTTGAATTGGAATGGAAACACATCAAGGGCTTGGCAGCATCTGATTCATAACCATTTCATGAATTCTGAGAATGATTTCTGAAAACATGTCGACTGTTTAAAATCATTAGTTGAGTGAATGAAAGAACATGTCTCCTTTCTCTGTGGCTCTAATTTTACTTGAACCACAGTGTATTATTCAAGGATTTTCAATGAAATAGAAACAATTAGTGTGTAACTAGAGTCATAAGGGAATCAGTGAATTGCATAGAGAGGCTGACTAGGTCCAAATTGTACAGTGGAAGTAGGTGATCAAGAACATGGAGAAGCTGGTGGTATCTTCCAGTCCAAAGGCTAACAGACTAGAAAAAACAGTAAACATTTGTTCTGTACCTTAGTAACAAGAGTGCCAATCCAAAGTCTGTCAGGAAATTATAATTGCCCCTTACTAAGCAGAATGGTCATACCTAGTTCTGTTAAAGACTTAACCTGATTGGGCAAGGCCCACTCACACAAAAAAGCATCCTCTGCTTCACTGGGTATACTGATTTAAATATAAAGTCATTCAAAGCCACTTTCCAAGATATGCCTAGAATATGTTTGATTAAGTACCTTGGTACCCTGTGGTCCACTCAGGTTGACACATAAAATTATCTCATACATATATATGTGTGTGTGTGTGTGTGTGTGTGTGTAAATATACATATATTTACAATACCTGTACAATTAACAGGTATTGTACATATAACTGTGAGCATATTTTGAAAAAAGTATTTAAAACAGTTGAAAATTTTCTTTTGGATATATTAGGTCTTGCTATAATATACTCTGGTAGATTTTTTTTGGCAGTGTGAGTACAGTGTAGACCATCCATGATGGAATTTATTTTATAAAAAATATTTTTTTCTCCAAAATAAGGCCTAAGTGATGCCCAGTTTGTTTTGAAATGCATTTTTATTTATAATTAATCTAAATGAACACTTTTCCACTTTATTGACTCTCCTTTTCCATATGATACTTTTATGAATATGTACCTGGTTGTGTCTAATTTAAATGTTGTAAGTTAAATAGCTTAACAATGTGTAACATATGCTTACTATGATGCTAAATAGTATGAGGCCTTTACAAAGCCAGGCTACTAAGACAATTATCTATCAGCAATAAACAGTTTGGCAGCTAGTGGCAGAGGCAGCTTAGAAGTTCTCTTAGAATAGAGTAATTTTTACTTTCACTTGGAGGATTGCCTATGTTCTTTTTCCAAAATGGAGGTTTTGTTCTAAGTAATAATCATTTACGGCTTCTTAGAGAACTGCTGTATTTTAATGTAGAAGTAGCATATTAACTAGTTCATTGCAAGAAAATGGTATTCATTGACTGTCCTTTTCAAAATACCGACTGTTGTTGTTGTTGTTGTTGTTGCTGCTGCTGCTGTTGTTGCTGTTGCTGTGGTAAGAGTCATTTGCTATATAGCCATGAGTGGCCTGGTACTTGTAATTATAGCCCAGATTTACCTCAAACTCAAGGTGGTCTTCCTGTTTCCAAAGAGTAGGGATTACAAACATACCTCACAATGGTCATCTTTTATTTTGTCAAAATAATAATAATAAAAAAGTTGGTCATTCAGTGAGTAAATGTGTAGTATAGAGTATAAAATGAATATTGCATTGTCTATTATTTTTTAAAATCTGATGCTATGATGAGTTGAAATGCAAACCAACCATTTAAAGAAGACATCAGTTTTTTGATATGTATGTACCTGCTTGTCCATATGCACATGGTGTGCATGCAATGTCTGCACAGGCCAGACGAGGATCTCAGAGTTCCTGGAACTGGAATTACAGGAAACCTAACTCTGATGACCCATCTGATGTATATTCTTGGAGCCCAGTGTGGGTCATGTACAAGAGCAAGTTCTCTTAACAGCTCAGCCATCTTTCTAGCCCTTACATTCTTTTCTATTATTTGTTTAATTAGTTGTGATGTTCTCTGATGTTATAATACTAAACTTGGTATCTCTAATTTATGATTGTGTTTTAAATATTGTGACTTCCCATAGGGACAAGTAATAAAAATAATAAGATTAAAAGCTAGTTTGGGTTGATCATAGTTGTATCAAAAGTAATATATATATATATATATATATATATATATATATATATATATATATA
>JADRCH010000697.1:168277-336135 GCA_019843965.1 Rhynchomys soricoides | reverse complement strand
TATATATATATATATATATATATATATATATATATATATATATATATCCTGCCTCAAGTCTATCCCAGCTACTACTGGTCCATTTCTGAACATGACCTAAGTTCCACTTCACAATGACTTGTCACCTTCCTGAATTACAATAATCTCATTGTCCCATAAAAATAAGAGAATAGTCTGATATAAGTGCCCATGTGTGCACTGAATCAAGCTTGAAGGACTCTCCCATCTTCTGAACTTGTTCTTCATCAGGAACTCTTAAGGCCTGTAACCACAGCAGTAAGTCTGGCCTCCTCCTTTGTTTCCCCCATCTCCTCTTCTCCCACCTTCTCTCTTTTTCAAGGGCAGGGTAAAGAAGAGACAACAAGAATACAAGCGCAAAGTTTGTTTCTCCAGCTCTTCTAAGTTGCACACATATTCTCTCCAAAGTCAGGCATTCATACATAGTGTGTGTTGTAGGCTCTATTTATGTGCTCTTCAACGATAATCAACTGTCCTCATCCCCCTCCATCCTGCCACACTTTATATGCCACAGCATTTCCTTACAGGAGTAACCGACTCTCAGTCTGATCACTTACCATTCCACTATCAGCATCTGCCCACTGCACACCACTGCCCACTGCAGTCCTTGGTGACCCAAACAGCACTGTTCAAATGATGCATCTAATTTGTCATGTGGAATCTCGTGAATCCTTGAACATGCCTATAGTAGAAATGTCTCTGCATCTATTTAACCCAATTATCAGGGGGCTGTGTCATGCAGATTCCCATTCTCAGAATTCTTCTAGCAAGAGCTAGGCATAAACTGCTGTTTCTATGAATACATCCAGTAATTTGGGAAAAGATCTCATATTAATTTGTAGATATCTGCAGTAGGCAACTATAACAAGAATTTAACAGTATTTGAGAGTGGTCCCGGTAGCACCTGTCTTTTCCTCTTACGATGATACTTGCCTGACTATTAAGACTCTTTTGGAGACGCCTTTCCAAAAATCCCTTTTCAAATATTTAGTCTTCCCCCTGTATGCTGCTGGAAACGATGAGCTGATAACTGGCTTTACCAGTAATTTTCCATTGCCATCAGCTTTGAAGACTTAGCTACATTCCAGGAAACAAGAAAAGTCCCACTTCACATCTAATTATGCTCATTTAAGGCTTGCATTAATTCTGTGAGGGAAGCATTCTAATCATTTCAGTTAAACATCAGCAAACTAAGGCAAAAAGAGTCTCATAACTCTCCCAAGGTCAGGCAGCTTGCCCAAGGTTACTTAATATGAAGTAGCTGCCAGATCTCTTATCTCCTCTGCTAAACTGCCCAAGTAGAATTGGGCAGAGTCTAGAGGATTAATGAACCAATCCACTAAATAGGTGCCCCAAACTGCTAACTAGACAAAGTATCCAAATGTGTCCCTGTTCCGGTTCCATTTCACTTTCCAGACCTCCACATGCTCTGATAGAAACATGTTCTTCTCTTCCCCTCCTTTCTGTCTTAGAGTGATTTAAACATGACGATTAATTAGTAATTTCCAGCTGAAACCACGAGCATTTTGTAAGGTTATACTGCTCCTTATTTAGCTTTCCCCAAATTGCGTGTTATTGTAGCACATGATCTATAAAAATGGTCCAATAGGACTTTACTAAATAGTAAGAGGAATACATTATTGCAAGTAGCAAAGAACTGAAAGATCCTCCAACAGTGCCGTTATGCTATCTGAATTGTATAGATATTCTGTTTGTACTTAAGATTTTATTACATCATTAGTTCAGATGACTGTATTTCATAAATCAAAAACTTGCTTGTCCCCTTCTCATTAGAAATTGTTGGTTTTGTGTTATGTTTGATATAAATGTGCTTGTAGTGTGTGCTATTAAATAGCACATAAATTATGAATATTGCATTATATAAATATGTCTGCTTGTAAACTGTAAATATGGGTATTTGGTGGAAAAGAACTGTCTTCTCTCAGGTGCTTCATTCCAACAAGATCACACAGAGCTTATCTTTAGTATTACTTGGGTTGCATATTTATTTCATCTTTCCCAGTGTGCAGCATCAGCTAGTTTTTTCTGCTGGTTCCAATTATTATGATTATTTCCAGCCCGAGTGAAGTCTTGCAAAGCAAATCTGGAAGGGGAAAGAAAAGAATAGGCTGGTTTCCTTAAGCTCACATCCAAGCACATCAGCCTTTAAGTGCACAAACCATTCGTTAAGATTTGCAGTGAGAAACTTACTACTGAATTGGGTTTTATTGGGCACTGCAGACAAAAACTCAAATGTATACAAGACATAGCTTACCACTGTGCCATAATTTGGATGTAGTGTACCTTACCATTGTCCCTTACAGAGTGAGACATTGTCTTGCATTGCAGATGCTAAGGGACATCCTTTAGCAGCTGTTCTGAAAGTTTATTGTGCGTACTGTATGAAAAATGAGAGATTATAGGTGTGTTTGTTACTTTAGAGAGAAGAAGCAATATTTATAGCTCCATCTTGAAAACAATTTGGGTAATTGAGTATTTTCTCATTTTTAGTACCCATCATGGTTGGGGATATCATATTTATGAATTATGTGTACAAAAGTTGTTCAAATTGCAATGGAGTAGGGCTAAGGTAAATTATGTAGGTGCATTTCTGTCCAGTGTGTGTGTGTGTGTGTGTGTGTGTGTGTGTGTGACAAAAGGCAGTTTTCCTCTACTTCCCAGTGCACAAGGTTTTTGAGAAGAACTAAGGATTGAGGACATTTGAATAAATTGGCTCTGAATCTTTTATATAGATTCAAGGATTCAGAAGAAGAGCAATCAAGGGAATAAAGGCATTAACTTAGATGCTGAGTGAAGTTGCCACTGTCATTCCTTGCTCAGGAAGTCCTCATTGACACAGCTACTAAAAATTCTACCAAGACTCTTCTCTAACTCTAAAGCAGGCAAAGGACTTAATGTAGAAGAATGTGTTAAAGCAGATTCTTGAGCTGTGGAATTTTACAAACTAAACAGGAATCGCCTATTTGGTAAATAAAATTCATATCAAATACATCATACCGTCCTCTTTAAAAATTCTTTCGTTTGATTAAAAACAAGATACATTTTTGTAAATTTACAGTATTCATTGGAGGAAATAATTTTTATTGGTGACACCTTTATTGTAAAGCTTTTAGATGTCGACAGTTTTATTTTTCATTGCACCTACCAAAGTAACACACTTCAACATGATACAGGATTAAGTTAACAGAGACTTTTGTTACTTTTTACTTTTAATATATTTTAATTAAAATATAATTTCATCCCTTTACTCTTCCCTTTCCTCCCTCCAATTCCTCCCTAGTCTCCTCTCTCCAATGAAAAAATTAGTTAACTTGAAGATATTTCATTCAGTTACCAAACCTTATATAATTGGAAATGCTTTGACTTTGTATTCATTAAAATTATGTAATCATCATTAAAAGAGTCAGTACTAACATATGTGAAAAATAAGATTCTTGTTTTCCCAACTTTTCTTCTCCTACGTGTCTACCTTTCTAAATTAATCACAAACCTCTACTGAAGTTATGGAACAGAATGTTTACAGCAGTAAACTTTATTGAGAAACAACAGGAGCTGGGTGTAGAATCCCAAAGCTTTACACCTAGCACCTGAAGGTAGATCTCTATAAGTCTTAGGCCAGTCTGGTCTACAGAGAAAGTTACAGGGTAGCCACATATACACAATGAAATGTGGTCTTGGGGGGGAGGGCATACAATTGGTTTTAATTAATTCACCTGCATAGGATTATTGTTTAATCTTGTTTAAGCTCAAGATTACTGTATAGGATAACACACTAACTCAAAATGAAACAATAGATTGAAAGTTATTAAATTAAATATTTTTAACTAGGAAAATTGTTTTGTGAATTAAAAAACTTCACAATATATAAAATGTTAAATGTATATACATATTTAAATATAGTTCATAGGCCTGGTGAGTTTATTTCATGTATAAGCAGATTGTTTCTCATTCTTTAACACATAGTATTTTAGCATTTTTGTTATTTTTTTTACTTTTAATATATTTTAATTAAAATATAATTTCATCCCTTTACTCTTCTCTTTCCTCCCTCCAACTCCTTGCATGCATCGCACTCTCAAATTGCCAGCCTGATTATATTACACTTGACTTTGCACATATATGTACAAATATATGAATGCAACCTGTTGAATCCATTTTTTTGTTGTTTGTGTCTGTGTGGTTTCAGGGCTGACCATTTTGTACTGGATATATCTATATCACAACTCTTGCATCACAAGTGGCTCAGGGAACATCACAGAAGATGTGGAAAGATTATAAGATCCAGAATACCACGAAGTCTAATGTGTCTCATAGAAATGGCTTCATAAAAAAATTGGAACATTGGCAATGTCAATAGACATTCTAAAGTGGAAGGAGGAGATTTCATAAGGTTACATCCCTAGAAAAGAAACTACCAACAACTGATGATTTCAGAGAGATGGGGAGTTAGCTAGTCCCAGGGATGAATCCCTGATTGGTTACCTATACAAAGTGGTCAGCCCTGAAATAGTCTCTCATTGATATTTTGTATTTGATAAAACATGCCTTAAAAACACACACACACACACACACACACACACACACACACACACACACATATATATACATATATATATATCCAGATTAGGTAAATACTTAATCTTGGTAGTTACAAATGGACATTTAAAAAAATAATACATGTACTTTGGGCAAATGAAATCAATGAGAATGCCAGTAAACCCTTTAACCGTTGACTCTGCCAAGCTCTCTTTAACTATACATTAACAGGACACACGGCACAGATTATTTCCAATTACACGAGGTTGAACACCTCATATTTGAGATGTGGCAAGTTGTTCTGATGACATCAGGAAATACAAATATTATGATGGCTATTTAGTGGAACCAAACATGTGAATCTCACTATTAACAGGCAGATTCTCTTCCTCTTGGGCAATAATCATTACTACTACAAGACAGACATTGTTTTGACAGTGGTCACTACACTTATTACTGCACTGTAGCATATCTGAGGTTCTTTCAAGCTGCGGCAGGTTTTTTTTTTTTCAGTTCTGCATATGTAGAAATGCTCATATTTTCTTCTAAAGAGATTTGTTTACAAATTATAAGGTAGGTTTCTTTGCCTAACATGTCTAACTAATGTGTTTAAATAAGTTTATATCTGGCTTCCAACCTGAAAACTGCTACCTTTTCATGGAGTTCTCCTTGGAAGCATTTCATGTTTCTGTTTTCTGGATATCGCACCATGGATGTCCTGCTTCTCCCATAAACTTCAGTGAGCCGTTTTCCTTCCTGTGTCTTTAACTCTTGCTTTCTAATTTATTTTTGTCTAGTGGTTTCACTGATTTCTATTTCAAATATACTGAAGATATAAAAATTCCTGTCATCTCAACACATTTTCTGACTTCTTAATCTGTTTATTTCTGTCAACCAAGCCTTGGCAATATTTTATCTGCTTCTTAGTGTGCCCTTTTTCCATAGCTAATGTTCGTGTTTCTTCAGCATCTCTTCCAACTACACGGACCACAGTTTTTCATCTGTTTCTTCTCAGGCTTACCCTTTCTTCTTTAATCCAACTGACTACCAAATTGATACCCCAGTACAATGTTCTTCAGCGACTCTCGAGTTTATTCCTTCCCATGTAACCACAAATTACTTAGATCAACCAACAGTTCAGAACATCCCAAGCAGAAGCCAGCTTCACATCAAGCATTACACTGTTATTTCTCCACATGGGCACTCCATCTTAACG
This sequence comes from Rhynchomys soricoides, assembly GCA_019843965.1. Classification (NCBI taxonomy): domain Eukaryota; kingdom Metazoa; phylum Chordata; class Mammalia; order Rodentia; family Muridae; genus Rhynchomys; species Rhynchomys soricoides. The sequence goes on along the minus strand of JADRCH010000697.1, from coordinate 330,344 downwards.
GCTGCAATACTGCTGTGTTTTCAATAATATCAACAGCATGGGCTTTTCCCTCCATCTTTTCTCTCTTACGCATCCCAGGTTTATGTACTGTTGAATTTGCGTTCTGGTTCTTTCTCCTGACTCCAAAGCCATCCTTTGCTATACTAAAATTCATAATAACTTTGGAAGTCTTACTGTGTTCAATAAAATTAATTGAAGGACATGTTTGGTCCAAGACAAGAATGAAAGGTGTAGTTCCCAAACTAGCAACATAGAGTTTAAAGTGTCTGCAGGGCATTCTGTTTGAGTCTAAAATATAACAGTATTTTGTTTTTAGATAAACCTATAACTCTGAAACTCTGAAAATATTTTGAAATATAAATCTTACTACAGAAACTGTTGGGTATTTGTGTTAAAGTTAACTAATTTTTGAAAGATACTTAACAGCGCAAGGATGTAATCTTGTAGAAAGGCAGATCAAGTCATGGCAGAGGACACTAGATTTTCTATATTTGCAACATAAGATATGATTCATAGCAATGGGGATTCTGTTCCATGTTTTAGGCAGTGGCACAAGAAAAATGTCTTTCCAAAAGACAACTCCAAGAGGAAGCTTCCTTCAAAGTCAACAAATGAAAAGTTAAACTGATATTCTGTGTTTTGAGAGCAAATTTACAGAGATAGACTGTGAGTTGACAATATTTTTGAACAGTAACATGCTCACGTGCACATATTCCATAATTTATCTGAAAAAGAACACCCAAAGAAACAAATAACCAGCATCTCTTTCTCACTCCTCAGAGGAGAGGGAGAGAACTACAGACTGTGAGAAAATCAGAAATTTTGATGTTAAAACTATTATCAAAAAGGTGAAAGCTCATTTTCAGTTTTGACTTGACCTAGGGTCATGCATTACGGTGGCCATCATTTTTATGGCTTTCTGACTTATTCAGGATTACTATGCGGGAGATGCTAAGGAGAAGGGTAGGAGAGTGGCAAGGGACGAAAGGGAAGTGAAGACAAGGACAAATTTGACGTAGTTCAGAACATACGTTTTCGATCTAATGATCTATGCATCCATCTTTAAAATTTGTTCAACCAACAAAATTTGCCTTCTTAGATAAAATCTTCATTTTATCTAAGAAGGTCAATAATGAAGCTCTGAGATAGTAAACATAAGCACTGCCTGTGGGAGTCAGGCTGGCAACATCATACTCTAAAAAGAAGCACTAATTTTTAGGAAATTCAGAGTCCACTCCCAGCTTGGGACTGAAAGACATACTTTTTGAAGAGTATTCAGTACATTATGTTAATGAAGTAACCTGAAAAGGAGGTACATAGGAAGGTATGGGGAAGAAATAGAAGAGGAAAATGACCTAATTATATTACAGTTATAAAAGTTGAAAGAAAAACTGTAGCTGATGGAATGTCTCTTTAAAGGCATTCTTTTCTAAGATGATACAAAGCTCGTCATTCACGTTTGAAAGCAGTTTTTCGGTACAGATTTTGTTGTTCTGGATAAATAATTTGCACAATGCTCGCTTCATAGTGTGGAGAAGCAAATAGTCACTGAAGCCTTTACAGAGACACTTGGCATTATTTACCCTCACTGTCACTAATTTGTGCATGTGTGGATTAGCAATGTAATTCAAGCAACTACCAAATAAACACATAGTACATCCCAGTCACACATAATCGAGAACATAAGATTCTTTTCAGACAACACAAACTTCATAATAAAGTTTACTGATATTATAACATTATATTACAGAGATAGACTTGAGTTGACAATGTTTTTGAACAGTTACATGCACACATGCACACATTCAATAATTTATCTGGAAAAGAACATCAAAAGAAACAAATAACCAGTATCTCTGATTTCACAAAGGAGACAGAGAGAGCTAAGGGCTATGAGAAAATGAGAAATTTTAATGTTTCAACTATTATATATTATATTGTATTATATTATAATATCAGTAATTTTTATTATGAAACTTTGTTTTATTTATATATATATGCCTTCTTTTGCTTGGGAATTATAGGTACTTTCTGCCACTTCTCTCAAATACATTTATGAAAGAAGTTGATATGTTCTTGTCAGTATACATCCAGGACAGGAACAACAACATTCAGAATGTAGAAACACTTCCTGTTTTGTGTACTTCCGTTTCTAGAGGAGGTTCTAAAACGAATCACCCAACCACCGTATGCCACATGAAATGGCTAGAGGACTCAAGCAAAGTTGCCGTACTCAGGTCATCTTTACTGAGAGATTCTGGAAAGAAACAAGACTTAAGTGTATATTCTAGACTCTGACTGTTAACCCCAAAGCTGTATCTAACTGCAAGGATGTCTTCATTTATTTTATTTTATTTTATTTTATTTTACTTTTTTACGGTCTAGCCATTGGCCTCTTTCAGGTGCCCCTCCCACAGTTCCTTATCCTATTCCTCCTCCCCCATGTCTCCAAGAGGATGCCCTCCTGCAAGGCCTCTCCATTCCCTGGGGCATCAAGTTAGGAGGGTTAGGTGATTCTTCTCCCACTGAGGACAGCCCAAGACCCCTGTGGTTGAATTAGGGAAAAGCTGGAAGAAGCTGAGGAGGAGGGTGACCCCATAGAAAGACCAGCAGCCTCAACTAACCTGGACCCCTAAAATTTCTCAGGCACTGATCCACCAACCAGGCAGCATACACAAGCTGGTCTGAGGGCCCACAGCATGTGTCTTTACTTTTTTTCAGGCTTAAAAATATTTAAACTTCTAAACAGCACAAACAGGGGCTAATATACGCATTTTACTTCATTTACTTTACATGCTAAAAAATTGTGGCATGAAGAATAAAGTTATTTTTCTACCCCAGATATTAAAACAATCAATTTAAAAATTGTGTTCTGAGTTACTTCAGATTGTGGGACTCTGTTGTATTATTTCTTGTTGCAAAGATGTATCTCCATTTCTATTGTGAATTGTAACTAGCATTATGGACTCAAATTCCATACGTTGACTGGATATGGTGACTTCTAACATTCTTTGTTGTCCTGAGGATCTGTAATGTGCAGAGCCATTAAACATTTAAGAAAATGTAGTGTGATTCATGTCTATAAACCCAATGTGTGGACTGTTTGTTCTTTTGGAAGTTTGAAGGCCCTGATTAATTGAACATATATAACGAGAGTTACTTGAATCCAGTACACACTGCTCCTTCCCTCTAACTCTTCCTAAAGTTGTGAACATTTCTCTGTTCACACGTAGTGTATATTAGTTATAACAATTTTAGGCTGAAGTTACTGAAAACGAAGCAGACATAAAACACACTGATATTTATAATTTTACATAACAGGAAGTCTAAAGATAGGGAAGACTCCATGATTGGTTGATTGAATGACTAAAAATAAAATTTCTGTTTTACTTCTTTGCTATCTTCAGCTGTCAAATATCTTGAAAACAGATATTGGAAAAAGTGATACGAGCTATAGAATCTGTGAAACTCTTACAAAACTCTTCTAAATTATGTTCACCCTTAGATTATCTCTCTAAACTATATATATAAAAAATAGAATTTGGGGTATAATAGATTTTTAATATTACTTCTTGGAATTATTTCTAAATAGGTAAATTTTAGATAGTTCACACTGTTAAATGAAGAGAAAACTTGAAAATCACGTGTTCTAATTTTGCTCTTCGTGAGCCTCTTATGTTGCCACACCTAAAACTGATTTTTTAATTCTTACTTCCTAGAGATACTAAAAGTCACATGTGATATTCTGATAAGAAATAATAAATCCATTTTCTTGTTTGTGATGTTGTAACAATTTCAAAAGAATTTTACAGCCTCTTAATAAAAAAAAACATGTAAACACATTTATTCATCTTTGCTTTTAAATATTGGTTCCAAAGGAGTGCTATAATGTTGGAGACATCATAGCAATTACTAGATAATTGGTTTGGTAATAATATAAGTCAGTCTTTGTGATTTTATTTGCCTATATTTCTTTCCCTTCTCTATTTCATTTTTTTTCCCTTAAACTAGTGGTTTCAATGGTAGATAAAGCATTGGTTCTTGTATGAGAAGAATTTATTCCGTGTGCCAAGAACACTTACTCTTTGTTCAGCATAATATAGGTTTCTTTGCCCCCTTGGCATTCTATATTTATTACCATTGGGTAGTACCCAGTTGAGGTTCTGATTGAGCCTTCCCAGAGATAGGCTGTATTTTTTTTTCACGCTGGGAACCTGGCTGTATTCCACTAAACAGAATTTGTAGTAGAAAAACCTTCCTAAATAAAATCAAACAAACCCAAACCTAACAATAAACACCAGAAGACAGAAATTTCCTTTGATTTAGACTTTACTGTTTGAAACTATACTAAGCTATAAAGCCAGCTAAGATTCACTTTATTTTCTGTCAAAGTGAAATATATAGATACAGCTACTTCATCATTATTATCTTAAATGCAGGGACAAATCTGTGTTTCTGTCATTTTGCATGATTTTTAAAGATGCATTATTTTAAAACAATTTATATAAAGTATCTGAAGGTTTGTAATGCTGTTTGGATACGATTACTTTAAAACACATTACTTAATTTGGATTAATTTATCCAACAAAAAAGAATAACAAAATTTTTGCCATGACAAACACAAAATATTAATAGGCTAAGGCAGTGTGGGTGACAGACTTTAGGTAGAAATTGCATGTGGTTTTTAATTATTTCTATACTATTGCCCATATTGTCATATAGCACTCATTAGTGTATCATTACTAGCTAATATTATCATTATCCTGCTATTTCAGAATTACCCAGTTGTTTTCTACAGTATGATTAGTTCCTCTAGATTGTTTTGCTTGCTTTGACATCATTCACTTGCTTCTTCATTTCTCTACAGCTGCCTGGTTAATTGCAATGGAAAAAATGGGGCCAGACCATAGAACAATAAAATATTCCCATTTATTTGAATTTTAGAGAAAGGACAGGGATTCAAATAGAAAGAAATTAAAAAGTATGAGCACCAGGTATAAAAGGCAGAAATTAGCAATTGACAGATTGGGAATTTATAAATGGCATATGCCAAATAATTAGAAACGAAAACGTTTCTTTGTTTTGTCGTTGACCTCTAACTATGTAGACATTTTAATCTGTGCTTTAAGTGTCTTAGATATGGTTTTCAGAATAGTGGTCTGAACTTCCTTTTAAATGTTTTATATCTTCTTCGGATTAGTACTCACTATGTTAGTGAGAACTGCACTGGTGTAGTTAGATTCTGTAGGCAGTTCTATACAGGAATTTAATTCTACCATGTATGTACTTTAAAAGCAAGAGAGAAATGTGTCTGTGATATATTATCTCACCCCACTTTATGTCTTCCATTTGACAAGTAATCTATGTAATTTTATCTTTCAATATTATAAACATGTAAGAAATTGTCAGATAATGAAATCAACTAATAAAATTATTCCTTCTGACTTTTATTTTTATATGACTATATGTACATCTGTCTTTTGTACATCTGTCCATTTGTACACCTGTCTGTAACTTTTCTTCTAGTTCCTAAAATACAAAGAATACCAACAAACATCTAAAATCATTGATGGCAGGTATTACTTGATGTAAAATACTCCATATAAGTGAAAATGAAGTATATCATTTCAGAATGTAGATGAAATCATTGATATCAGTTTCATAACAGTGTCAATTATAATTGTGACCATGTGTTGGAATTCCAGATTCAAAAATCCATGGTGATGGATTACTTTAACCCTTAATTCATTTTGGAAAACTGAAGTAAATATGTAAGAATGGTCAGGAATAGCTTGGGTATCTAAAATACAACTTCAACAATTCATCTTTCTTTTGTGCTGTGGTGATACCTTGTGCAGGCCTGCAATATAAATTACCTGATGGTTTTTATGTAAAATCACCTGTAGGATTTAAAGTGAGAAGTAAAAAGGAGAAACATTGGTGATTGTACTTCTGTAGCTTTGCTAAGCATTGATGACCAACCTTCCAAAATGAAGAAAAGTGCTCTTTTATTTTGAATTTATGAATAAGCTGTTTCTTGAACTCAGTGGAGTAGAGCCTGTACTAATGAAGCAGCTGAACAGTGTCAGTAGGTAAATGCTAATGACACTACCTGGTAAGGATCACCCACCATGTGAGGCTGTCACACCTGAGCTTGAGTTTGGCACTGACCAAAATTCATAGAAATATATTTAAATATCTACATTAATTTTTACTTGGTTTTATGAAATAATATATTATTTTGTATTGTGATGCTAAGCAATTTTTAAAATTGTGCTCTAACTAAATAAAAAGATGCACCTAATACATGTATAAGCACATATGTTGTATGAGCAATGGAGTCTTGGACCCAAATCCTATAACACATCTTGAAACTTTATATCTGCCACAAGTAAGCAATTGATATTTTACTAAGAAACAAGACATTTAAAACTGTGATTCTATGCACCTATTCGCATTTTCTACATCCCTCTCAATAGAGGATAATTTCATTTTAGTTTTTGTTTGTTTGCTTATTTGTTCTACTGACTCCCATTCCTCTCGTTCCCCATGAAAATGGTCTAAAAATTTCTGAATTCTTTTTGTCACAGATGAAATCCATATCCTCTTTATCTCTCCTGTAAAGTACCTGTAAATTACCTAATTGTAATGTTTCTAACTGTCCCCCTTTGCTTTTATCTTGACTTCATGCTCTAGTTATCTTTCCCAAAGTAAGGCTCCCATCATAGAACTTCCCAATTCGAAATGCCCACTGCTCCCCTGCTCCCCAAAACAAAATATCCATGTGCTCACCCGACACTGATGTGCTGTAGCCCTTGCTCAACATTCATTGTTGTTTAAAACACTCGTTGTATCATCCTCATGCCAAGAAGCTGATTAACATATGGGATGTAGACCAATGGGCCACAGGATTGGGTGGGGCTTCTCTATGATTAGAAGATGTTTGTGGTTGGTGAACCTAAGACATGCATTATTTGGTTTATTTTTCATGTGACCAGCTAGGCCTCTGTGCCAATCTCTGTAGGATCTTTTTCTTAAAGTGTTCTTTGATTTAGATCACTTCACCTGATCTTCAGGTAATCTGGTCCCAGTGTTTTTTCAAAGTCACACATCTTTCTGTCACTGAGCACTTATGAGATAATAACTCCTCGACCCAGTTTCAATTTTGCAAATTTCCTTCAGTTGTGCTTGAAGTAACACCTGTTACTCTGTTTTATTTTTAACTCAAGATTTCAAAGCTGTCAGACTTTTAGTATTCACAATGACCTTCAAGTTACTCCTAAGCTTGGCCTGCTACCTCCTCTCTCTTCTTAGCACTCAGTGTGCCAAGCAAGGGATTCCATGATGCCAGCCCACAGGACTATTACCCAAAGTCTCCTTCAGCTGCCCTCAATGAGTAAAGAGTGAATTCTTGTCTCCATTAGTTTGTCCCACTTCCTCCTACTTTAAGTGTTATTTTCTGCTGTTTATCTTCCTCCTGACTGTACTCTAAAATTTAGCTTATGCCTGTCTCCATATATCATCTCATAGAAAGAAACAGAAAGGTACTGTGCTGTTACATTGGAAGTTAACATTAACCATTTGCTCACACAAATCTCATTTCTCATTTTCCAGGGCTAATTCTGTTAATTTTAAGTTATAATATACTAATGATTTTATTTACAAAATCTACTACTAATAAAACATACCAGTGGCATTACATTAAAAGCTTCTTGTGAAAACTAAATAATGCATTGAGTTTATTACCTAACCACCTATTTAGTATTATAATTAGTATAAGCCAGGTACCATGATACGAATCAATATGTAAAATACAAAAACAGATGAAATCATCTATCTACATGTTATGATTTTAGTAACAATGTCAAAAAGATTTATTGCAGTGAGACTATGACATCTACTTCATATCTCCCCCAAGCCAACAGAGTTCATGGTGCCCTAAAGAGTATTCATGATATATTGGTTCTATATTAATTGTATTGATATTTTGCATAATGTACTGGGCTTTATTACATGTCTCATCCAGTTACTCTTGAGATTATAAATAGTAAGCAAAGCATCTCTTCACTTCTCAATAGCTTTCTAATCAGCTAAAATCATAGCATTTTTGTGTTCCTACAGATACACATTGATGTCTTTATCTTAATGTAATACAAAAATAAGAAGCAAATAGAAATGTAGGATTTATATAATTACAACAGGAATGGTGGTATGCTCTGTAATTTTATGGATTAAATAAAGATGTCTGGTGTTTGACTTTATTAGGAAAATGTGGGTTGTACACATGTTTGGCTATGATGCATGTGTGTATAGTACATTCGTTTCACTGAAGAAACTGTTGTCTGGCTCATTAGTGGAGTTTTGAACTGTAAATAGAGATATCATGAAGCTTGCAAGCCAAGGGAAACCCTGTGTCTCTACAGTCCTGTCCCACATGTTCCTTGCTGTGTTTTTGTTTCACATTGATCATATTGATCACAGAAGAGATGAAGAATGCACAAGTTGATTAAAGGCAAATTTGAAACAAAATATTTTTAAGAATGAGGTAAATGACAGAAAGGATCACATTTCCAAATACTCCCTAGAAGAGATAACTGATTTAAATGTCTTAAGTTGTTTTATAAGCAGTACCTTTTCAGGACTGTAGCATTTTAAATTTAATTTTCTTAGAAAGGTTGAAGGCACAGGTATGTATGTGTGACTGTGCAGACTTTCCACATTTATATTTTTATCAAAATAGTTGTTTAAAGGTCAATTTATGCATATTTCTCTCTGCTTCTAGGACAATAGAACCAGAGCTTCATTTGTACAAACTCACAGTGGAAAAGATCCAGGTTATCTAAAATTAGGTTAGACAGTCCTCAGGAAGGAAATCAAAGCTGTCTTATATTTAGTTCTAGTGGGACATCCCACTGTGCAATGGTATAACCATTGTGTGCCCGCCTGGACCAGCACAGAACAAGATGAATTTCATGAAGCACATCTTTGGGAACATATAGGTAGATATTTTATTCAAAGAAGAAAGTAACTAATTTTCCATGCTATCAGATAGTATGGGGATTATTTCTAAGTTTTAGTTAAATTTGCAAGTCACCAACTTTTCAGCATAGTCATAACCTGTTAGAAAATTTACTTTTTGCTACACCTAGATTAAACATATATTTATAAAATAAGAGAACAGTTATATAACTGAGAATGCTATGCCTATCATTGATATCGAGACACTGGCTCATCATGTGTAACTCACATAACATTACTCTTTTGCTAATAGTTTAATTCTTTTCCTGTTGGAAGATTCATGAGAGAGTTTCAGACGAAGAGCAAGGGCAGTCCGTGGGCTTGCTTAGAAGATGAGTGTTGTCACTTATGTAATAGGAGTTTTGTGATTATCTGAAGGATTCAAAGCAGTAGTCACCACGATCTTTCATTTCTATCCCCACTTAGGCTATTCTACCAGAAGAAAAGCACACACTATCTCTATTCTCTCCTTTCTCTTCCTTTCCCTTTCTTAATTTTCTCTTGTTTTTTTAAAGTATAACTCTTCCTTCCATTTTGAAAGACTTGGTAAGTAAATTTGTTTAGCATCATGTCCAAACACATCCAAATTCACTTTCTCCCAGGAATGATGATCCATTGAAAACAAAAAAGGGGAAGAAAGGTGTTCAGTTTAAAAAAAGGAAAGGTTCTCGTTCACGTTACTGTATTTAAATTAGCGTCAGAGTCATTAACTGATTCAGATAAATGAGAATAAACAATAAATAAAATGAATGATAAATGATAGGTTTTTATGTAATGTAATTCCCCAACAGAAGTCGTTATTTTTCCTTCTAAGAATGGGAATAAGGTAGTGTTAACAATTAGAATTTCCTTCATTTTGCTGCTTAAAAAATGTGGGAATTGTGAATTATTCTTATGATTATTTGGTGAAATGTTATCTCATGCGTGAGAACTTTCCATTTAAATATTTGCACACCTAAGAAGACTAAAGACATGTAAATCATACGGTTAAATGTGCTTGCTTTTTGTGTTTAGCAGCTCTGTTTAGTACAGATTTTCATAGTGATACAGAACTTTTCTGCCATGCGAATTGATTGCGGTTCTGATAATTCCGATTTATCCATCTGTCAACCATGCATCTATAGGAATGCCTTTCCCACAAGTGTGTGTGGACAGAGAGTTTTCCAAGTGCAGCCTAGTGGACCCTATCATTAGGGTTTGTATTCCTAATTTCAGTGCATAATGATGGAAAATTAGGATGATACCCTAAAAACAGATCCTAATGTGAAGGTGTATTGTGATCATCTGTACTTTTATGTAAAATATATGGAGCTATTTATTATCTAACCCCACACAAATTTACTAAGCATTTATATGTTTTCTAAATTCAGATCTAGCATTTTATTAATTATAGGAAGGAACATTATTTTATATCTCATTAATGAAAATGTTGCTAACTGGAATATGACAAAATTTTGATAAATCAATGTCCATTTTATGATGTATAATGAACAAATACATTATAAAGTAAATTAACTATGAAATGACTTGATTAAAATATTCAAATATTTCTTTATATTGATATTTCAACTTTACTAAATGATATTTCTCTGCAGCATCATCGGTAACTTTTGTAGTTTTTTTTTTCCCCCATTTGTTTGTTTGTTCCATTTATAGTAGGAAAGCAACCTTGAGTATATAAGAGAGTCTGTTATCCACAAAACATTTCTCCGAGCCTCTGACTTACATTTTGCAAGTTTCTCTGTCTCTCAGCCAGTCCATATTTCTTTCTTTTAATTAAAAATTGATACTTTTCTCATATATGAGTAATATATCCTACTGTAGTAGTTTGAATAGGAATGACCCCTGTAGATGTCATGTATTTGGATGCATGGCCCATATGTCGTGGCACTATTAGGAGCTATGGCCTTGTTGAAGTAGGTGTCACCTTGTTTGAGGAAGTGTGTCACTGTGTGAGTAGACCTTGAGTTCTCCTATGCTCAAAGCTATGCCCAGTGTGGCTCAAGGCTGCCTACAAATCAAGATGCAGAACTCTCAACTACTTCTCCAGCACCATGTCTACCTGTACACTCTAAAGATCCCTGCAGTGATGATAATGGACTAAAGCTCTGAAACTGTAGCCAGTCCCAATTAAGTATTTTCCTTTATAAGAATTGCCATGGTTAAGATGTCTATTCACAGCAATAAAACCCTAAGACACAAAATAATAGTTTCCAATCCTCTAATTCTCTCAGTTTCCCCTCCCTGCCATTTCCCTCTGGATACACTCCTTTTCTGTCTCTCATTAGGAAAGAACCAGTTTTGAGAGATAACAACCAACCATGACAAAATAACATATGATAAGATGAAGCAAAACTATTATATTAAAGTTGGACTTGGCAGCCAGCCAGAGTAAAAGGTGATAGGATGAGACAAAGGAGGTGGAGACCCAATTGTCTTCCCAATTGGAGTCCCCCAAGTGCTAAGTTAAAGCTGTAATGTATGCACAGAGGACCTGGTGTAGACCCATAGGTCTTGTGCTTGCTGCTCTTGTGAGATCACATGCTCCTTGCTTACTTGCTTTGGAAGGCCTTGTTCTCCTAATATCCTCCATCCACTCTGACTTTTATCGTCCTTTCATCAGCTCTTCCCAGGTTTCCCTGAGTTCTGAAGGGGGAGATTTCATAGAGACGTCCAACCTAGGCTCATCTTCACATAATGTCTAGCTACACATCTGTTCCTATCTGCTGCCAGAGGAAGCCTCTCTGATAATGACTGGATAAAACAGTGATCTATGAGGATAACAGAATATCATTAGGAATAACTTTATTGAGTTTTTTTCTCTATACTCACAGTGTTTGTTTTTACCTTAGGTCTCTGGGATATCTTGGATACCTAATCAGTGTCATGTCTGGGTCCCTTCTCATGGACTGAGCCTTTGGACAAGTCAGATATTAATTGGTTACTCCCACAAGTTCTTGCAACCATTGATCTAGCATATTTTCCAGACAAGACAGAGTGTAGCCAAAGGTTTTGTGCCTGGGTTGGTGTCCTTGTTTCCCTTTCAGTAGTCTGTGGAGTACCGGTCCACACCAAAGAAAACAGAACGTGGGAGTAAAGCTCAACCTAAGCACCAACTAAAGTTCTCCTTGTCCACAAATTCTGATGTCATTAGAGATTTTACTAAATTGACCTTTAACCATTATTTCAAAGCATATTTAGAAATTTTAATCACTCAATTATATCATCAGTGGTGTGACATCTCTTTTCTTCAAGAAAATCTTTTTAATTAATTAAATTAGCCTTTCATATTTCAAACCATCTTTAAAGTGTTAAGTTACAATACAACTAATTTTATGTCATATATTGTGATTATGTAGAAATTGTCCTTGAGGTGAACTACCAAGTTTTTGTAAATCAGAGGTCATAGAGGAAACATATATTAAAATTAAGATGAATGTTGCTTATGGATATCCTACACATCTGAATAATTCATTCATTTTTAAACTTTTATTTTGGAAGCTTTAAGCAGATCATAATTTTTTTTCATTTTCCAATTTTTAAAGTCTGTTTCTCTTCTTTTTCCTATTCCGGAATAATTTTTTAAGAGGCAGTGATTCTTTATCTCCCTTGACAAGGCCTTTCATGTCATAGGGAAGTGGTGAACTACAGAGCTCTCTCCTCTCCAAGTTGGCCCTTTGGAACATTTAAAGACATCACTACACATTGTTCTCTAAATGTATAGCAGCACACATTACTAGGATACATTTTAGCACAGTACTAGCCAATTACTGTAACTTACTAATTTTAAATACCTAATTTATATTCCTTTGTCTTAAAATGTTTCATGAAACTTCTTGTCTTCCATCTCTTCCCCTCTCCTCCCTCCATTCCTTCCTCTTTGTCTTCCTACTCTCTTTCCTTCTTTTCTTATGAATCAGAAGGAAACCAAGCCAGTAACAGCTTAGGAGGGGATGAAGGGGTGCCTCAGCAGTTCCCACATCGTCCTGCTTTTTCAGAGGACCTGGGTTTGGGTCCCAGCATCAAGAAGGTAGCTCATATCTCTTCCTCCATCTCAATGGGATGTGATGCTCTCTGCTGTGCTTCCCTGGCACTGCAATGTGGTGCATAAACCGAAAAGCAATAAAAATAAACTCATATGCAATTGTATATCATGTCTCTGTAATATCTTTTGTCTTCTACCTTTTTAAGAAACCAAATATTATGTCTAGCTTTATTGGACAGAAAAAGCAGGGTAGTCAGACAGTTGGCTTTATGGCTCAAGCTTTCCCTTCTATGATTGGTGGCACAACTAGTTGCTGAAGAGATCAGGCTCAATAGTACATGAGCAGATGGCAATTTTTTTCTTTCTCATTGTTATCCGTTGAAACAAGATCTGTGGGATTATTCTTCATAGCCCCAAGTTGTACTTACTATTTACCAACAGATATTAAGTGACTTGTTTTTTTTTTCTTTGTATTGAGTAGTGTGGTTTAATCTAATTTATGTCCTTATTTTCTCATTTTATTTTAAGGGCTTTTTCATTTCCCACATTCCTCTTATACTCTGTCTTGGCTCATTTCATTCCAATACTGGGGACCATACTTGTACTATTTGTTTGTTTCTTTTGCGTGATTTTTACACTGTTTACTCTTTCTGACTTTTTGTTCCATCTTTGGATCTTTAATATCAAACCCAGGCTAAGGGTGAATAAGAAAAGAGAGCATCTTTGAGTGTTCCTGCCATTTGGTCTTCCTCTGAGTATAGCTCTGTGTCTCAGAGGCAGTTTCTCTAATGAATAACGTTGGCTTTTCAGAGTGTTTTCAACACTGATAATTTCTTCCTATTGCTCTCTAACTGGCAATTTCCAGTTTCTTCTCAACTTCTTATATTAAATAACATTCACCTGAAAAAAACAACTCTTTTCAGAAATCCACCAAGCCATTTGGAAAAAGCCTACATTACTGCTAGATTCCCCATAGGAAGTACAGCCACCCCTCATTGTAGCCTGCTCTCAATGGTCTGCTCTAGAAACCTTACAAAGGAGGCTTCTAGAAGTATAGCCTCTCTCACATGTAGAATACCCCCAATCAGGTAAAGTTGAAAAATGAGGTTTTGCCTGGTGTAAAGAGGGAAGATTATCATAGTGATAGTAACTCTAAGCTGTTACCTTGTACCAACTTCTCATAAATCTATGGCCTCTTTAAAATACTTTAAACTGGACTCATATTCTTTAAACCTTATCCTGCATCTTCCATCTTCTGCTCTCTAAAGAAAGAGCTTATTAAAATCAAAGTACAATGTTCTTAGAATCTTGGCATGGCATGCCATTTAGCTCTGTCTCCTCAACCAAAAGTCCATTCCAAGTGGGCAGGTAGCAGTCTGACCAGCCACATTTGATTATTCATTGCAATCAGATCAAGTCTACATATCTGAACTTAGTAATTAATACTCAAAATACATATGTCTTGGTAGAGCTTAGATACAAGTCATCTAGCGGCCCATTTACAATAAATGGATATAGATAGATAGGTAGGTAGATAGATACATACATACATACAGTAGCATACTTGCCTTTACTGAAGTAACAATTTACTAATGAACATATTTGAAATAAAAGCCTAATAAATATTGTAACAGAAACGTTATAGAAGTAAACAAAATGAATAATGAATACATAAGAATTAAAAAGGAAAAGAATTAGCCATTTGCAAACACTTTTCAATTTTGTATATACAGCCACTTTGTCAAGGAAACAATCATTCAACAAGTACACTCATGTATGAAGAACACTCAATATTAGTTAACAATCCATTTATTTATAGGAATAGGAGTTATCATTTTTCAAAACTGAGGATGGGGCACCCAATATGATTCTGAACTGGTAATATTTTATCATTTGCCATCTTTCCAAACAGCAGTCCACTAGAAGAAAGCCAAGCCTGTGTCAAACATTTTGTATCTGGTCCTTTATGAGAATTATATTCATATCCCGTCAGAGGAACAAAAAATATGAATTCTGACCTTGACCTTGTTGTCTTCCTTTCTGAGCCAAATTACTGAGGCTTGGTGATTATTTCTGTATTCTTTATCTTGGTAGAGATTAGCCATTATCTAAGACAGCAAATGGCACATCCTTCAAAAAAGAAGGGAGATTTGAGTATAAAAGAAGGTCAAGAGCAAAGAAAACTCCCTTGCTGCACAACACAATACTTAAAAATGCATATGCTGGTTTAGCATTCACAAGATGCTCATCAGTTGTAAGAAATTATTAAGAAGATGTGATTGTATTGAAGACATGGTCATTGCTTACTTGAAATTTACTTAATAAATTAAGTATTTAAAAACATGTTGTACAACCACCTGCAATAGTCTTTGCCTACTCAAGGATAAATGGTAATCATTCTGTGCTCTGATATCTTGGGGAGTTTTGTACACTTTGCCATAATCCTTATTAGAGATTTCTCTCCTTAGTCTCTGTGATGTTTCCATGATTAGAGACCATCTAGTTCATAGCTGAATATTCAACAATGGAAAATCTCAAAGATTAATAAGTTGAATGAAGAAATATGTTTGTTGTAAGAAGATTAGTTTCTTGGTTTTTCTTGGGTGTAGTTTTCCTCCTTGTATTGGAGTTTTCCATCTAGTATCCTCTGTAGGGGTGGTTTAATGGAAAGATATTATTTAAATTTGGTTTTATCATGGAATATCTTGGGTTTTCCATCTATGGTAATTTGGAGTTTTGCTGGGTATAGTAGCCTGGGCTATCCTTTGTGTTTTCTTAGAGTCTTTATGGCATCTACCAAAAATCTTCTGGCTTGATAGGTCTGTATTTATATGTTATTTGATTTTTTTCCTTTACCACTTTTAATATTCTCTCTGTTCTCTGCATTTGGTGTTTTAAATATTATGTGACTGGAGGAATTTTTCTGGTCCAATCTATTAGGCATTCTGTATGCTTCGTGTATGTTTATGGGAATCTCTTTCTTTAGGTTAGGGAAGTTTTCTTCTATAATTTTGTTGAAGATGTTTACTGGCCCTTTGAATTGGGAATCTTTTCTCTCTTCTATACCTATTATTCTTTGATTTGGTCTTTTCATTGAGTCCTGAATTTCCTGGATGTTTTGGGTAAGGAGCTTTTTACACTTTGTATTTTCTTTAACTGTTGTGTCAATGTCTTCTATGGTATCTTCTATGCCTGAGATTCTCTCTTCTAAATCCTGTAGTCTGTTGGTGATGCTTGCATTTATGACTCCTGATCTCATTTCTAGGTTTTCTATCTCCAGGGTTGTCTCCCTTTGTGATTTCTTTATTGTTTCTATTTCCATTTTTTAGATACTAGATGGTTTTAGGTGGTTTCCTTCACCTGTTTGATTGTGTTTTCCTATATTTCTTTAAGGAATTTATGTTTCCTATTTAAGGGCTTCTACTTGTTTACCTATGTTCTCTTGTATTTCTTTTTGCTTTTTTTCAGTTGGATTTTTCTTTATTTACATTTCAAATGTTCTCCCCTTTACAGGTACCCCTAAGAAATCTCCTATTCTATCTCCTCTCCCCCTGCCACTATGAGGGTGCTCCCCCACCCGCATACCCACCCACTCCTATCTTCCTGCACTGGCATTCTGGCACTAGGAAATCGAACACCCTCAGGCCCAAGGGCTGTTCCTCCAACTGATGCCCAACAAGGCCATCCTTTGCCACATAAGTGGCTGGAGTCATGGGTCCCTCCATGTGTACTTTTTAGTTGGTGATCCAGTCCCTGGGAGCTCTGGGAGGTCTAGCCGGTTGATAATGTTGCTTCCCCCATGGGGCTGCAAACCCCCTTACCTCCTTAAGTCTCTTCTTCAACTCCTCCATCTGGACTCCTTGCTCAGTCCAATAGTTGGTTGTGAGTATCTGCCTCTGTATTTGTCAGGCTCTGGCAGATCCTCTTAGGGGACAGCCATATCAGGCTCCCATCCGCATGCTATTCCCGGCATCCACAATAGCATCCGGGTTTGGTGACTGTATACTGGATGGATGCCCAGGTAGGGCAGTCTCTGGATGGCTTTTCCTTCAGTCTGTTCTCCACTCTTTCTCTCTATATTTCCTCCTGTGGGTGTTTTGTTTCCCCTTCTAAGAATCACTGAAGCAATTACAATTTGGTCTTCCTTCTTGGGTTTCATAAGGTCTGTGAATTGAATCTTGGGTATTCCGAACTTTTGGGCTAATAACCACTTATCAGTGAGTACATACTGTGTTCATTCTTTTGTGACTGAGTTACCTCACTCAGGATGATATTTTCAAGTTCCATCCATTTGCCTGTGAACTTCATGAAGTCATTGTTTTTAATGGCTGATCAGTATTCCATTGTGTAAATGTACCACATTTTCTGTATCCATTCCTCTGTTGAGGGACATCTGGGTTCTTTCCAGCTTATGGCTATTATAAATACGGCTTTTATGAACATAGTGGAGCATGTGTCTTTATTACATGTTGGAGCATCTTCTGGGTATATATCTAGGAATGGAATAGCTGGGTCCTCACGTAGTAATATGTCCAATTTTATGAGGATCCACCAGACTGATTTCAGATTGATTGTATCAGTTTGCAATCCCACCAGCAATGGAGGAGTGTTTCTCTTTCTCCACAGTCTCTCCATCATCTGCTGTTACCTGAGTTTTTGACCTTAGCCACTCTGACTGGTGGAATCTCAGGGCGTTTTGATTTGCATTTTCCTGATGACTAATGTTGAACATTTCTTTAGGTGCTTCTCAGCCATTCTAGTTTCCTTAGTTGAGAATTCTCTGTTTAGTTTTTTTCCACATTTTTAATAGGGTTATTTGATTCTCTGGAGTCTTCATATACATTGAACATTAGCACTCTATGGGATTTAGGATTGGTAAAGATCTTTTTGCAAGCTGTCCCTGGGTGTGGGCAGGGTGTGAGTATGGCTGGAGCACAGGATTTGCTCCTAGGCACAGTTTCGAACTGGAAGGAAGAAGGGTCTAGAATGAAGAAATGGATTACTAAGAACCAGATGGGTGTGATTGACCTGGGCCCATTTACCTGACCTGTAGAATATTGAACACTGGATTTTGGAAAGTAAACTGTTTCTTCATGGAAAGTACAGCCAAAACAATATTGGCTGGCAAACATGTAGGGCCCAATTTAACTGAGGCCGTGAAAAGGTATGAAATAAAGGAAGAGGCTGGCCTTATATAACAGTTCTGTCGTGAAAGAGAAAGAAAGTGGGGATTGGGGGTGGAATGATGTTCTAAGCACACATTAGGGGCACAGGGCATGTAGTTGAATTGTTTGGTTCTTAGAAGTCTGTTTGGCTGCTAGGAAGGTTTGTGTTATTGGCTTATCTCTGCCTTTCTCAGTTACTCTGTATCCACTATTGGTTTGGCTGGATTAAAGAGGTCTAGGGTATCACCCAAGAGCTCTAATGCACACAGCTTCTGTGCTGGCTTCTTAGAAATCTTATCATTTCTGTAGGAGTGGAAAGGGTTTAACATCACACTTGACACTCGGAAAAATCACTCCTGTAATCAAGATGGCAGAACAGAAAGTTTCAGTTCCTTGGAGTTTTACTTATTTGTAAAACAATCTACATTAATGTCTAGGTAGACTCAAGGATGCATGTAACATCTAAGCTGCCTTTAAATGACTTTTGTAAATCTCTCCATTCTTACCTAAATTTATTTGCTGGAGGAGTGCAAGTATGCATACTAAATGTGTACTGTGTTCCAAGTCGTGGCATGGTTCATACAACAGGTTGGACTATGCTAGGCTTCCAAATGGCAACTTCAAAAAGACCCTTTCCCTTAAAAGTTCAGTGTCGTCATATTGTTTTATTAGCCATTGACTGATTCACAGACTACTTCCTCGTAGAAGCGTCTCATAAACAGAAAACATAAATGCAGAAGCAATGGCATAAGATTCTCATGTAAGGACCTGAAACATTAAGGGTAAAGCTGGATAGCTTCAGAGCTCAGAGTCCTTAGAGTTCCAGAGTCACTCATTCCAAAAGGCTTCAGAAATCAGTAAAACCATTGTCTTTAAAACACAAATGAAGAAGTTGGAAAGAAGTACTCCTAAGTGTGCTCATTATAAAATGATTTGCTCAAGGAATCCCAAACCTGAGAAACATCTCCAGATTCTCAACTACTTGTCTTTTTTCTATGAGATAACGAGTAGAGGATGGAGCAATGATCAAAAGAGGAATAATAATCTGAAAGCAATGTCAAAGATTAAAGGGAGGAGCTTGTGCCTTGATGACGATGCATTTGAACAACTTCATGCGAGGCTTGCCCTGCCTCTACTCCTCACCCAAGCAGACAAGTACAACATAACAGTAAAAAAAGCAAACCAAGTACTGGCTCTCTGCATTTGGAACTCCACGACAGACTTATCCATATATGTTGTCCCCTTCCCCCACTCCCTCTTTCGACTTCTTTTTCTATGTTCCCTCATCTCTCCCTCCTTTCTTCCCCTCCACTTCCTCTCTTCACCTTTCTATTCCTCCTCTTTCTTTCCCTTTCTATTCCTTCTCTCTCCCTCCTTTCTTCCCTCTATCCCTCTCCCTGTCTCTTATTCACAATTTTATATTCATAGCATATGCTCTCTCTTATATATCCTAATAAGTTATTGTAGAAACACATTTAAGTGAAATAGCTCCTTATGAACCTTAAAAATAATATTGTATATCACCTCAAGTTAGTAATTTTCTTACCAGTTACTTAAGGGAAATATGGTGATCAAAATATTGTGTTTTCTTTTATCTATTAGTATCCCAGTATTTTAGAAAAATACAGAGTTAATTTGTGGAATAAGTGGCCTTTTTGTCAAGTAATATTTTCCAAGTATATTGGTTTGCATCTTAAGAAATAAATGTCTGCTTTACAGAATGAAATAATTCAAATATTTACCTTTTAAAAGATAAATCTTTATATGTGCATTTAATTTACATGACCATGATTAATTAAGCAATTATTTATGAAGAGAATAATATATATTGCTATATATATATTTGAATATATATTCAATTTTTCATTCATACCAAATAGCAGTTATACATTGTGTATTTTCAATATAAAAGCTAGAAATGATTGTGGAAATGGAAACCTTCAATCATGACTATTGTTCACTTGAGAAAGTGGAACTTTTCTTTTGCTTACTGCTGACTTAGTTTGATGGAGATTTTGTTGATTTTCTACAATTTTTTTGTAGAAAATCACATTTATAATAAATCACTACAAATTTAGAATTAACACACAAGACAAATTTATTATTTTTCAGTTCTAGAAATCAGACGTACAAAATATATCTTAGAGGTCTAACATCAAGGTATTGGCAGAGCTGTCTTTAGTAAAAATTCTACAAGAAACTGCACGTCCTTGTCTTCCAGATTCTAGGGCCAACTAATTTCCTTGGCTCATAGTCCCACCATCAAAGCCAGCAACAGGAGGCCAAGTATCTTCAACACTGCCATCTCTCTGCTGTTTAAATTCTCTCCCTTAATTTTTAAGGTTCCTTTGGATTACATCAAAGGATTAATGACATTTATTCTCTTTTACCATGATTCACAGGTTTGTAGATTAACAACAAAGAATTCTTTAGGAGGCATTCAAATGTAGCTTATAACAGAGCTGAGGGAACTCCTGGGGAAAGCTGTTATTGACACTGGCTGTATGGAGACTGAATTTGAGTCACTGAGGGCTCCCTACTATAACATGTTTGATAAGTATGCCCAATGCAGGTTTCCCCAAGGCAAAGAATGAGGACCATATCTTTCTCCTAGCCTTGCCTCAGACATGTATGGCTAGGAGCTAAATCTCTATTAATTATTAACATATTTATTATGAATTATGATTACTAGTTCATTCACATTACTGATTTTAGGTAGACAGCTATTACCTTTAGATAAAAACAAATTTGTTCAAACTAAAGCCATTGCCAGATTCAAAATAATATGTCCATTATTTTAAATGTACTAAAATAAGGTTTCTCTTTTGGCTGTATGGAAAACTAGACAAATAGCTTTTTCTTTATTACACAGGGCTGTCGTCTTCACACGAGTATCTAATGGACTTTGAGCATATGCCTCCTCGCCCACTGTCCTTACTTTCCCCTCTTGAGCACTAGTCCACTTTTCTTCTATTTTCTTGTCATCTGTAGATGCATGATTTTATGTGTCTGCAAAGGCTGCACCCAGGAATTATAGTGGTGAAATTTGACTCACCACAGTTGACTTCATTGCTTCCTACGATTGTTTCTGGTTGCATTAATCTATGTGACTTTGGGACAATCTCTTTCTCTTTGCTTGACAATCAGTCCACTGAGTATACAAACTCATTGGAGGGAGGAAACCATGACATATTGAGACCAGCCATGCCAGCTGCTGAGCAGGTGTTTCTCTCCCTTGCTACCCTGCTGCATATGCACTTGGAAGTAAACACCAACAATATCATGGTATGTGGGTCTAGCATCCTTAATATGAACATACATGTAAGATGTTGTTGGATGGCCAGCAGAGCCTCTTCTACACTCTCATTTTTCTCTCTCCTTAATTATCTTTAACCTTATAAACACAGCCTATATTCAAAGATAATTAAAATTTATGTTTTGGAGATTACAACTCCTGTCTCCTATAACTTATAACCAGGATTTCTCCTTTAATAATGTGTAAATACATTATGATTGAAATAAAACACTAAATATGATCAAATCAAATCACTAGAAATCATTAAAAAATCTAAAGGAAATTAATAGCCATTCCTCTGTACACAATGAGCAGTGCTTAGTGCCAGGAATGCTACCACTACTAAAATCACTGCTTTCATTTCTTCTGAATAATAAGCATTGAATAATAATTATTGAATAGTAATACCTCCCATACACCTATACTTTATTTTAATTATTTGCCATGCTTTTATAATTGTGATTTGGGATATATTCAACATAGTTTCATGTTTGTTTGTATCTTTTGTATGTGGGTTATCTGATATATATCAAACATTTATAATTCTTTTCACTCTCAGAATGTTATTAAATAATAGAAATCCATTTATAAAAAAATAAGAAATAGTAAATATATAGTTAAATTGGCCTGGGACATATAGGGAAATGATAAGCCTTTAAGCAGAATACTTCCATGCTCAGTGGTTAAGAATGACAGCAACTTGTACCCTGACTGCTCCATTCTATGTTAGCTGTAATAGAAAAGATCTGTGGTGACATAGAACCATTTTTAACACTTGCCTTAGGATATTACCCACTGTGAAAGGGCTTTTTAAACTCTTGTTCAATTCACACTGAAGTAATCCACTTTACTCAAGCTCATGTTTCTATAGCCATGGTTGTTTTAATAACTTATCAGGGCTCAAAACTGGAGAGTCATCATGGTAGTCAATTTAATGTAAAGAAAAAGTGAAACAAAAAATACAATAAAAAATTTCCAAGCTTAAATCTTTAAACATTGTAATTACTGTTTCTGAGAATATTACTTAATCTTTGGAACCTCTATTAAACTCCTGTCTATAATGAAGTAGCAATTGTTTTAATTACTGCTACAAGTCCATCTGAGTAATGTATAGTTAGCTGTGCAAAACTGTGTGTTTCTGTCAATCTTGTGTCCTAACACAGTCAGTTTGCTCTTTCCTATAGATTATTCTTCAGTGTTTGGATTTGGAATGTTCATATCTCATCCATTTTCCAAAGGTGTGTGGAGTGAACTGTTTCTCTGTACAAGTTAATCCTGGGCTAATTTATCAAGTATGTTTTTTCATCCTGTATAACTTGAGATCATTGATTAGAGCCATCTTTTAATTCACTACTTTTATTATTTTTTTTTTCACATTTCATAGCACTGTCATCTGACATCCTTCCTAGGAACTTACTCTGCAGATCTGAAATGGAGAGTCAGAAGGAAGAGCCACTTGTTCTATTGTCTTGCCTGCATCACACCATTAATCTGCTTCTTACTGGCACTGGGGTCCTACCTGCCTCTAAGGACAATTTTTATGAGCCTCCATTTTCAAACTGCTCTCACGCCTCTGACGTACACATTACTCTTTCCTTTACCCTGAATTCTTTTTGACATAAAAATTTCTTCAACCATTTATCTTTCACTCATGCACACAGTAGACTTTAGGATTTTCTTCTATCTCTGTTTTCCCCCTTTGCCTCTGTCTCATTTTTAGCACATGGAGTTAAAACACTGCCAGTAAACTCTTAGACCCTCTAACAGAAACCTCCTTAGCTAAATTGACTTAGCTTTCTTTCCATTCAATATTTTGTCTTATCCATTTTGTGATGTACTGAAATGTATTAAAACCTTAGTTTTAAATTTTACTTATTAAAATAACATCTTAAATATTTTTCAATTAAGTTAATGTATTTTAATAAATTACGTTTCCTCAGGAATATCCCGAGAACAATAGATGGATAACACTAATGACTGTCACCTAATGTTTTAATTTTTATAGTGTGCAAAACATGCAGAAAAAGAAAAGCCCAGCTGTAAAATCAAGGTTTCCAGACCAGGCTATGTCTATTCATAGCACTGAAAATGGGACATGATACTAGCTATTTCTGAAAAGCCATGCCAAGGTGAATAATTTATGTGGGAAAAACTTTAAAGGCTTAATTATGTAAATGTTATTCAAGTACTACATTTTTACAAGAGCAAATTTTTATCTATACTTTGTAGTTCAGATTGGCAACAGAAATTCGAAACTCTGATTATAAAACAAATCACACAAACTAAGGAACAAAGACTTTTATGTAAATTTTATATTGAAGGAAGAGTTTCAAGCCCAAAGTTGTAGGTTCTGTGTCTACATATTTTAACATATAATTTACTACATACTGTTCATATAAGAAATCTGCTTGGATTTTAGAGATTTTTTCAAGATTTATATATTTAGGCATATTTGCCAGAATGGTTATTAATATTTTTCAAACATTATTTGTGTGTGTTTGTGTGCATGTGCGTCTGTATGTGCGTGCATGCATGTGTGTGTGAGTGCATGTGTACACGCAGGCGTGTGTGTGTGTGTGTGTGTTTATTGAAAGACTATTTCAGGTATTACCCCTTGCCATCTTTTTGAGACAGTGTGTTTTGATGTCTGCTACTTCATGCACCAGGCTACCTGGCCTTCCAGGGATTCTCTTGTCTCTCCCTCCAATCTTCATGGAGAAGCATTGAGATGGCAGAAACTTGCTGCCACATTCAGGTATTTTACTGTTGTTAAAGTTGAATTCCTTTTAATATATGTTTTTCAATAGTAATCATTATTCTGATTTTATATACTAGCCACACATTTGTGATGATCTGATCAAGGCACACCCTTAGCAAATACTAAGCAAAGGAAAGACCTGTATGACAAGTACTTAAAATCTCTGAAGAAAGAAATTAAAGAAGATATCAGAAGATAGAAAGATCTCACCTGCTCATGGATCAGTAGGATTGACATAAAAGAAATGGCTTTCTTACCAAAAGCAATCTACAGATTCCCATCAAAATTCCAACTTATTTATTTATAGACCAACTTTATATGGGAAAACAAAACTCAAGATAAGTAAAATAATCATGTACAATAAAAGAACTTCTGGAGATATCACTGACCCTGGTTCAAGTTGTATGTACTACAGAGAAATACTAACAAAACTCACATAGTATTGGCATAAAAATAGACAGGGTAATCAATGGGACAGTATCAAAGGCTCAAAAGTAAACCAATACACCTATGAACATTTGATATTCAACAAAGAAGCCAAAAGCCATACAATGTAAAAGAGAGAGTATCTTCAACAAATGGTGCTGATCTAACTGGAAGTCTGCATAAACCTATATTTATCACCATTCTCAAAACTCAAGTCCAAGTGGATCAAAGACCTCAACATAAAACTGGATACACTAAATCTAATAGAAGAGAAATTGGGGAACTAACTTGAATGCATTGGCCCAGGAGTCAAGTTCCTGAACAGATCACCAATAGCTCAGTAACTAAAATGAACAATCATGGATCATGGATCCCATGAAACTGAAAAGCTTTGACAAGACTAAGGACACCATCAATAGGAGAAAATGTCGACTGACAAAATGGGAAAAGATCTTCATCAACCTTACATCTGACAGAAGACTAATATCCAAAACATATAAAGAAATCAATAAATTAGGCATCAGTAAACCAAATTACCCAATTAAAAACTGAGGTATAGAGCTAAACAGAGAATTTTCAACAGAGGAATCTTGAATGGCCTGGAAAAACTTTTTTAAAAAATTTCAAAGTCCTTAGTCATTAGGAAAATGTAAAACTAATAAAACTTTGATCTAGTATAGAGCTGAGGGTTTTTCTATGAAAGTATTCTATTTGTTTGTTTGTTTGTTTGCTTGCTTGCTTGCTTGCTTTCTTATTTTGG
The DNA here is from genome assembly GCA_019843965.1 of Rhynchomys soricoides. Classification (NCBI taxonomy): domain Eukaryota; kingdom Metazoa; phylum Chordata; class Mammalia; order Rodentia; family Muridae; genus Rhynchomys; species Rhynchomys soricoides. The sequence goes on along the minus strand of JADRCH010000697.1, from coordinate 304,937 downwards.
CCAAGCAAGCCATCTTGTGAGGACACTCAGTATATAGTTATGCTTTAAGCATTTTTATTGATTCTTTGAATTTCACATCATGCACCCTGGTCCTGCTCATCTCCCTGTCCCTTGTACCAGCCTTTGCCCTTGCATTCTCTCCCTACTACCTGTCCCAACCCCCACTCCTGGTCAGTCATGAGAGCAGGTGAGCTGGCCCTGCTCCTTTGCTAACCTCAGCATTTTGGGAGAACAGGCCCTACACCACCTCTAGGCATCACAGTTGCTGGCCATGGTGGAATGAATGCAGGTGAGCCCCCCACTGAGAAAAAGATTGCATGAGAGCTAGCCTTGCCCCATTGCAGGCTTTAGCACTTGGAAGAGTGTGCCTTACAACTTAACTGGGCAGCAAAGTGGAGCTGGCTCTATAAACATGGGTGACATTGAGCCAGGCTGAGGGCATAAGAGCAGGAAAGCTGCCCCTGCATCTTGTTGATGGTGGCATTTGGTGGCCTAGCCAGAGTAGTACTGGAGAGCTTTCCCTGGTGGTGCAGACAAGGGAGACTCAATAGGCTGACCAGCTCAGCTACCACTCAGGCCCAGATCCAGGGCACTGTGTTGATTCACCTCCAAATCTAAATCATCAGTAAATAGTTGGGAAATATGGAAAGGCCAGTCCTGCTCATCCAAAGCTGCAAGATCTCCATGACACAGGGAAACAACAAAATAACTGGGAAGAATCCCTATGAGAATCCAATATTGATAATGTCATTGATGCCAGAGATCTTGAACCAGGTCAATGACTCATTGCCATGAACTTTTCCAGGTGATGGTATATGGAGAGGGATATACTGTTGGATACACTGTGATGTAATACAAGTTACAAGATGAAATATTTTCCATGTCTTGTTTTCGTTGTGGTTGTTGTGTTGGTGGTAGTCATGGTGGTGGTGTGTGTGCTGCATCCAGTTTTATGTGAGTTCTGGGAATTTAAACTGAGGTCTTCATCTTATGGTAAGCTCTTTATCACACTGAGCCATTTCCCCCAATCTGTTTATAGTTTTTGATAGGATTTCCTTCAAATACCCAACCTGAAGTTTAACAAAAGACTTTGTCCTTAAAACTATCTAAAATTTTCATAAAAAAAAAAAAAATTGAGCAGTGCTCATCAAGATAGACTCTTACAGAGGGAAGAAAGCTGAAACAAGAAATGTGAAGTTGCTTACACATCCTTGTCAATACACAAGCCACACTGAACAAGTTCATGAGGTCCTAGGGGGGTGTAATTTTCAGCAGAAACTCTAACTTGTCAAGCACACCATTTGGATGTAAAAACTCCTCTGAAGCCATGAATGCAAATGATCAAAGTTAAGATTTGGGGTAGACTAATTCTAGATGAAGAAATAATATAGTTTCTAATAATGTGTGGAGCACTAGCTGATCCCAAAGCAGGACCATGCAGAGTGATTATTTACTGTAATACTGACACTCCAGTTCAGCCTGAGGGTTTGTGTTTACTAGCCAGTTTTCAGTTTTCACTGGCATAGGTATAGATATCAAGTCCAGGCTGACAAATAGAACTCCTTCACTATTATTTGAACAATTTTGCTTTGTACTATTGTTACACATTTCAAAATGGGTAGAAAAAAGTTATGACTGTCTATTTATTACTATTTTGTAGCATATCAGTGATACATACTTTATTTTTTGTTTGTTTTTATGATCCATTTCCTTAAGCCAAGAAGCAATACCATACCAAATTATTTGGCCCACTGTGACATAGGGAAGGACATATTGAAAAATTACAGAAACATAACATCATATTAGAAAGTTTATATTAATGTTTGGTTTCTTGTTTTCTTTCTATCCCATAACGCCCAACATTAATCCTAGCTTTTAAGGTATGTTCCTGTCAAATGGCTAATTTAGTTTTAAATGTTTTTTGAGCCATAATTAATGGGAAAGGCTGGATAATTTTAATTTTTGTTTCCTTCACAGATGTTCACAAAGTTAGACAAATATAGACTGATGTTTTCTCAATAAGGAGAGATGAATTCAAGGACAAGTATAAGAAATCCTTACATAAAGCAGAGGATGCCAACCCTTGAAGAACTGATTATTGTGCCTTTGACAGGAACAGTAGCTATGAATCACAGAACCTATTAACTTAAACTCTCAATACCTCTTTATCAACCTCTCAGCCTATGAAGAAATCTTCCTCTAGCATGGCTTGCAATTAAGAATAAAATCAGTCTCCATTCTTTTATTGCTGCTGCTGAAGACCAAGCAAACACTAATCATGTTTCAGTGACCCTAATTGTTCAAGTGAAGAAGGAACTGCATTTATAATTTGCCATCTTGTGGATTGGGTTGAATACTTTTACTGAAATCGTTTTGAAGGTGGAGCCTATGTCCCATCATGGGCCTTCAATTTTCAAAAATTATGTCTTTAGAGTGGGTGAGATGGCTCAGCGGATAAACATGCTTATTTTGTAAGTGTGAAAGCTGGAGTTTGGAACTCCAAAACTTACATAAAAACCCAGGCAGATGTAGCACTCATCAGTCAGAGATGGTAACATTGGTTCCCAGGCAAACTGACTAGCTAGGCTGAGAATGAGCAAGTTCTGACTTAAAAAGAAAACCCTGGCATAGTGAATAAAGTGGAGAATGATCTAGAAAGGCATCCTATATCAAGCGTTTGCTTTAGTGTGTATATGCACATCAACTCAGGTGTAAGTATGTACATAAGCACACACACACACACACACACACATACAGAGAGAGAGAGAGAGAGAGAGAGAGAGAGAGAGAGAGAGAGATAGAGAGAGAGAGATGTTTATATGCCACAAACAACTAAATTTTCAGTTTTGCATAAATCTTCTATGGCTACACTACCTTGCTATGCTCTGTTGCTCTGCATGCTGTCTTCTTTATAACCATCCCTTCCTTGTTTAATAGTGTTAACAAATAGAGATGAACTTCAGTTGTAAAACACATACCATCTATAAATAAGCTGAAAAACATAAAACTTCAAAGCTTGCTGTTTGATAGAATTTTGGCAGCAAATTTGGAAGTCCCTAAGATATTGGTGTTCTTCATTATGCTTTCACAGGGTTGCATGTCATCAGCTGCATAGGAGGGGAATCTTCAGCTGCAAATGATGAGGGATCTTCAACTACATAGGATGGGGATCTTCAACTGCATAGGATGAGGGATCTTCAACTGCATAGGACGAGGGATCTTTAGCTGCATAGGAGAGAGATCTTCAACTGCTTATTGGAGAGCTTCAGCTGTATAGGATATGGAATCTTCAACTGCATAGGATGAGGGATCTTGAACTACAGAGGAGAGAGATCTTCAGGTGCATAGGATGGGAATCTTCAACTACATAGGATGGAAGAGCTTCATTCTCACAGGATGAGGGATCTTTAACTGTATATTATGGTTTCAGCTGCACAGGATGGATATATTTAGCTGCATAGAATTAGGATTGTCATCTGCATTGGATGGGGGATCTTGAACTGTATATGATAGGGAGGGGGGGATCTTCAAATAACACAGTTTTATTCTGTTATTTTTAACTGTTCCAAATTGCAAAGGACTCCTTTTGTTGTTGTTGTTATGATTACAGGAGATGCCTGTTCCACAGTGGAGACCCCTAGAGGGTAATGCCATGCATTTATCAGTACAAAAGGTATTGTCATCTCCCAAACATTAGAACAGTAAATCATTGAAGAAAAGACATTTTCTTTGACCCGGTTTACCTAAGTGATTTATCTGAACTTCAAACTTTAGAGTCTAAAATTACTCCTGATAATGAGTCTGTATTTTCATTGTTTTGTCTTTGTTTTTGTTTTAATTTATGTTACATCCCTGGGACCTCATTTAAGTTCAGGCCATCCACTGACCTACAGGCCTAGGTGCATTAGCAGTGTCACTACAGATGTAAGATTGTGGAGTGTGGAGGGAAATGTGCAAAGAGCCACAGTGAAAATAAAAATGCTGGTGTAAAATTTGAGACTTTTGTTTTAAAAGCGGAAGTATCCTTACCAGGGTGGTTGTTGACAAGGATTGCTGTTTTTTGTTTGTTTGTTTGTTTGTTTGGTTGGTTGGTTGGTTGGTTTGGTTTGGTTCTTTTCCTTCTTTTTAACTTTTAAACCATGGAATCTGGCCACTGCTGTCAGAATACTCTATTCTTTTCTTTTTATTTAAAAGCCTTGGAGAGGAAGAAAAGTAAAGTTTTATAAGCTGAGGTTAAAAATGGAGTTTGCTCCAATTTGAGAACAATAACACTTAATGCAGGGTGTGTCCTATTCGCTTTCCTCCCTAGTCTTCATGGTACCTGGGTATGTGAACAGGGAGATACCATTACGTCTAAATAGTTAAAGCTATAAGTTAAGTATGTATCATACGTTTATGGAAGAATTGTCTCTGGTCTTATCGAGTACTCCTTCATACTGATGAATGGCCATGGGAAATGTAGGAATTTATGACCCCATATATAGTTAGTGTCTGACAGGAACTAGATCCCTACTTTTTACCCAGAGCTTACTCCTTTTCTTCTAGCTTACACCACTCAGCACAGTGAAGAGTATTCTCTGTACTTGTGCCCGTGTCTGGCTACAGAAATAACGGAACCCTCTGAAATACTGTCTCTGTTAGTCTCTCTTGACCTAGTGACATGCTTACAAGCACTGTAATTTCTGTAGGAGGATGTGCTTTAGAAATCACATTGGAAATAATGTCAGGGAGATTTAATCCAGCAGTCTGGGAGAGCTAGCATGCAGAAAATAGTATGGAATTAGATGGACTTTGGATAAGAAAGTATCTTCTGCCTGTAGAATCTTTACAGGGTTAGCTAGAAGGAGCAGTATGGGGTTTAGAGCAAGAGCTCGAATGTAAGTTAGGTGCTCTGAGATACTGAGTCATATGTGCTTCCCAGAATGTGACATTGTTCCCAGGAAATATATAAATGGGTTCAATGAAGACAAGAGGTGGCATTGTAGTTCCAGAAAAGAGAAAATGTATTATTCATAGAACTAAAAGAGAATATTAAAGGCAAGATTAATGGAAAAGTCTACGAACAAGCCCAAAGAAATGACTCCGGACTGGGATGATGGAGATACCAAAGATTTTGACTTGATCATTATGTAATACATACATATTTCGCAGTGTCATATTTGTACCCACAAATATATACAATCACTACACTTCAATTAGAAATACAAATAAGCTATCCTTTTAACAACCTAAGGAGATAGTAGAAGCCTAGTCTGAGAATTCCTGATCAATCTTTCCTGTCAATGAAGAAATACAAGATCATATACAAAACTAACATCGGTTGAAAAACCAAGAACAAAACTCAGAATTGCTATGTCCTTGTCAGACATGATTTTTCTAGCTGCTGGGGTCATAGGATGAGGCTGTGATCCAGGCTGAAAGGAGATGGCTATAATTAGTTCTTCAGGTAAATATTAATATTGCCGTATCTCTTAGCAGAAAGGTTAAGGAGAGCCTTTCTCCATTTTTTCTTGGCCCTTAAAATGGCTCTGGTATCTTGCCAGCAGATGCCAGCAGATGCCAGTGTGCTACAGGGTTTCACCGACATCACTGCGGGTATCATCTGTGGGAACTGAGGGGAACTGCACCAAGGCCTTACCACTGTTCCTGCTTTACAGAGTGCAACCATCTCTGTCCCCTTCAGTGGTGACCTATTGTCCCGACTCTGCACTCCACTCCTATTTGAAAATAACTTCTCTTCAAAATCCTTAATAGTAAGCAATTAAATTGGCTGGATTAAATGTAAGATGATGTCTGGGCGTGTGCCTTGGAAGTAGAACACGAGTGTAGATTCTGAAATTTTTAGTTTTGGCAAGCAGAGTGAAGAGTGTGGCCTAGTTTCAAAATGTTTATTGGAAGCAAACACATAACTAAATTGAAAACTGTCCTTTCTGGAAAGCATTCATAAAAATTTGACTTTGTTTATGTTTTTGCACCTAAAGTATGTATTTCCACACTTTATCTATAAACTATTTTAATAGTAATTAAATATTTAGTATTGAACTAGTAGTTTAGAAAATAAAGGGAAACATTTTCTTTAAAGTATCAGCATTTCAGTTCTACTGTCCATACCATCCATGAAAATATTAATACAATTTGAAAAGTATCACTAATACATCATTCATTACCCATTAATAAAACAGGTCTTGAACCACCTTTCCCTCTTGGTGTTTTGAGATGGGCTTTCACTATGTAGCTGAGACTGGTCTAATTTATCCTCCTGCCTCAGCCTTCTTGGTGAGATTGCAAGATTTTGCCACCAATCCAGATTAAAAAGCAACTCCATTAAAAACAAACCTATGAATAAAACCTATTTAGTAAGAGTAACTGTGATATAAAGAGATAGCTTCAGTAAATATTGAGTAACATTGCTTAATGTTGAGGTCACGTCACTCTATCTGGATTTCTTCTTTCTCATTTATAAACATGGAAAACAGTATTGATTTACTGGTTTCATATCATATGACCATTAAATCAAGTATTATGTCATACACTCGCTCACACACACACACACACACACACACACTCTCACATACTCACGCACACACACAAATGTTATCTTACATGTAATATGTACTCATACATATGCATATACATATAAAAGTCACAATGACTTTTAAACCTCACAGGCAGGAACTGGGGATTTCCTGCATTCTTCCCATGCCACACCATGCTCCTGATTCTCAGTTTTCAGTAAAAAAAATAGGAATAATGGGCCAGATGATATCATTTTTTTCCTGATGTTTCTCTAACATCTGTTTTAAAAGGAGGGGTATAAATATTCCTGTTAATTGTTAGTAATGTAGTTATCAGTTATGTCATTAAAAATAATCCTAGAATTCAGGAACTGTGTTTGGACCTTAGAAGGAATTTGGAGAATTTAGGAATTTAGAGTGTCTCCCAAGGCCCTGTGTTAAAGTGTTAGTCACCTCTTGGCTCTCTAAATATAGCAGAAATTTAAAAGGTGGGCCAAGAAAACAGCTTGAAAACACTGGGAAAGCTTGTCTTCCAAGGGCATCTTGAAACAGACTTGTGTTATTACTCTTTGCTCTCCTGTCACATCATACTCTACCATAACTATGCAACCTGATGTTTGACCTCAGTACGAGCCCAGAAGCAATGGTGTCAATAGCCCAAGCACTGAAGTGTCTGTAGCTGTGTGCTAGAATAAATTTTTACTCCTTTAAAGTAGATCAGCTTAAGTATTTTGTACAATGACAGAAATCTGGCTAACACAGATGATATATTTAATAATTTGCTCCAGCATAGCAAAAAAATGCTTAGAATTTTATAGAATCCTATGTTAAATTTCAGTTGGACCTCTGTGAACATGCTCTTTGAGTCCACAAATACTGAAGTTTTCCCTAACTTAAGCTATTCTTATAATGCCTAAATCTGATGTTTTTTAGCTGGCTGCTTGATAAAATTGAGACGTAACTTAAATGGATATATCTAAGTCATTTTTCTGTGTATTCATCGTTTTAATAAGGAACAGTTCCCTATTTCTTTCCTTATTTCTTTAACTTTTGAGGACTTTCAATTCATCCATTGTTCCTTGTCCACTTGGACCAGTAAAAAATATACTAAGAATACATTTATTGCTTCTAAATCCGTCTTATAACAAAACCTCAAGAAGTTTGGAGAGGAATACCAGTGTGGCGATAATGCATGCATTTGTATTATTAACACTTTGAAGTATTATTGCCCTACCTGGGTTCTACCATTATGCTGCATGCTTTATTCCTACAGCTAACCTGTCTCCCAAGGCTGTGTGTCTTACCTTTAAAAGACCAAGAGCTAGCGAATGAAGTGTTAACTTAATTCAAAATTAACAAGCAACACACAACAATGTTGGCAACAATTTTGCCGGGAAAATCACAACTAGCCATATGTGACAACATTCTTTATTATTCTTCAAACTTGGTTACTCTATATCCTACTGAAAGGAACAACATATTTGTCAAGTTATTCACTGAGTAAATGTTTCTGTGGTACCACACAGATACTAGAAATTCTGGTAAAGCAAAGTACTTGAGAAATGACTTGTTCTGCATGACCACATCCTTCCTGATATGAGGATAATTGGACCATATGTGTCTGCACAGTACTTGGTGCTGTGTGACAGTGTGTGTGTATGTGTGTGTGTGTGTATTCCATTTCTTAACATACCCACATTTGTAAGGGTAGAACACATATTTATTTGTGAGGAATGAATACATTCCTCTGTACTTGAATGTAATCAACGTCTTTAGCCTTCAATCTAGGTATAGATGATTTAAATTTGTATGTGAAGGATGTTAAATACATGCACCACTGATCCTGTGTGTATCCCTTGCCAAGTCAAAGACTGGGTGGGCCTTCCCATAATTGAACATAACCACTGTAATGCAGGCAGGCAAATGAAAGGTTTTCATCTGTATCTGGACAGTTGCTCATAGAATGTGTATATCCATACTGCAATGACTATGTTACTTTTGAAAAATCACTTTATCTGTGAGATTATGCAATTACATGAATCCAGGAGAACAAGAATGTTTACAATCATGGGGAATTAGGTGCATATCCTGACAAGGACAAACAGAGCAACTGGAAACTCATCCTAGAATGAGACTTTAATCATGGAGTTTTCATTTAGGGAAGTATGTAGTAAAACCATGGGGCAAAGATTTTATTCTTGCCACAAGCTGCAAAACACACATCTACCCACCCATCCCTTGAGTGTATGTTAATTGTGAGCTTAAAATGACTTGCCTTAGCAGATAACTTTGGTTACTGCAAACTCAGCACTATGGTCTTGTTCATAAAATAAATTAGAATGATTCTTCCTCCAAGTATTATTGTCTTTTTTGGTCTGAAATATTACTGTTTTAAGGTACACGTCCATGGAAACCACACACTAGTCTTTGTTTTTTGTATGCTCACAGCTGAGTCTTTAAATTTGGCTGTATTAACTCAGGAAACCTCTACGCTTTGGGGAAATCAGAGCTCTGTGTATCTACAGTTTGTGTGTTTTGATGAGAGCCTTCTTCCTAATTCCCATGCATATGTCTGTTTATTGAATGAAACATCGTATGGGAAAAAACAAAGTGTAGGGAGAAATAAGTTACAGTAAAATTAACAGATACCAACTCATTATTCGTATTCTTCCTAAAAATGGCCACTGTACACAGTTTCCTATTTTTCTTATTAGATCAAATAAAATAGTATTGAAAGACTCTTTTTAAAATACCGAGTGTACAAGGCCATGAATTCCAATGAGAAAAATACTCTTATCTTTCAAATTAACAGAGATCTAGCAGTCAACAGCCATGTATATAAGAGTGGAAGTTTGATTAGGAAACATTACCTAGTTGATTTCAAGACACATGCTTAATATCATGGCAATTTTCATCCTGAGACTGGATTGGACCTTAATTTACTAGAAGACAAAAGAATCATAACTTTGACACATTTTATGTATTTATAGGAATTTCTAGTTCTTAATTATGCAAAAATCACATAGAGCAGATCCACTATACAATGAAGAACCTTCTAGAAACATCTATTTATTATAGATTTTGTGTTCTATATCTTGGATGCATATTTCCAATGGTATAGTAACTTAATCTCTATGTTGTGGGTGGCTATTTACATTTGGGTCAGTAGTGCATATAATCATTCTCCCTGCTAGGAAGTTAATCCAGACCAAGAAACTCCTACCAGTAGTGAAATGATGAATTCCAGTGAATGGCACCAGAGTCCAGATTCAGCAATTCATGATAGGATAATAAAACACAGAAAGATAGAAAGAACAGTGAAGAACAGTGTGTGTGTGTGTGTGTGTGTGTGTGTTTTAAACAATAATAATTTAAACGAAGTCATAAACTTGAAAGAGCATAGGGGGCACACACCAGAGTCAGAGGACGGGAAGGTTTGGGTGGACATGATGTAAATATGGTACTAATGTATGAAATTTTCAGAAAATTAAAAGAATAAAATTAAAACTACATAGGTCTTCCATTTTTATGTATGTAAAATATTCTTCAATAGAAAGTTAAAAATTTAATTTTTTTTTCTGAGTTCAGTTAAGAGAAATATTTTGAACCTTAAGATGTTGGCTATTTTATGTTTCTTAGAGAATGCTGACCTGGAATCCAAGGCAGAATTAATGAGACAATATTAATTAAGATGCTTTTATTAACTGTTGTGTATAGATTGTGTTTTCATTTTTGTTGTTTTAAGATGTTTGTTTGCTGTTGTAGCTTTCTTGAAATACTTTGTCTTTTGATCAATAGATCAATAGAAAAGTTCAGAAATTAGATAGATAACTTCCTCTTTTTAAAGATCCAATGGCAAACAAAGAGCGAATTCCAAAATGAGTTGGACAACTGTTTGAAGGCAGATAGCAAACACGAAAGTCTGAAAGTCTCTGGGTGCTAAGGATGCTACAAGAGGATTCTGTGCCTGTGAGAGTAATTGTAGGTTTAGTAGAACAGCTTCATGTCCAGATGTATTATTCACTGATAGAAACCAGCAATATAGAAGTCTCAGCCACAGCCCACACTGTTTAATTACATTTGGTTGCTTTATGTCAGAATTCACAGGCTCTAGTGACATTGACAGATTTGGGGATTTGTTTTAGGACATCCTTCTCAAAACTTTGCTGAGCCCACAAAACACTAGAAAAACACCCTTCTTTTCTGCTATGAAAATATAGGCCTTAAGAGAAAGAATCAAGGAGCAAAAGTATGGGCATGGAACACAGACCACATCAGCTCTGCACAGCACTCTGCCTTATCCTTCTAAGGAAAGTCATTTTGCTGTGAAACCTAAGCATGTATCCAGTCAATACTGTGTAATCATTAAATAGTAACTTTGAATGCATAGCCTTGGTCTTAGAGATAAATAATAGTTATTTATGTTAAAATTGCTTGTTTACAACTGCAAGGTTATGGTTCTTCTTCAGGCTTTTCAGGAAGGAAAATATTTAGCTGTGTGTGTGTGGTAATTTTTCTCTATCAAGGCTGTGTGGCTCTATCAAAGCCATGCCAAATTTGTTGTGATTGTCCTTATGTGTCTCCAAAAACACAGTGCAACTTTCAAACTGCAAGTAGTGATACACACATGAAGAATTCCTATACTTAAATGCTTGTTTTAAAGAAACTAAAAACAGACAAACCTGAAAAGTTCATGGATGTAAATGTGTGAAAATAATTATATCCTCCTTCAATAGGAAGATGTAATCATCAAATAAAGTCCTGGAAGAAGTTCAAATAATTTTGGTTATCTAAAAATAAAACTATTTTACAAAAGAAAATATAATAAATGGCATCTTAAAATGAGATATTTTCCTTTATGTTCTAATTATCAAAGCATTATGTAAATATATTTACATATATATAATTTCAATAAATATACATATTTACTTATATATATATTTATATACACATACACACATTGGCTTCGTACACAAGTAAGTACTTTTCACATGTATGCATACACCCACACACAAATAAAAAAGTATAATTTTAAAAGCTATCAAACAATATGAAGAATTATCTGTTTTAAATGGAAAAGCAAAATAAAATCTATATTGTCTAATGCTGGTGCTATTTTATTTCACTTCAGATATTACTGATTATCCAACATAATCTTGTTATATAGGCTATCACATATTCATGCCATATAGGCTGTGCATGTGTATGTGTGTGTGTTGTATGCATTACAAGCAAAATTAATAGGATAAGGTAGATATAGCTTGCATAGCTAGCAGTTTATTTACATATTTAGGAGATATAATTTTATTTTACTCCATAATTTCTATCTCTTGAAAATTCTTACTCTCTTTGAGGGACACTTAAAAGATTAATCTTCAAAAAGTTTCATTTAGTAAATGTGATCTTTCAGGTCTATGCTATTGGCTTTAAGAAGCATAATATATGAGTCATGAGAATATTTCCGTGAATAATAAGACTTTCAAAGTAATCTCCATTAGGCCTTAAACTAGTTATGCTATTTGTTCCAGATTCTACTCGTGACTGTTGAGCCCTGTGTACTGGAGAATTTTGCAATTTCTCCCCCATGTTTTCCAAATGCATAGGAACACTCAAGGTTTTAATTGGATAATGAAGATTCATTCCCATTTTCCCACTTGAGTGATATATGGTCATCAGAAGTTTCATGCAATGTCATGGAGCCCATTTTTCCTCCCTAGAAAGCCTTTCCTGTATTGAGAAACTTTAGCTAGTAGTTAAACTTTTGGGCATGAAAACACTGCAGCTTTTAATTCTCTCTCTAGCCAGGTTGATATTTATTTCTTACCACCAAGCAGACACCCTGCTCCCTGGTGACTCAAGGCCTGATCTCTTCCATGGATCTTCCTAATATTTGTGACTTCTTGATCTTCTGGCTCTACAGGTAGAATTAAGGAACGATATGGAACAGGGAAATACTTCCCAAGAGTACATCTTAGTAATGACAGTTTGTTGCTGAGAATGAGCAATGTGGCTAAACTTAACTGTAGAGGATTACAGGAATGCCATGCATTTGTGCTCCCAGAAAGTGGGTTTGCTGTGAAAGCTTTACTCCCTTCATTTGCTGATTACTGTACTAAATCATGGGATGCATGTAAAAAAGATAAATCAGACATGTTCTTTTGGCTCTATAGAGACCCCAGACTCATACAACAAAGAAAGGAAGGAAGGAAGGAAGGAAGGGAGGGAGGGAGGGAGGGAGGGAGGGAGGGGAAGAGATGAGAGGAGAAGGGAAGGGAAAAGGAAAGGAGAGGGCAGGGCAGGGCAGCATGGGGCAGGGCAGGGCAGGGAGGGGAGGGGAGGAAAGGGGAAGGGTATTGAAATCCACTGATGCTTTTCTTCACAAGAGCAAACTGTGCCCTCAACTTTTGCCTATTTGTAGACAACCTTTTGTCCATTCACTTATACTGCCTCCTCCTCACGTTAAGTAGCCTGTCTATATGCGCAGAGTAAATGAAACTTACACTCATTAAGCAAACAAGGTCTAACGTCAGATGGTAGCTACTCAAATCAGATTTCATAAAAGTTTGCTTTGTGTATCTAAACTATCTTAGTTAAGGTTTCCATTGCTGCAGCAAAACAATATGACCAAAAATAAAATTGGGAAAGAAAGGGTTTATTCTGCTTACACTTTCAGACTGTAGTCCACTGCTGGAGGAAGTCAGGATGGGGAACACAAGCAGGTCTGTACACTGGAGGCAGGAGCTGATACAGAGGCAAAGGAGGAGTGCTGCTTACTGGCTTGCTTCCCTGGCTTGCCCAGCCTGCTTGTTAGAGAACTCAGGACCACCATCGCAGGGATGATACCACCTACATTGGGCTGGTCCTCTTCCACTGATCACTAACTGAGAACATGCCTTATAGCTTCATGAAGGCATTTTTTCAACTGAGGTTTATTATTATTATTATTATTATTATTATTATTATTATTATTTCATATAGTTATATAGGGTTTTATTTAAAATTTAATTTCCTTTATCTGAGGAGATAGTTCTCTTAACTATCTCGCTTTTGAATTTATTGTTGGGAATAATGATTTTTACTAAATGACCTATCCCCTCTTTTCATTGAACTTTGAGTAGATTATTATATCCACCAATTTCTTTCATTGTATTTTTTCAGTAAAATACAATCAATCAACCTTAATAAGCATTTTTCAATACATTCAGACCACAGTTTTGTCTCCCTCCACTCTTCTCATTCACCCCCATCCACCTCCCCTCTCCCCCAGATCTATTCCTCCTAAGTTTCCCTTCAGAAAAAAAGCAAGCTTCCCAGTTTTATCCACCAAACAGCAGAACTAAATTTACTGAGACTAGGCACAAACCCTCATATCAAGGCTGGATGAAATAACCAAGTAGGAAAAGGGTCCCAAGAGAAGAGGAGAGACAAAGACACCCGAACTCCCACTGTTGGGAGTCCAATAAAAACACCAAGATAAAAACTCTAACATATATGCAGAGTAGGAGCACAGAACGATATCGGCTTCCTCATTACCCCTGTAATCTCAGTGAGCCCCTATGAACTTTATTTAATTGAAGTTTGTGGACTGTGTTCTCCTGCTGTTCTTGACCCCTCTTGACTCTACATTTCTCATCCCCCTTCTACAGGGTTTCCCAGGTTCCAAGGAATGGGATCCAATGGAAATCTCCAATTTGTGCTCTCTCTTTGCTCTCTCTTTGGCTGTGGGTCTCTGTATCTACTCTTATCAGCTGCCTCTTAGATGATGAATAGCTATGTAATAATCTAAGAGTATATAAATATAACATTAGAAATCATTGTATTAATTATTTTTTTCTATCCTAGATCTCTGGGTTTCCCTACCTCTGGTTCTTGGTCATCTAGACAGTGTCAGGCATGGGATTCTTATGGTGTGCGCTTCAAATTAGTCCCATAATTTGTTAGCCATTCCCATATATTCTACATCTCTATTGCCCCAGTACATCTTGCAGGCAGGATAGATTATAGATCAAAGGTTTTGTGGCTGGATGGGTATTCTAGTCCCACATCTGGAAGCCTTGCCTGGTTACCATTTGGTTAAGGTTCCAAATCCTCCCTTACTAGGAATCCTCCTTAGGAATCCTGAGAGTTGCTACTTTACTAGGTTTTCACATCACCCCCAGAAGCACCCTCCATTTCCAGTTGCCTCTCTCAGGATTCTCTGCCTCCATCCCCTCAACCTGATTCTTCCTGTTACCATCCCCACCCACCCCAGTCTGTGAACTGTAGCATGATTATCCTTTACAGCTAATATTGCTTATAAGCACATAGCATGTTTGCCTTTCTGAGTCTGGGTTACTTCATTCAGGATGATTTTTTTAATAGTTCCATCAATTTGCTGAAAATTTCGTTATCTCATTTTTAACAGCTGAGTAATACTTCATTGTGTAAATGAATCTCATCCTTTTCATCCATTCTTCAGTTGAAGGACAGCTAGGTGAGTAAGTGGCAAAGCTCAGTAACTCTGAGCAAAGTTCAGTAAGGAAGGATGAAGCATCCTTTATGTGTATGCTCAGGACTGGTATAGCTGGGTCTTGAGGTAGATAGATTCCTGATTTTCTGAGGAGCCATCATATTGATTTCCATGCTGGTTTACAAATTTGCCCTCTCAGCAGCAATGGAGGAGTGTTCTCCTTGCTCTTCACCCTTTCCTGAATGAGCTGTCACTGATGTTATTGATCTTAGCCAGTGTGACATACGTAAGAACCCAGACGTACTAAAACAGTCCTGAACAATAAAAGAGCTTCCAGAGTTTTCACTATTCCTTATTTCAAGCTGTACTATAGAGCTATAATAATAACAACTGCATAATAATAGTATAAAAAATTTGATCAATGTAATCAAGTCAAAGACCCAAACATATATCTACTCACTAGACTCCTGGTTATGTAGAATACAACAATTTTAGTATTTATCACCCTGCACAAAACTACAGTCCAAGTGGATCAATGACTTCAACATAAAACTGAAAAACACACTGAATCTGATAGAAGAAAAAGTGGGGAAGAGCCTGGAACACATTTGCATTGCAGACAACTTGCTGACCAGAACACTGATATCACACGCACTAAGGTCAACAATTAGTTAATGGGACCCCAAGAAATCTAAAGGCTTCTGTAAGGCAAATGACACTGGCAATAGAGCAAAATGACAGCCTACAGAATCAGAAAAGATTTTTATCAACTCTACATAAGATAGAGGTTTCATATCTAAAATATATTTTTAAAAAAAAAACTCAAGAAGCTGGATATCAAGAAAACAAAACTTCCAATTAATAAGTAGGGTACAGAACTAAACAGATAATTCCAATAGAGGAAAACAGAATGCTGGAGAAACAAAGAAATACTCAACATCCCTATCAATTGGGAAAAAGTAATACTATCTTTGCCCCATGGTCTCCATACTTTTGAGAATACATTGCATGTTGTCCTAAGGCTAATATAAATAAAATCATAAATTCCTTACAGCATCTTTATGTCCTAAATAGGTTGTGTGCTTTAAATTGTTAGTGTTTTCAGTTGTTAAAAATTTTTATATTTTTATTTTTATTTGGAAATTATTAATTTATTTTGCTTCTATTCTTTAAAGATATAAACCAATGAGAGAAATGAGAAGGACTTGATTGAGAAATGTATAGTGCCCGGGTGTTGGTGGTGTGAGCCTTTAATTCCACCACTGGGAGGCAGAGACAGACAAATCTCTAAGTTAGAGACCAGCTTGGTCTATACAGTGAGTTCTAGGTACGGAAAGTAGAACTGAAATGCATACCATCCATGAAAATATTAATACAATTTGAAAAGTATCACTAATACATCATTCATTACCCATTAACAAAACAGGTCTAGAACCACCTTTCCCTCTTGGTATTTTGAGATGGGCTCTCACTATGTAGCTGAGACTGGTCTCAAATTTATCCTCCTGCCTCAGCCTTCTTGGTGAGATTGCAAGGTTTTGCCACCAATCCTGTCCCCAAAGTTCAAAAAGCATAAAAAGAAAAATGTAGTGTTGCTTTCTATCATTAAAGGCAAATACTGTCATTTCACTCAGTTCCTCTTTAGCATGAACAATGAGATTAGTGTTGATAGAATAAAGAAAGAAGGAATGGGTAGCCTCAAGGAGTATGTGCATAGGAATGACCTGTTTGACACACTGTAGTACAATAGTAAATAGTTTGCATGTTTTATATATTTTTTAATTATATGTACTTTGTAGTTTACTTGTGGAATGTGACTCACCTCCACCACTATAATCACATATCCAGGGACAAGATTTCTTTGTGGTGTACTATCCATGTAATACTATTAGAACTAACACGGTACTTTTTTTACCTGCGCAGAAACACCTTACTAAAGTTTAATAGTCAAGAAGCAGGAGTAAACTGAAGTCAGCATCATCAGGAAAACTAATTAGGACTGCGAACTGCCTACCCTTTTATTCTTTGTTTCATATAGAGAAACACCAGCACTCACCTGCCCCAGTTCATGGGGACAATTCAGAGTCAAATAGTATGTACCTCATGTATGATCTATATAGAGGCACTCAAACATTTAAGGCACATACACAGCGGTGTCCACTTGAGCTTCTTATATCTAGAGTATTCAGTCCCACTCCAAAGAAGGACTCTGTAAAACCAGGTTAAACTTGTCACATTCTGCCCACCTCAACTGGGCTTCTAAAGTATAGAAGAATCAAGAGACTCGATGGTTTAAGAAGGAACTATACTGTAACATGAAGGATGGTCATACCGATGTCGGTAAGAATCAAGAAGCTGGCACTTATGACTTGTCAGTTCTGTAAGCAAAACGTAGAAAAAGATCTCATTTGAAAGTCACTCCCCCCGTACCCCAGAGATTCTACAGGGTCCTAGACCTGCCTCTGTACTTGATGGGTTTTGGGGAAGGCAGCATCTAAAATGTGTCAGAGTCATTTTGTGGAAACCAGCACTGGCTGTGTGCTTTGTAACCAAAGAAGTGCAATGTGATGATCCAAAATAATTTTAGTCAGGTAACGTGTGGACAGAGATGGGGAGATCAAATTTGAATTAAGTGCCAACGCAAAATTCCTGCACAGCACGTACAATATATCTCTGGGTTCCGTTACTGGTACCCATTCAACCTGGAGTTGTGGCACATCGATAAAATCACAGTATTTGAGAGGTGCAGGAGGATCAGAAGTTCAAGGTTATCCTTGGCTATATAAGGACTATAAGGTCAGCCTGGGTGAATGCAAATGTATCTATGAATGAAGGGAGGAATAAATGTGCCATTAAGTTTTCAGTAAATTATTTACTCTGTGAAACAAATATGTCCCCAAGAAATGGTAGTGAAGATTCAAAAGACATACATTTGCTTACAGTTTTTAGTGTAGTGAAATCAGTGCCTAATTCTAAACATAGTTGAGAGAATCAATTTCTGTGGCTCTTTTCTTGTTATATTTTAAACTTTACATAGCTTTATTTGAACCTTTACTAATTCATTGTGGTTAGATCAATGAGTAACTAAGAAATCTTAGAATTTTGACTTTTCAGAGTTAGGAATTATGTTTTACCCAAGCAAGCACTCCATAAATATGAGAGAAAGAAATAAAGCTAATTTTAAACAATTTTTTTTCTTTAATCAGAAACTCTTTTTCCTTTAAACCTCAGGTGCTATGTTTCACAATTACCATAATACAGACTGCCGGATAAGACAATTATACAGTCTGCCTGAATTAACCAATACACAGCATGTCTGACATAACTTATATACAGAAAGCTTGAGGTAACCATCATCTTGCTTGGCTGAAGTGAAGTTCTTCTATTATTGTTACATATCCTATTTTTATAGGATTCTTCCATTTAAATCATTATAAATAATGAGCAAAATGGGAAGCTATACCTTTGCTTCCATTTAATGAATGCAATTTAAAATACTTCCACACTCTATAGTAATGTAAAGATTAAGATCACATTTTCTACCCAAGTAGATACTGTCAAGAGGAACTAGTCAGGGAGACATGTCTGAGGGATTGCTTTGTAAAGGAAAAAAAAGGTCTCTTCTAGTTTGTGTTATGTCCAGGTTTGTAATTTGTGAGCAGAGAAAAATACATGTTATCGTGGAATCCTATCAAATGTGTGTGTGTGTGTGTGTGTGTGTGTGTGTGTGTGTGTGTTCCTCCCTTAACTGTCTGTGTATGTGGGGCAGGAGGGGTTCTTTTCTCCATCCATCTCCTGTCCTTCTTGGTAACAGCACTTCAGCCCATCATTGGAAAACTGGCTGCTTCGCCTTCCTTTCCACAAGTCAAAGTATTGTATTTACAGCTGAAAGAAGAGGATTTTTATTTTTAACATATTTAAAACTGAAATTAGGCCCTGGTTTGTTTTATGTTAAAATAAAAATTATTGAAGATGAGGGAAAGCAAAGAATTTAATATATTTTTTAAACATTTGATTTTGTTTTCTTGATTAAAGAAAGAATAGTCAATTTAGCATTTTCTTTTTAATGTATTTCTGTCATTCATAACAACTTTTATTTTAAATATATTTTGGTCATATCATTCTCCCACAAGTCATTCCCAATACTCTTTTCATACCCACACAACTTTCAGTTCTTTCTCATAAAACAGAAACCCAATACAACAACCAAACTCCATAAATCTGTAAAGCAAAATAAAACCACTCACACCCCAAAACAACAAACAAAAATGACATCAAACTGTAACCAAATGAAAGCACACACATACACACACACACACACACACACGTGAAGTCAGTTATTTATTGGTTAACTATCTCTGTACATAGAGCTTGCCATCATTGACTGGTTCATATACCTAGTGCCACTCTATTGGAGAAAACTGATTTTCCCCTTCCCAATAGGTATAAATGACAGTTGATTTGTTAAAAATATAATAAGTTAAAACAAAAACTATCTTACTGAAGTTTGTCAAGACAAACCAACAGAAAGAGAAGAGCCCAAGAGAAACATGTTCAAAAATCCCATTAAAAACACAAAACTAGAAGCCATAATATATATGCAGAAGACCTGGTTCAAACTGGGTTAGGCCCTGTGCATGCTACTTCAGTCTCTGTGCCTCCCTGTGCTCTTTGCTCATGTAGACTTAGACTACTTTGCTTTCTTGTTGAACCTTATCCTTTTTGGACGTTACACTTTTTCTGCATTTTCTTCCTTAGTGTTCCCTGAGCTCTGAGAGTGGGAAATTTGATGGAGACATCCCCTTTAGTGCTGAATGTTCCAAGGTCTCTCATTCTCCGTGTACTGGCTGTATAGGTAGTCACCATTATTCAGTGATGGCACTTAGATTCCTTTCACATACATATTGTAGGAAGTTTCTACTGCATTGTGTCCTTACTGTTCCTCAAATACCCGTAAATTTTAGATGTCTCTGCCCTTGTTCCCTTCCCCAACCTCCACACCTTTCTCTCCCCACTCATCCTCCTATTTCTGCCTGTCCATCTCTAACTACCTAGTCTGTTCATACTTCTCATATATGTTTAAGGCTGACACCTCTTGGCTAACCTATAAGGGGGCTTGTCCCTGGAGGCTGACTCTCTCTATCACAGATATGGTGGTATTCTTACTGTATGTAGCATTTATAACACAGAAATGAACCATTTGCATGTCTGCTACAACACGGTATCTTCATCCATTCATTGTCAGGAAGTCAACATGGGTATCAGAATTTCCAGCTCTTTTAAGGATTCCCAAAGTGACGTGGTAGTATTTTAATGCACTCTAAACTCCCTGGTGGGTATGTGTGCCCACCTTGTTACCTGCCCAAATGTTTTACATTCAAAATTAAAAGACACAGAGAGACACACACACACAGAGCCTCACTCTTTCTTTTTCCTTTTCCTTTTTTATTGGTTATTTTATTTATTGACATTTCAAATGCTATCCCCCTTCCAACTTCCCCCTCCAAAAACCCTTTATTCCTCCCTCCTCCTCCTACCTCTATGAGGGTGCTCCCCCACATACCCATGCACTGCACTCCCGCCTCACCACCCTAGCATTCCCTTACCCTGGATCATCAAGCCTCCACAGGACAAAGGGGCTCCCCTCCCAGTGATGCCAGATAAGGCAATCCTCTGCTGCATATGCAGCTGGAGCCATGGCTCCCTCTATGTGTTCTCTTTGGCTGGTGGTTTAGTCCCTGGGAGCTTTAGAGGATCTGGTTGGTTGATATTGTTGCTCTTCCTATGGGGTTGCAAACTCCATCATCTCCTTCAGTCCTTGCCTTAAATTCTCCATTGCAGTCCCCACACACAGTCCGATGGTTGGCACAGCCTTATTTTTAATGTGCCCTAAGCAGCTCAATGACTAGGTTACTCCCAACTCCATGTGGTTAACACACACTCCACTCTGATATTCCTGACTAAATATATATTTCATCTTTGCTGTTCTGGATCCTGGGGCTGTTTTCCCCCCCTGTACCTACAGGTAGGCTGTCTCTCCCTCCTGCACCTTTCCAGTGTGGTCCATCCCTTACGCCTATGTCATGGCAGAATTCATCTTCCTCATTCCTCAGTCTCTTTCAGGGAATCTTAAAAGTTTGACTTCTGTCTCCCTACCCAGCCATTGTCCACATGTAACATTATTGACCAGTCAAAAATCAACTGGAAACAGGTTTACTTTGGTCCTAAGTGTGGGACACTGCAAACAGGTTTCTGGGTAACATAATTAGCATGAGAAAACAAGCTGCTACCCCAAAGTTCTCTGTAAATCAAATCAACAATATCAATCGCCAGAGGTGGTCGTTAATATACCTCAATCTGGAGCTTGTGCTGACTTGTAAGCGTCCCTGCAAATGTTCACAAATTTCAGACTCTGTGAACTTGTCTTTCTATTCTGGGCCATGAGTCCCTACATAAATGATGTGTGGGGATTGGGTAGGCTAGAGTATCATAAGTTGTGTAGCATAGTATTCTCTCAGATCCAAGGAGGAGAAGTAAGACTCTGCGCTTCTGAATACACTACATGTCTGCTGACCTGCTGCACTTTTCATTTTAAATGACAAAGAACCGTGCCTTAGGACCCATTCTTTGGGTATTGAAAGGTGGTGATTGCACTACATGATGCTCCAGGATGCTTTCATTTGACAATTGCCATGTACTGTAGCTGCAGAAAGAAAATTTTACTACATCCTATTAAAGTTCCCCATTCTACATTTGACGATCTTTTCTATATTCCGTGCTTCTTCATCTCATATACAGGGTAAAGTTTCTAGTATATAACTTGAGAATGCAGTTCATAACTTCTAAATAAATAGGATTTCTTTAATCCTCTAACTTTTAAAATATTTTTTTTCTACAAAGACAAGCATTCTTCCCTCAAATGTTTCTACACCTTTATCTCCCAAATTCTAACTTTGAGGAGAAGTGCAAACTTGGATTAAGTCACACAAGGTAATTTTATCTTTAACGGAAAGAACACTGACAAGGTTGAGCCCATGCTTGAAACCTCAGCACTTGTGAAGCAGGAGGGTCAGTAGGAATACAAGGGCATCCATGAAGGTTAGAGTACAGCAGAGGTACATATACCCAATGTTAAAATAAACAAAAACTAAGGAAAGGAATAAGTGTCTCTTGTTGTGCTCAGTAATTCTATCCATTGAGGAAATGTGTCCTGAGTTTTAATTCTAATAAAGGGCAACTTTGCTGGCTATGGTGATTGGCAGCCATATGGGAATTTCCTCTTTTACTACTATCTGCTTTTATTCATTGAACATCTAAATATTAAAACCAATTCTTATTTTTAGTGTTTTTCTGGTCAGTGGGATAAGGAATTTGTATTGAATACATTAAGATTCTCTTATTGATTACAATAAAATGAATATTTGAAAGCTGGTTATTAAAATGGATATTCCATCTATTGTTGTCCACAATAGTATCCTGAATATTCAGGGAAGTGCTGGTCACAACTATCATGAGTACATTTGTGATGTGAGTGGTCTCTTCTTGGCACACAAATCTTTTCCTCTCTAGGAGCTTTCCCTGGTTTCCTGGGCTCTCACAAGACCTGAGGTCTCATGACTTGGAGATTGGGCAAAGGGAAAACCTGTGGGTGTGTAAAATCCATCCTGTCCCCAGACAGTATAGTCCTCTCAAGAGCAGACAAGACTTACCAAAGACATCATTTATCTTCTCCGTAATATAATAAAGATAATTTTTACTCTCATAGAATTCATTGCTATTTTTTAATCAAACACAGTGAGTTAATTCTAGATAAACTAGAAATATATTTTCTTAGTAGCTGGGAGAAATTTATAATTATTTCCAAGATAATTAGAAAGTAAAGAATTGAAAATAGATATATTTAAAAAAACAGATGAATTCTAACTATTCAGGAGGTAATTTATATTGATATTAACATTGATAATAATTTATAATGTTCTACTATACAGTTATTAGATTCAAACATAAGAAAAATTAAAATGCATTGTAAGTCAAGGTCACAATAGCATGATGATAAGCTAATGTTTTTCTTCAGGTAAATTTTATTTGTATTTGATATAAAATGTTTTGGTTTTTTTTAATTGGATATTTTACTTATTTACATTTCAAATGTTATCCCCCTTCCTGGGTTCCCCTCTACAACCCCCTATCCCCTCCACCTCTCCCTGCTTCTATGAGGGTGCTCCCCATTCACCCACCCACTCATTCCTACCTCACTGCCCTGGCATTCCCCTATGCTGGTGCATCAAGCTTTCACTGGATCTAGGGCCTCTTCTCCCATCTTTTATTCAAGATAAGGTCATCCTCTGCTACATATGTGATTGGAGCCATGGGTCCCCCCACGTGTACTCCTTGGTTGGTGGTTTAGTCCCTGGGAACCCCAAGGGGTCTGGTGGGTTCATATTGTTGTTCTTCCTATGGGGTTGCTCTTTCAATCCTTCCACTAATTCCTCCATTGGGGACACTGTGCATATCTAATGGTTGGCTGCAAGCATCCTCCTCTGTATTTGTCAGACTCTGTCAGAGCTCTTCAGGAGACAGCTATATCAGGGACCTGTCAGCAAACACTTCTTGGTATCAGCAATAGTGTCTGGGTTTGGTGGCTACATATGAGATGGATTCCCCAGATGGGGCAGTCTCTGGATGGCCTTTCCTTAAGTCTCTGTGCCACTCTTTGTCTCCGTATTTCCTTTAGACAGGAGCAATTTTGGATTAAAAATTTTGAGATGGATGGATGACCCCATCCTTCAACATGAGGCCATGCCTAACCTCTGGATATTGTCTCTACAGGTTCTCTCTCCCCTTTGTTGGGAACTTCAGCTAATGCCATACCTCTTGAGTGTTAGGATCTTCTTGCTTTCCTGTCATCTAGTACTTTCTGGTGGCTACCCCCAGTTCCCCATACCCCACTGCTACATACCTCTGATCAATTTCCTGACCCTTTCTATATCTCCCAGTCTCCTCCCACACCTGATCCTCACCCTCCTTTTTTTCCTAACCCCCTCTTAAGTCTCTCCGTCCTCTACCTCCCATGATTATTTTGTTCCCCTTTCTAAGTTGAACTGAAGCATCCATACTTTGGTCATCCTTCTTCTTGAGTTTTATATGGTCTGTGAGTTGTATCTTGGACATTCTGATTTTTTTCCTAATATCTACTTATTAGGGAGTACATACCATGTGTGTTCTTTTCTGACTGGGTTACCTCACTTAGGAAGATGTTTTCTAGCTCTATCCATTTGGCTGCGAATTTCATGAAGTCATTGTTTTTAATAGCTGAGTAGTATTCCATTGTGTAAATGAACCACATTTTCTGTATTCATTCCTCTGTTGAGGGATATCTGGATTGTTTACAGCTTCTGGCTATTATAAATATGGCTGCTATGAACATAACATGTGTTCTTATTGCATGTTGGAGCATCTTCTGGGTAAATGCCTAGGAGTGGTATAGTTGGTTCCTCAGGTATTATCAATTTTCTGAGGAACTGCCAGATTGATTTCCAGAGAGGTTGTACCAGCTTGCAGTCCCAGCACCAATGAAGGAGTGTTCCTCTTTCTCCACACCCTTGCCAACATCTGCTATCACCTGAGTTTTTGGTCTTAGCCATTCTGACTCGTATGAGGTGTTGAATTTTTTTATAAATTTTATTTTTTACAGTCCATTCTGCCCTCCTACAATACCTCATCCCATTCCTCCTCCCCCATGTCTCCAATAGGTAATTTAGAATCTTGCAATTTAGCTTTTCCATGAGGCATTTAGAGGCATATTACCATATTTGCATGGCACCCTAATAATAGCTTAATAAACAGCACAGATGATTACCCTGCATGTTACTTCCTCAACTAAACAGAGACTATTATAATTATTTGAATAATGGTATATATGGATAGGAGATGGTCATTTTACTTAACACATTAGATACATGAATTCATTCTTTGTTTACTAGTGAGTCTTAATGTAAATATTCAAGTAGAAACAAACTATCTTTATTTTAACTATTGACTATTCCCATAGACTCTCTAAAGTTTCTGATCTTTAAAGAAGCTTAGAATAAATTGTTCAAGGTGTTAGTGTTGTAACCATATTGAATTATTGGAAGACTATGCTGTATTGTGTTAATGCCATTGCTAAAACTTATTACTTTATAATTTATATCACTTATATCCAAAAACATAAGTGAAATGTTAAATTGTAGTGGTGTGTATCATTTATAAGGTTGAATGTGATTTGATTTTAAGATGTGCCCTAGAAATTATTTTTTTCATTATAACTGTAATGTAAGTTTGATTTTTTTTTAACTAATGGTTTTCATGGAAGTAGAATGCACATTGTGGCCTCTTAGCTTGTGAAACCCTTTGTCTTTCTGGAAAATTAATTATTGATTAAAAACTTAAGGCAAACCCTCTCCACATTTCTGTACTATAAATAATATACAAATAAAATATAGCTTTTTTTTTATAAAATAAAAATCATCATCTGCATTGTGTTTCTGCTTTAGGATACCATGATCCATGATTTTTAGTCGTTTTTATTTGAAAATTAATTTCCAGTGACCAAGAAATCCTTGATTGGCTTTCCAATGGATAAGGAACAATTTTCTTTGGAGCCAATTAAACATCTCTGTAAGGTGCTTGCTACACTGCCTGACAACCAGAGTGCCATTTTAGGAACATACATGGTGGGAGGAGAAAAAAACTACTGAATGTTGTCCTCTGATTTCCAAAGATACACTCTGGCACATATGTGTATGTGCACACACACACACACACACACACACTCATAAATAAATACATAAATAAATAAATAAATGCAAAAAAGGATGGCCTACTTGACAAAATCTATGTTACAGATGATTTTGATGGTAACAGTTTGAGTACACAATTTTCCGATTATTACCACACAATGCAGTCTTTATGTTTTGACAGTTACATGTAACTGTTACATGTATTGTGTATAGATAATTATCAAAGTTAATGTTGTCTAACAAAAAATAATTAATTATAATTTAAGCAATGGAAAAGCCATAGACATGAGCAACTCTAGAAATAAAACTGGGAAGATTCTAATTTCCCATGTAACTTCATTTCATATTGCACTTTTCCACAATTATAATTGTGGAACAATCTTTCAAATTAGAGACCCACCACTATTACTAGTGGCTAGGAGCAACACGGTTGTATTGTTTTCAGGTTAAATGTTGCATCAGAAATCATTCATGTGAAAATGTGTTCAACATTTTTAAAAATTTACTTTGCCTTTATTTTTGAGAAATTTAAGCATGTTAGTAAATGGTATCTATCCCCTATATTGCCCTCCAACATTCCTCATGTCCTTACTTCCAAAACTTGTCAGACCTTTTTTTTTTTTCCTAAGTTTGACACCTCTAAGCACAATGGTACCCATATGTACATGGATTTCTGGGTTCATTAGACATGGGCCACATACAGAAAAGAAAAATTCTCCCTTCTTCAGCAACTATTCATTGCCAATAACTTCTCAATAGGTTTTGTGTATGTGTGTGTCTACCAATCTCTGTGTGTGTGTATACATGTGCATGTGTGTATGGGTAAAGAGTGTGTGTCTACATGTGCATGTGTGTATAAGTACAATAGTGTGTGTACCAGGCCGTGTATATGGAGCTAAGAGGATAGCCTGTAGGAGTCAGTTTTCTTCAGTTATGTAGGATCTTATGTTATTTATTTCCTGCAAAACTATAGGTATGTTTACTCATGGATCTCACACAGTTCTGGCAGTCCTCACATTCACTATGATTCGAAGTTTGGTCTAGAACCTTGCTCCTCCTGCAACCATCTACTCCCTAGGTGCTAGAATTTCAGGCATGCTTCAGCACATGTGGTTTATATGGTGCTAAGAGTCAAATCCAGGGGTTCCTGCATACTAGGCAAGCATTCCAGAATCTGAGGTTCCTTATGTACCTGCCCTCCTTAGACATCTGCCCTCCTAACACATACTTTAATACTACCATAGTGAGGATTCAGTTTCGAAATGAATTTGAAAAAAGCTCATTGAGACCATAACAGTCAGTTAAGGAGGACTACACTTGTCCCCAGCAATGTTTCATAAACTTAATTATATAAGGAAATTCATGGAAGTATGTAAAGGGTAAATATGCTTATTCTCCAATTTTTATCTAATTTTTTACTTAAAATATTAGTCGCAAGTATTACTTTAAAAAATAAATATAAATATGTTTATTTTGACTTTTGCTGTCAACAACAACCCAGAGATTCTATTCCTCATCCCAGTACACTTGGATTTTTTTTTTATTAAATTGATAAAGCACATTGAATTTTAAAAATATACAACCAAAGTTTTTCCCCCTGGATGTCATTAGTTTTAAAAAGCTCCACTCATGTAATGGAAGGTATTCCTTTCACTGTTGGCTATGGTTATAGGAATACACAGAAAATTCTCAAGTCTGATTTGCTAAATACATCCCTACATGGCAACTTCTATCTGATAAATTTTAACTAAATGTATTCTTCTAAGTTTAGTGACAGTTTGGGTTTTTGTACCTTGGCTTTAAGTTGTTGTGTAAATGATGTCATTATAGGTTATGAGTATTTAAAACCATAATGACATCATTCACACAACATTTCTCTCTCTCTCTCTCTCTCTCTTTCTCTCTCTCTCTCTCTCTCTCAGTTTTAAAAGAAGGAAAGAATGGTGTAATCATCCTCTCTGAGATAAGGGCATCTTTTCTTGAATGATAATAAAGTACTTTTGTAAGGTCAAAACTGAGCAAGAAGAAAATGCTTTTTTTACTGAAATGTGTGAGAGGACAGCACCTATTAGCAAAGAAGAGGTTGTTATGTGCAGTGAAATATGGTTTCTGCTTTCTTTAATTTGTGTATAAATGTGTGAAGGAAAAATATTTTTTAAAATCCCACATTAGGTGAAAGTCACTTGGTCTCAAAGCTCTTTTTCATTTAATTACCTTCACTGATACTCCGCTCTGAATGCATTCCTGGTCCTGCAGGCACCTTACCCAAATGCAGTAATGTTGTTAAGGAGGACTCCAGGTTCAGTAGCTAACCCGTCTTTTATGTTTTTATGTTTACTGCAACCTCCCTCTCCTTTTTGCAAGCTTGCACATTAGGGCATCAGCAGAGAGGAGTTCATGGCAGCACAGCATTCCCAGCAGTGTGTGAGCAAGCTCCTTTTGCACTGGTGCAAACTTAGATCTTTTTACAGCTCCTTTAAACTTGTTCCTGAATATAATGCTTTAAAGAAAACAAAGATGCTGCAAATTTGACTGGAACTCTCATTTTCCTGTGTGCATCAATGTATGGTTTATGCACACATAACACGAAACATGCTGATTGTCAGTTACATAAATTCAACCATACCTTTACCAAACGGTAGACATACTGTATTATAGACTGATGGGAAATTGCTGGTGAAATAAGTCACTGTTTAGATATTCATCTGAAGACTAAATTTTTGTCTAAGTAAGAATGTTCAGTATATTTTTCCAACATAGGAATCCCCACAGGAAATATAAAAAAAGATGTTATTTTTATCTTTGCATCACAAAAGGATGAAATACCCTTAAATTCCCTTTATTGAAACTCAGAGAAATTTTGTGTTCACTGTTTTACTGATCTATTATTGACAAACATAATACAGTATAGATTTAGGGAATATAACTTGATGAGTTTATAAGTAGATGCTCAAGAAACTTACTTACTGAATGCAGCTCAATAGCTAGCTACAAAAATTAGTGAACTTTTTATTCCTAATACACAGAACATTGAGGAATTCTGTTTGTTTAAGCTATTTTTAAATGTATAATTAATTTGTTGGCAGAAAATTAAGATAATTAGTTCAGTAACAAATAAGCCAACAAAATCACTATTTGGCCTAACATTGTTCCCTCCCACTTGTATAAAAGTGTTTGTCTCTTGTCCACAGATTTCATTTAGTCAAGTAGACCTTAAAGCAGAATTATAGATAATTTCTTTTGACTTTTTTTTCTGAACAATGGATGATAAATTTTGTTACAAATTATTTTGATAATATAATACTTTATTAATTCTTTGAGAATGTCATACAACATATCTTAGTCCTTGTTACACCCATTCTTCGCTTGACCTTCTTCTAGATCTTCCCCCTACATCCTGACCCCTGACACTTGTCATCCTTCTTTATATTTTTAATGAAAACATATTTACAGTACCAATCGAAATCAAAAAACTGTTTTGAGTAAGAGTCTGAGTTCCGGAGAAGATTGCTGATTTATCCAGCTGCGGAGTAGGAATTAAAAGCTACCTCAAAGCCGATGAGCCCAGACTGTACAGAAAAGCTGGAGGCAAAGCAGAGCTAGAACATTAGTAAGCTATTCCCCAGGGCTCCTCTGATTCCGTTTCTGCTCCAGTTTCCGGCTAGGAGATCCTGCTTTAGCTGTCCTCCTTGATGGACTGTAATGTGAAAGATGAAATGAACTCTGTCCTTTCACTTCCCCACACAAAAAATAATAATAAAAAATAAGTGCTGGTGGAGAAGAGACTATCTCTAAGCAAATGCCCTTGTCTTCTCTCTCACCATCCTTACGGCCAGGCTTCTGCAATATCCCCTTGGCTTCAAGTGCAGAGGTTGTGCTGTTGATAAATTAATTGTGGTAGTCGCCCCTTGGCAACTGTTGGATATGCTTCCTTTACGAGAATTTACAGTACTGTCTTTTCCCGCTGTGAGTCTGCTTTCTATTGTTGTTTATGTTGGTAACAATTTAGTTTTGACATTGCTTCCCACTTATCATTACATGTGTTAGGCAGATGTACTGTACTTTGTGCTGAACTTCATTTGTTGTCCTCACTTCAGATGAGTATCACATAAATTATTTACTGATATTTACTTCTCATTTCATATAATACATGTATAAATTCATTCCTCTTAAAATTTGTATTTTATTGTCTGATATATCCATAAAATTCTTACCTTATTCCTTCATTAATTGAAATCTTGTCATCATTAAGTAGAATCAGCAGGCCAGTTTCTGAATCATATGAAAGAAATATTGCTTTGATAATCTGGTGCTTATCAAGTAATAAAATTGACATCCATCAAGATAGAAGATATTTTTATTTTTATTTATTGATGTTGAGTTTTGATATTAATACATTTTCTGATATTCAATTGTCCTTGAATGCCTTTCCACAATGTATTATTTAATATAAATGATACAAACACATATGACTATCAATTGAATAATGTATTATTGCATCTTTTGAAATGCATAGTTTATATGATTTTCATAATTACCTTTTCCAGTTATAATTATGTAAGAAGATGTTCGTAAAGCAATCACACAAGAATATATTTTTTAACTTGAGGTTATTATTTAAGGTTATAAAGATATTGATTGTATTTCACGTTACTGATGATCTAGCTTAAACTTTTTTGTGAATGAATTTACAATTCATGCCTGTAGTGTACTAAGTTGAAATAAATCAATATTCGCCTTCTTGCTCAATGAATGTACATGTGAGGCATGCAAGACATTATTATTTGGAACTCTTATGGGCTCTTTATCAATCAAAATAAAATTAATTGGACCAGAGGACAGCATCCTGAGGAAAAGTGGAAAGCCATGATGGCACTACACTCATAAACCTATATGTTTATGTATATACCTAAGTGAAAATTAAATTCCTCCTGAAAATTTAAACATATAAAATCCATTCAAATTCTTATATCAATAATTTAATCTTTAGGGAACTTTTTTTTAACTTTTTAAAAAGCAATTAAAATCCAATTTTATGTTGTTAATACTAAACAACTTACTTTATGTTTTTTTTTTATACTGGTGATTAATACATCAAACATTTTGGTATTCAAAGTGCTAAATATTAAAAATTTACTTTTATAGTTACAGTCACACAGTCATGTGCTATAATCTTTTAATATAAAATTCATTAAATTTAGAAATATTTATATTTTCTTTGCAAAATATACAAAAACATTGGAAATATTTTAAGATTTTTACCTTTCAAAAAATCATACCATGTAGAAACTAGAAAGCTTCTGTAAGGCAAAGGACATAGTCAATAAGACAAATCGGCAATCTACAGATTGGGAAAAAAATCTTTACTAACCTCACATCTGATAGAGGGCTAATATTCAAAATATATAAAAAACTCAAGAAGCTAACCACCAAAAAACCAAACAACCCAATCAAAAAATAGGGTATAAAACTAAACCTAGAATTCACAACAGAGGAATCTCAAACAGTTGAAAAGCACCTAAATGTTCAAAGTTCTTAGTGATCAAAGAAATGCAAATCAAAATGATCCTGAGATTCCACCTTACACCAATCAGAATGGCTAAGATCAAAACCTCAGGTGACAACACACGTTGGTGAGGATGTGGGGAAAGAGGAACACTCCTCCATTGCTGGTGGGATTGCAAACTGGTACAACCACTCTGGAAATCAATCTGGAGGGAGGTTCCTTAGAAAATTGGAAAAAGATCTACCCAAAGACCCAGCAATACCACTTTTGGGAATATACCCGAAAGATACCCCACCATGACACAGGGGGATGTGTTCCACTATGTTTATAGTGGCCTTATTTGTGATAGCCATATGTCCCATGAGAGAAGAATGGATACAGAAATTGTGGTTCATTTACACAATGGAATACTACTCAGCTATTAAGAGTGAGGACACCCTGAGTTTTGCACGCAAATGAATGGAACTACAAAATATCACCCTGAGTGAGGTAACCCAGACCCAAAAAGGACATCCATGGTATGTACTCACTAATAAGTGGATATTAGCCAAAAAAGTACAGAATACCCAGGATACAATCCACAGAATTCAAAAAGGTCAGCAAGCTAAAGGGCCCAAATGAGGACACCTCAGTCCCACTTGGGAGGGAGAAGAAAGCAACCACAAGGGGAGGAGGACCTGGGAGGAAATGGGCACCAGGGTGGGGAAAGAGGAACATTATCTGGTATTGGGTTGGGGAAAAGGACTGTATCCTTGAGGGCCAGCAGAAAGAATGGAAACGGGCAACCTGAGGAGGTAGGGGCTTGGTGGGACCCTCCAGAATGTACCAGATACCTGGGATGTGAAAGACTCTCAGGACTCAAATGGAGGGACCCTAGATGAAATGTCCTACAGTGGGGAGAGGGAACTTGTAGAGTTCACGTCCATCAGAAAAACAGGGCATCGAGTGAGGGATGGGGCTGCCATCCCACAGTCAAAAGCTCTGACCCATAACTGTTCCTGTCTGAAAGAACTGCAAGGATGGAAATGGAGAGGAGCCTGAGGAAGAAGGTCCAGTGATAGGCCTAAAGTGGAATCCAGCTCAAGAGGAGATCCCAAGACATGCCACTATTACTGAGGCTATGGAGTGCTCACAAAAAGGGATCTAGCATGACTGCCCTCCGAAAGACTGAACCAGCAGCTGAAAGAGTCAGATGCAGATATTTGCACCCAACCAATGGTCAGAAGCTGCTGACCCCTGTGGTTGAATTATGGAAAGGCTGAAAGAAGCTGAGGAGGAGTAAGGCAGCCCTGTGGCAGGACCAGCAGTCTCAATTAACTTGGACCCCAGAGATATCTCAGACATTGGACCACCAACCAGGCAGCATACACCAGCTGATATGAGGCTCCCAACACATATACAGCAGAGGACTGCCGAGTCTGTGTTCAGTCAGAGAAGATGCACCTAACCCTCAAGAGAAAGGAGGTCCCAGGGAGCTTAGAGGTCTGATGGGGTGGGGGTCAGGTGGAGACATTCTCATGGAGATAGGGAGTGGAGAGGAGGTATGGGCTTTGGAACAATCAGGGTTGACCAGGACAGGAATAAAATTTAGAGTGGAAAAGAAAAGAAAAGAAAAGAAAAAAAAGAAAAGAAAAGACACAAAAATTAAGAAAGCACATATATAGATAAATATCCATGAGAGAAAACAGTATAAAAACGATTTCTCAACTTTAATGTATTAAATGTTCAAGTTGATTATTGAGACATATTCTTGAAAATAATTTGAAAATCTCTTCCAAACTATTACTGTTCTTTCAATGTACCTAATTGTTCAGACACTTCGATAGAAATGTATGAATTAACTTTCATTTTATGAACACAATATCCACTCCCCACCCCCATGTATCATAGTAATTTATATCTTCAAGGCATTTTATTTAAGAACTACATTTATAATGTCATAGTTGCCACATACAATTCTTCTGATGGATCTAAGAAAAATAAATGGAAAATATTTTAGAAAATGTCATACCATGTAAAAAATAAGTCATAAAAAGGTGTTGATACTGAAATCTTGTCTTAATGTGAAAGGATATATTCTAGCATATAGATTGAGTACTTAGTCAATAACACAATAATTTCATTAATTTAGAAGGGACTGTATACCCAGAACCAATAGATGTACAATAACTTGGTTAAAGTCATTGTATTGATACTGTTAGTTTTTTTCTTTTATACAGATAGGAAACAGGTATGTAGAAAAACCACCTGAGATCACCCAGTTGTAAAGCAATGGACCAGTCTCTGGTAGCCTACATGTTAATGATTCAAACTAACCCTGCGCTGTACTCTCTGCCTGGCTACTGCCAACACCATGTTCTAGTGCCATGAAATCATTGACAGTTGTGAGTTCTGGGAGAAGAGTAGGAAGTGCTTTTATTATTATTTTATTTATTTTCTTTTCCTTTTTTTTCAGTTGAAAATAGTTTCTTCTCTTGTATAAACATCCCAAATCACAGTTTCTCTTCTCTCCATTCCTCCCAAGCTTCCAGCTTCCCCTCTTTCCCAGATTTATTCCTCCTCTGTACTTTTTCAGAAAAGAGTAGGCTTCCAAGAGACAACAACTAAACAGACAAAATAAGATACATTAAGACAAGGCAAATGCCCTCATATTGAGGATGGGCAAGGCAACCCAGTAGGAGAAAAAGTACCAAATACAGGAAAATGTTAGACATACACCTGCTCAGACTATTCAAAGCCCCACAGAATAGACCAAGCTAAAGGTCAGAACATACATGCAGAAAACCTAGTAGAGACCCATGCAGGGCCCCTGCTTGCTGCTTCAGTCTGTGAGGCCATGTGAGCTCTACTTAGTTGGTTCTGTGGGCCATGTTCTCCTGTTGTCCTCCATCCCCTCTCACTCCTACAATCTTTCCTTCCCATTTTCCACAGAGTTCCCTGATCTCCTAGAATAGGGACCTGACGAAAATCTCCAAAATAGACTCTCTCTCAGCATCTCTCCTGGCAGCTTTCTGCATTGCTCCCATCTGCTGCAACAGGAAGACTCTTTGCTAACTACTGGACCAGACACTGATCTATGAGTATAGCACAATAACATTAGGAATCATTTCATTATTATTATTATTATTATTATTATTATTATTATTATTATTATTTATACCCATTAATGTTTGTCTATCCTATCCACTTTTCATTCTGAGACTCTGAGACTTGCTTTGGGTCATTCTCATTCTTGTGAATTTGAGCTGTAATCAGATCCTCATTATACTGTAATTCTGAGAAACTATTCTTCAATAAATAGTCATTTTAAAACAAATGTGGGATGAGTCAAATTTCATTCTAGAAAAATGATCACTGGGCATAAAAATGTAAATATTTAAGAAGTACAGTATCAACACATAAGTGTAGTTCTCTTCCTCACCAAAGAAGTGTGTTTTCCCAGCATCCAGAGATCATACAGAAAGCCATAACTGGTCCAAATCCAGAGACTGACCAACTGGGTGGGGTCAGCCCAACTCATACATTTAGAGCACATCTCTAACACTTAAGACTCCATAAACATCAGAAGAGAGGGAGGAAAGATTGAAACAGCCAGAGGACCAGGAAGTCTCTACAGAGAATGTATCTTCCAGATACAACAGAGAAGGTCCCTCCATGTAATCTCAACAATATGGTCGCCTAAAGAAGACCTGAATGATGCTAACATCTGTTGACATGCCAACATAGCCCTGCTCCTTTAGGCAGTTAAAAACTCAGAGAGGAAAACTTAGTTTTCTCAAGAATTGACGAAATTAAGAGGTTATCCAATGCCAAGTGATCGTCTCTAAAGAAACTGTATAATAACAACATGAAGCAGACACAGCAAGTTGCAATTATATATTAATTCATATATTTATGCATGTGTATTATGGTAATAACTAAAGAATAAGAGATCATGGATTTAAAAAAATGGGAGAAAGATATTGTAGATGTTTGAAGGAGAAGAGAAAAAATCTTCTAATTATATTTTAATTAAATTTAAAGATAAATTAACTAAAATACAATATTTATACTCGAGCCTTCATGAAAGTCCAGCAATTATTTTTAGGTTACAGAAGCTGTTAAATTGTCATAAACAATGAAGTGAAAAAATACTGCTTTTCCTATCACCTGGCAGTGTCAGGATTATATTAAGGTCACAGTGACAGAATATTTCAGCTGTAGCCTTACAGTAGAATGATTATGAGACAGAGGCCAGATAAATAGTATGCAATTTTTATCTCAATTAAGGAGCAAAACCTTAAGTATGTTTTGTTACAACAAATTTGTATTATAATTAAATATACACAATGGAAATAATCAAACCCAAATGAACACTATATTTGTACAGTAACAGACTTGTGCTGAACACTTAGTAGGCTGTCTATATCTTCCTTTTGTTTGCCCTACTGTGCAAGGTTTAAGAAGCATCAATACGGTGCTCAAAACTCAGACATCCTTTTCTCCTAATTGCAGGTCTGGTACAGAACAAGTTTCCACTGCATCATTAGTTAGTCACTGACATTTATCATGTAGTGTGCTTTAAAAAAAGAAAGAAAAGAAAACCAATAACTTTTTTTTTTTACTTAAAAAAATTGTATAAAGGAATATCAAAGTTGCATCATATCTTCCTGCAGATAGGTACATTTTACTTCTTGTAGGACATACTAAATTACAAAAAACAATTGTAAATATCTCAAAATGAATTAGAACATGAATAATCTCACTATAACAAATGTTTCATTTTATAACAAAGTCTATAACACGTGTAGTGGAATCCAGAATTTATTATAAAAATAGAATATATTATAAATTTCCTCCTAGTAGATAAAAAATTATACAATCAGGGTGGAAAGGTAGAGGGAGGGAAGGAGGGAAGGAGGGAGAGAGAGAGACATAGACAGAGAGACAGAGAGAGATGGAGGGGGAGAGAGGCTGGGGAAGGGAGAGAATATTCAAAATCATAAGGAAGAAAGACCATAAGAAAAAGCAGGTGGAAAGACAAGTTGCAGGGTTATATTATGCACCCTCTGACCATCAGCAGACAGCTGGCTGTTTGAATCTATAATTCTTGAGTTCTTCCACTTGGAAAACAGTACCAAGTTATAATGTGAGATCATCAACTATCGTAATAGGAAGTCATTAGTAGCTAAAGTTTGATCAATGGTATCTCTAAATTTTAAGCAAGGAAGGATACTTTATTATTTGCAAACATAAACATTTTTAAAACTGTTTTAATCATTTTGCTTACTGGCATGATTTGAAATGAATATCTATTAATGGTTTGAAAATTGTTATATTTTAACCACCTAAAGGCAGTTAATTTTCTTTGGTAAACCAAAATCTCTTCTCTTTTCTGAATTCTCCTTCTCTTGTATACCGTTACCAACGTGACTTTTCATTGACGAACAAGGAAGACAATACAGATAAAAACATAGTTTAAGATGTTAATATGTTAACATTTTAAATAAAAATTATAAATACTGCTAAGTAAAGAGACAAAAGAAAAATAGTGAATAGTCAGAAGTCTTCAAATTACACCTCTTTCAAACCACTAGTATTATATGAACATTTTCTCCATCAGCCATACAAAATGTGCATGTTCTTAGCTGTGATATTACATTGTCAGAATCCAGAACTAAAGGACAAAGCAATGTAGCCATTCTGAGTGGGGCATTTTTTTTTGTAGACCAGAAACAATGTTCTCTTCACACATCTACAGTAATAAAAATCATGAGCCCTCAAACCTAACAAGAAGTATAGGAAATTGAAGAAACCTAGGAATGAGAGGGGTGGTCTTCCCAGAAAAAAAAAGACACTTTTTTTAGGGATAATATATATCCATATGAATATGTGTTTTGTATATTATAATATAAAATATGCAATATATATGATACGAGAGATGAGATATGGGGTGTGTGTGTGTGTGTGTGTGTGTGTGTGTGTGAGTAACAGTTCTGTTATTGTTATAGTGCCTTGACCAGGAGTTCTTTATAGAAGAATTCTTAGATTTGGGCTCACAGTTTCACGAGGACAGTTCATAATACTGAGGAAGGCATGAAAGCAGGCAACTGGGACAGGTATATGAGCGATTACAACCTCAACCACAGCACAAAGCAGAGGGTAAACTGGAACTGGGGTGATGAAATAAGTTCTTAGAGCCTACCAGTGATGGTTTCCTAGAGCAAGGTTCCACCTACAAAAAGTGTGATTTCTTCCCCCTAAATAGTGCCACCAGCTGGAGAACTAGTATTCAAATATCTGAGCCCATGAGGAATACTCACTCAAACAAAAACAAAGCAATCAAGAAAATTAAGGGAGAAATAGTTCCAAACATAATGAAGAAAACTTTAAGGTTTTAAAATATGAAGTGACAATCAGAAATTCCTTGAGGAAGAAGAAGGGGAAATTGTAGGAGTCAAAACTCTGCAATCACATCACAATGTGGGGCTCTGAGGACAAGAACCCCTGCCCTTCGGCTCCAGGAGGAACTGTAGCCTTAGTGTGCTACACTGTTTTCCTACGACACAGATCATCACAGAATTTTGGAGCATGGCCTCATACAAAGTCCATGCAAATTCCACACTGGATTTTTCAGACTTAAATGTGTTCATATTGTGATGTTTTCCATCCTACAAAATTGCTCACAATAGCTTACAAACATTGCTTTCATTGAGTTGAAACAACTGGTTTCCAATCAAGGTCATCTCTCATTCTCATAGTGCCCATTGCGCACAGTTTTAATGTATTCAGAGTGCTTAATAGAGATATCTTGAAATAACTTGTTAGCTGTATTAAAAGTATGTGTTGTGATCTCCCACATAAATAGTTTGATGTTTCCCTAGTTTGAAAGTTATGGGAACTTAATAGAGAATAAGTAGAAACATAAATACCACTGTATTATTATCTTGACAGTTCTCTATGTAACTGTTGGTGGTATAAATTTTGGCTAAGTCCCTTTATTAGCTTCCAATAGCTCAGAAAATTTGCCTAGATTCACTACATAGAATTTTTGAGATGAATGAATGGGTTGATATTTGGAAAGATTTAGACTGGTGCCTACTCCATCATGTCTCATAAGCCTTTGCTGTGATCAAAACTTAAATTAACTTCTAAATGTCCTTTTCCTTTATGAGATAATGACACCAAACTATTTACTTAGATAGCTGTTCCAACTTGAACATAATCCAACAAATCAGATACCTTTTTTATATTTACATCACATCTGCCTAAGATTAAAAATTGTGTGGTGGCTTGACCCCCCACGTTTGCGAGAAACTGGGAGATATAGCATCTGTCTTCTCCATCTGTTGAACCAGGATTTCCTGATTACCTGGGAAAACATCCCTGGTCTGAATCACTCACTTTCCACCAACACTGTTTCCAAGATATACCTCAGAACATCTGAATTCATATTCATTACATGGTGGTGGTGTTTTCCATGGGATGCAGAGAGGGAAACACGACCTCCACCTGACCCTCCTACATTATGACTTTGATGAAGATGACTGAGGATGTTGTTCTCGTGACTTTCTGCTGGGGCACTGGCTCCTGTTTTTGTTGTGAGCATTCATTTTCTGCAATCAAGTCACTGTCACTAATTGTTCCCTCTGGTGATGCCTGTCTGCTGCTGATGTTCTGAAGCAGTTTGTGCTGATGTTATGTTGGTTCAAATTATACTTTCATTTGCCCTTGAAGCCTTTTGGCAGTCCATCTTGTACTAGATTACATTCCTCCCCTCGTCACGGAACAGCTGTCTGGGCATCCATTTTTCTATTTTTCATTTGTTTCAACTGCTGAAATATAAGTGCCCTACTTCATTGCCAGTTCCTTAATAGCGTTCAGAATCATCGCTATTGATTTTGATATTGATGTTGTCTGATAATGGGTGGCAATGAATCTTGTCATGCAGCTGTAAATGTGTCCAAAGCCTCTTGCCTTTAGAGCTCCTTAGGAGGACATCATTTCACAAACCTGCCATGTTGTATGAATCCACAAGCTTGTTGTGGGACAATGTTCAGACTTCCAGTTGTGGAACCAAGGTGTGCCCACTTGATATGTCTGAGATAGTTAAATATACACGCAGAGTTTAGGGCAGTGTGGCTTACTTATAATATTTCTTTTTTAAGATGTGATTTTTTTTCCTCCTCATAGACTTGATTTAACATTACTTCCAAGCAATGGTCCTGTAGATGAAAATGTGATTAAAGTGACTTGATACAATTGATATGCAGCAGCAGTATCAGTGAGTTTCTGTATCTTCCCAAATGATTATCTCTTGCAGGTTAGCATGGTATTAGTTAAGCATCATAAGAATAGCTTCCTGTTAATCTTCACATTTCTCAAAGGGCATACTCAGGAAGCTGGAGATGGGTGGTCATAAGTACTTACTCTCCCTTATATTGAATACACACATGCATGCATACACACATGCAAACATACACATGAAAACACACACACCCACACACACGCACATACAGACACACACACAGAGGAGGAGGGAGGAAGATTTGCTTAATTTTATGTATCGTGTGAAAAACATTAGAAAACTGTTCTTAAAGAATGCTTTGGACTAACAAGGAAATAAGGTTTTCTAGGTGAAGAATGGCATATGAGATAGTCACTTAAAGTGACTTCTCCAGCATTGAGACTGATTTTCCTCCAGGTACTGTGCATCTTCTCACCTGCCTGCTCGCTGCCTTCTCAGTTCAACAGTGTTTTGTTGTCCTCCATGTGATGTTCGGTCTCGCTCATCTGAGTTACCAGTCTGACGTGTGATAATTAGAAATCTGGCTTGCCTACTTCACAACTTCTTCCTGAAGAGCAAACTCGGTGAATGTGTAAAATTACACAGACAGGGAAGGAAGTGATACTGATGTCTAGGATCCATTATTAAAGAACACAAGGTATAAATTAAACAATACACATCTTTCAGCTCAGTGAGAAATTAAATCTAATTATCTCATTTTGATCTTGTTTAGATTTTCTAATTATGTACTGTGGTGGTTTGAATAGGAATGACTCCAATAAATTCATATTTGAATGCTTGGTCCATGGGGGGGCATTATTAGGGTACATGGCCTTTTTTTTTTTTCTTTTGAGGATATGTGGGCTTCTTGGAGGAAGTGTGTCACTGTGGGGGTGAGCTTTGAGATCTTCTATGCTCAAGCTATGCCAAGTGTGGCAGACACTCTCTTTTGCTCCCTAAACATCAATATACAGCACTCTCCTCCTCCAGCACCGTATATTCCTAAACACTACCATGATGAGAATGGACTAAACCTCTTAAACTATAAGGCAGATCCAATTAAATATATTTCTTTATTAGAGATGCATGGTCATAGTGTCTCTGCACAGCAATGAAACCCTAACGAGGAGACATACATAGTAAAATGCTGCAGACTCTGCTCAGAAGCATATTTAGTTGTGAATATTCATTAGTAGAACTTAGCTTAGACAGTGAGTATAGAATCATTACTTTATCAATGTGTGTGTGTGTGTGTGTGTGTGTGTGTAATTTTTGACATCAAGACTAGGAAATGTGCATTCAATTATTTTATTTATGTTTATTTTTTAATTTTTTAAGAATTTATTTATTTATTTATTCACTTCAATCCTGATCATTGATCCTCTCCAAGTCTTTACCTCACATAATCCCTCCTCCAGCCCTCTCCTTCTCCTTTGAAAGGATGGCTGCCCCTGTGTATCTCCTACCCTGGCACATCAAGTCTCTACAGGGCTTAGCACATCCTCTCCCACTGTGGCCAAACAAGGCAGTCCAGTTAGGGGAGCATGCTCCAGAGAATGGCAATGGCGTTGGGATTAACTCCCACTCCCGTTTTTCAGCACCCACAGGAAGACCAAGCTGCACATCTGCTACATATGTGAAGAGGCCTAGGTCCAACCTATATATACTCATTGGTTGGTGGTTCAGTCTCTGAGACCCTCCAAGTGTCCAGGTTAAGTGACACTGTTGGTCGTCCTGTAGAGTTCTTATCCTCCTTGCTGCCCTCAATTCTTTCTATAACTGTTCCATAAGAGTACCCAAGCTCCAGTCAATGTTTGGCTATCAGTTTCTGCAATGAGTCTGGGTCAGCTGCTGGGTGGAGCCTCTAAGAAAACAGCTGTACTACACTCCTGTCTGAAAACATAACAGAGTATCATTAATAGTGTCAAAGATAGGTAGTTGCTCATGGAATGAGTCTCAAGTTGGGCTGGTTATTGGTTGGCCATTCCCTCAGTCTGCATTCTATCTTCTGTCACTGCAGGATAAGTTTGGGGTTAAAAGTTTTGTGGTTGGGTTGGTGTCCTGATTGCTCCAATAGGGTTCCTGCCTGGTTACAAGAGGTGGCCTCTTTAGGCTCCATATCCCCACCACTGTGAGTCTCAGCCAAGTTCTCCTCCCTTGATTCCTTAGGAGCCTCCCCCCATGGAGATCATCCTTGAGATGCTCTCCAACCCTTACTCCAATAATCTACAGATTTCCATTCATTCTCCTGGGTCTCTGGACCTCTTTTCCGTCTCTTCTCGCACCTGATCATGAACACTCCCCCATTCCCCTTCCTGTCCATCTCATGCCTACTTTTCTCCCTTTATTTGCCTCCTATGCCTATTTTATTTCCCTTCTAAATGAGATTCAGGCATCCTTGAGTGGGCTTTCCTTCTTGTTTAGCTTCTTTGGGTCTATGGGATGTAGCAAGGATATCCTGTACTTTATTGCTTATGTTCACTTATCAGGGAGTACATACCATGCATGTCCTTTTGGGTCAGGGTAATCCCACTCAGTTTGATATTCTCAAATTTTATCCATTTGCCTGCACAGTGCATGATGTCCTTGTTTTTAATGGCTGAATCGTATATCATTGTGAAGTGGTACCACATTTTTTTTATCCATTCTTCACTTGAGGCTTGTTTCAATTTTCTGGTATTACTAATAAAACTGATATGAATGGAGTTCAGAAAGTGGCCCTGTGTTATTGTGGGGCTTATTTTGGGTATATGCATAGGAGTGGTATAGCTGGGTCTTGAGGAAAAACTGTTCCCAGTTTTATGAGAATCTGCCAATGCAAAGGAAGAAGTCAAAGTATTGCTATTTGTGAATGATATGATAGTATATATAAGCAACCTAAAAAATTTTACCAGAGACTCCTACAGCTGAAAAACACCTTTTAGCAAAGTGTCTGGACACAAAATTAACTCCCAAAAGTCTTTATATGAATGATAAATTAGCTGAGAACGAAATTAGGGAAGCACCACCCTTTATAATCACCACAAATAACATAAACTATCTTGGTATAACTCTAACCACGCAAATGAAAGATCTGCATGACAAAATCTTCAAGTCCCTAAAGAAAGAAATTGAGGAAGATATTAGAAGATGGAAAGATGCTCATAGATGAATAGGATATGAAAATGGTCTTCTTACCAAATGCAATCTACAACTGCAATACAATTCACATCAAAATTCCAACACAATTATTTAAAGAACTTGACAGAGCAATTCTCAGCTTCACATGAAAAAACAGAAGACTCAGGATAGCTATAACAATCTTGAACAATAAAAGAACATCTGGAGGTATCACCATCCCTGAACCCAAGCTGTACTACAGAACAATTGTAATTAAACTGCGAGGTGTTGGTATAGGAGCAGAGAAGTTGATCAATAAGATTGAATCAAGGACCCTGAAATAAACCTATACACCTACAGACACTTGATTTTTTGACAAAAAAAAAAAAAGCCACAACCATACAATGTAAAAATGAAAGTATCTTCAACAAATGCTGCTGGTCTAACTGGATATCTTCATGCAGAAGAATGCAAACAAATTCCTATCAATCATCATGCACAAAACTCAATTCTAAGTGAAACAAGGACCTCAACATAAAACCAGATACACTAAATTTAATAGAAGAGAAAGTGAGGAAT
This sequence comes from Rhynchomys soricoides, assembly GCA_019843965.1. Classification (NCBI taxonomy): domain Eukaryota; kingdom Metazoa; phylum Chordata; class Mammalia; order Rodentia; family Muridae; genus Rhynchomys; species Rhynchomys soricoides. Next base: position 261,742 of record JADRCH010000697.1, on the reverse strand, counting down.
AGGCTTGAAAGCGTTGGTACATGAGACAACTTCCAGAACAGACCACCAGTAGCTCAGGCTCTAAGATCAACAATTGATAAATGAGGTCTCATGAAACTGTAAAGCTTGTGTAAGCAAGGGAGACTGCCAAGATGACAAAAACAACAACAAAACAAAACAAAACCAGTACCCTACAAATTGGGAAAGATCTTTACCATCCCCAGATCTGACACAGGGCTAATATCCAATATATGTAAATAACTCAAGAAGTTAGACACCTAGAATCTAAATAACCCAATTTAAAAATGGGATACAAAGTTAAACAGAGAATTTTCAACAGAAGAATTTTGAATGGTTGAGAAACACTTAAAGAAATTGTTCAAGGTCCTCATCAGGAAATGAAAATCAAAATGGTGCTGAGATTACATCTTTCACCAGTCAGAATGACTATGTGGAGAAAAAGGAACACTCCTTCATTGCTGGTGGGAGTGCAAACTTGTACAATCATACAACTACTTTGGAAATCAATTTTTAATGTTATTTTAAATTGAAAATAGAATGTCCTCTCATATAATACATCCTGAACACACTTTCCTCTTTCTGGCTTCCTCTCAGCACCACCTACTTCTTTCTCCTGAAGATCCACCAGTTGTCCTCCATTTTCTGTCAGAAAAGAGCAGGCCTCCAAGAGACAACAGCCAAACACAACAAGATACAATAAGACAAAGCAAAATCCTCTTTCCAAGACAGGATGTCAATTAGTCAGAACTTAGTTTTCTTCCTTTTCATTAGTATCAGGATGTGGATTACATGATACTGAGAAAGAAAGGCATTTGGAACATAAGAGTTCTGGGCAGCATTGAAGAAGCCAAAGAGAGAAGCAGCCAGAGAGAAGCAGGATGCCCACCTGCACACACCGCATGTTCTGAGTACTAGGCCTATGACAGAAGGAAAACATGGTGAGATGGCCTAACAGCACTGCAGGAGTTATGCCACAGAGCACCAGATCATACTGCAAAGAGAAAATCTGAGAAGATCCAAGGGGAAATTTTCTAATGCTATTTGCCAAGAGTCAGGATTCTTTCTGAGTTCTTAAAGAAATCTATCTTCCTAAATTATCTGTGTTTTAAAACATAATGGCTATATCATTGTGACAAAATTAATATTTTGTTAAACATTGCATTCACATTCTGTCCACTACTCAATAGTTCTCATTGTAAATTATTTAAATTTTTCATAGAGCAAGTTTTGTGCAGTTGTTGTGTTTGTTCCCAGGGATCCTGTACAAGTAGCACAAACTGAATGGCTTAAACAACAAAAAAAAATCATCATATTACAAGCTTGGAATCTGGAAGTCTAAACAAGGTGTTGCAGGGGTAAGCTCCCTATGAAGGCACCAAGAAGCTGTTTCTCAGGCCACTTTATGACATCTAGCAGACTTTCATGCCTTGTAATGTTCACAAGAGATCAGATAAAAGAAGCTTGGTTTATCATTATTTGTGTAAGTGAGTAGAACCATAAAGTTTTAAAGTTTCATTAATGTGGGAATTTCTTATTGGTAATAGCATGCTGTATTATTTTAATGCTATGCACAAGTGGAAAAATATAGAAGTGTTCATACTAACTAGAGAGTTCTTGTTCTCAGACTTGATGTAAAACAATTGTGGAAAACACAGAACATCATCAGAAGGAACGCCAGGTAGCTTTCTTCACCATTTCACTTTCCATGCCAAGTATTTTCTAGAATTAGAGCACCTGAGGTTTATTGAGTGTTTAATATCATAGCACACTCTTATTATTATTTTATTAGTTAACTATATTTTAAAATAAATTGTCACTATAGCTAAATTCAGAACTAGTTTCCACTAATATCTAGGCAAGAATGAGTTGACATTAGTTCATACATAAACTGTATTTTATTTTCTGTTACATATACATTTTTCTTGTTCAGTCTTATTCTACATCTTCTGTTAATATATTTTCCATGAAAATTGTATTGAAAAGATTCTTAGTAATAAGGATTATTCAATTTGAAAATTCAAACCTACCTTTGCATATAAAATGATATATTCATATTCTTTAGTTTTTATCCTTCAAAAACTGTAAATAAGTAATCTGTATACAGTATAAGATAAATCCCATACAAGCTTATTATATACATTTTAAACCTTAAAAGCTAATAGATAATGGTCACATAAGACATATAAGATTCACATCTAGAAAGTATCAAAAGCAATAACTAAACATGAGTGTTTCCAATCATGTCTATATCACTTTTATCTCAAATTGACCAAGCCATTATGGAGGCAGAGATGTCTTCTGTGGAACTTATAAATTTGGTAACATTTGATCAGTACATGTTACTTTAGAAAATAATACTGCAATATTGAAAAACTAATATCCATTTCTGTCATAGACAGACAAGAAGCTGTGTCTTTTACCACATCTGTGGACAGGCAGATTTGGGGGTATGCCCGTAACCTCTCTAGAACTGTGTTTCTCCTGATGGATCAGAAGAACTAGGAAAAACTTTTTTTTGTTGTAATTGAAGAAAAGAAACTTTTAAAACATACTATATTCCTATCACAGTTTCCAAATCCTCATTTCCTCCCAAATGGCCTTCTCCCCACTCACCCAGCTTTGCACCCACACTTTTCTCTCTCTCTTTTTTCCATAGGCAAACAAACAAAAATCAAAATCAAGCCATAATAATAATTTTAAAAACAAGAGAAGTACAGACACAGACACACACACACACACACACACACACACACACACCCCAAAATCCATAAAAAAACTAAAATTGAAAACTAGAATATACATTCAAAAGGCCATCAAGACTAGATGGATGGATGGATGGATGGATGGATGGATGGATGGATGGATGCATGGGTGGGTGGACGGACGGATAGATAGATAGATAGATAGATAGATAGATAGATAGATAGATATCCCGATATAAAGGTATATGAGTCCGAAAGTCCACAAAAGTTTCAAAGATGACCTGGTCATCTACTACCGGGGGTTTGAGGAGGAATTATACTTACAACTAGTTAATATACCCAAAGAGATGCCAGTAGAGAAAACTGATTTTTCCTTTGTAAGTAATTGTTGATTGGAGATAGCTTCTTGGTTAGGGATGGGAGCTTCTGTCTATTTTTCCCTTTCCGAGCTGTGACCCCATGTCTGGCTTGAGTCTATACAAGAATGTGCAAGTTGCCACAGACTCTGTAAGTTCATATGTGTGTCTTTCCTGTTACATCTTGAAGACATCGGTTTCTCTATGTTGTCCATCTTCTCTGACACACTCTTTCCACCCACTCTTTCACTTAGCTACTTGAGCCCTGAGGAGAAGGTTTGATGAAGACATCCATTAAAGTGTGAGTGGTCCAAGGTCTCTCATGCTCTATACATTGTCCAGTTGTGTGTCTCTATGTTATTTTCCACAGGCTACTAGAAGAAGCATTTTTGATAATAACTGAGTGAAGCACTGATCTATGGGCATAGCTGAATGTCATTAGGAGTCATTTTGTTGCTATGTTCACATAGCAAAACAATTGTATTTAAATTTATCCTACTCCAATGGCCTATTCAGTTTCAGGATTTTGTCCACCCAAACCCAATCAGTGATGGTAGAACAGACTATTTCTAGAGCCTCATTAGGTTTGAATGTTCTTTACTGCTACCATAATTAGTTCTCTGTGTATAGAGCAGTTTTCAGCAGGATGTTTTGTTTGTAGAATAAGACCTGTGCTGTAGTAGTAATAGTAGTAGTAGTAGTAGTAGTTGTTGTTGTTGTTCTTTCTTCAATTTGGAGAAAAGTTTATCTAGTTTTTTATTTTCTGAGTTTTTGTAACTTATGAGCAACTGTAATATTACTGATAATATTTACAACAAAAGGACATTTGCACACATAAAAACAAAGATACCATTAACATGCAATTATTATCTGGTAGTATGTTTAGTTCATGTTATTTTTTAAGAGGAATATGTTACTGGATTTTTTCATTATGATCTAACTTTTTAAGAATTTCATATTTTACAAAAGAATTTACCAATGATGATATGTTATCTGCTAATATAGCAGTTTGTAATAAGTTGTTCTCTTCTTTGAGCATGAAATGATGTATTCCACATTAAGTGCTCTTTGTTATTGTTTATGGCATCTGCAAATATAAGCTCTTACATCTCTTCAGATCATGTAGACCTTTAATAATTCCCTCAAACCTGGGATTGATAATCTGATACAAATGCTTAATATGTTTAGAGACTTCAGTGAACAAATGAAAGAAAATGATGATTATTTTTCCTTTGAGCTTTAATTAAACTGATTCAGACAAAAGTTTGTGAGCATAGACTATGGTAAAAAGAAATGTTTATCTAGCAAAATAAAATGAAGGATGGCTGTCGATAGAAAGGTTGGAAGGTTGGAGGGTATGCCTGGAGTTTCTAGCAATTATGGGTAATTCATTTCATGATATACTGCTTTAAAACCCTGGTCAGTGGCTAACTCATTCACTACAAAAACATGGTGTGTGTGTGTGTCCTCTTCAGGACAGTAATTGTAGACATTTCAGTTATGTTACTTTTTTGTGATCTTGCTGACAAATCAAAATCTGATATGAAGCAAACTTAGGAGAGAGAATGTTTTCCAGTGCATGATTTGAGAGGGTACAGTCTGACATGTTTAAGAAGGCTTTTTGCAGTGTCAAATTGTTATTAAGGATGAGAAGAACTACACAGATGGTAGCTTCAGGCCTATGGGACTAGAGCACAGAGCTCAACTGCCAGCCTATGATACTTAAGAATCTTCCCCTGTGGCCACCTCGTCTAGCTAGGACTCTCTTCCCAAAGGTTCTAGGAATTCCCCACAGAGTACCACGATCCCAAGAGTTCAAACACATAAGCTTTTGAAGGGCAACTCTCAATTAAACCATAAGAGACAAAGGACAATACGGACTACAGATAAAAATTCTCACCACCATGGAGATTATTTTTAAGTCTTATGGTCCATACTTTCTACTTTCAGGTCTCCTGAGTGACTGTGATTTTAAATCCTCCATAGATCAGTTGGTGCCACCTCTCTGTCATCATTGCATTAGCCTCTGGGTCACTCTTTGAACCCTTTCCAACCGCACCTTTTTAAATTGGCTATCTCACTGGTCATTTATCCTGAGTTGTATTCTTTTGAGTTCTGACTGTTATGATGGCTCTCCAGGATGACACCCCTGAGAAGGCAATGATGTGAAGATTCCTGCAAACCCTTACAAGTTCATGGAAAACAGGATACTGGATTTTATCAGCATTTTCTATCATGATCATAGATTAAAGAAATACAGTACAACACTCCAAAATGAACAATTTAAATTTTTTTCCTGAAATATAGAATATAGAAATGCTCTCATTTTTCCAGCTCTGCCAAGAAACTTTTATGTGTTAATTGATCCTATTTCTTTTTTATGATAATTGATTGAAAGATTGTAATAGTTATTGACTTAAGTATAATGATTCAAGATGAATACAACATGTATATTTTATTATTAAGTATAAAACACACTAAAAAGAATTAGTTGCTTTCCAAAGTAGCTTTCCAATTCCCACGATTCAATCCATTAACTTTCATTCTTTTTAATTTTAGGGAAATGTACTAAGATTATCTATTATGGTTAGATATCCAATGAATATACATATAAGATTATGTAAGTAAACTCTTATAGCCAAAATGTAAACTCTTATATCCAAAGAGTAAACTGTTACATCCAAAGAGTAAAATCAAAGAGGATAGTACATAATTTCTAGATATTTCTCTATCTGTAGATATCGATGTACAGTAAACAAGTTTTAGAGATTCTTATCCAAAGCTAAGGTCACACAAAATCTAAACAACAACTGAGAAGTCATTTCAAATTACTCACCTTGGTGGGTTTGGTTGTTGTTGTTGCTTTCTTCGTTTTGGTTTGTTCTATTTTTTTTTTCTCTGAGCATTCCTTTGTTAGTATTTTGTTAAAGATTTATACATGGAATTCTTCAGGGGCAATTAATTCTCTGTAGCTTTCTTTTCCTGTAATGCCATTGTCTGGCTTTGAGCCAGACAGTGGTCCCAGGGAATGCATTAAAAGGTACTTGTCTTTATCACATATTTAAGGAAAACCTTCCACAAGCTCTTACAAACTACTGGTTTGTTCTTTTTCACAAATCAGGTCATAATTACTGCTAAAAGGAGAATGATGTATATTAATACATAACTTTACTTCAGAAAACAAAACCTTAAGGATGACCAAAAGAATCAGCATATATGATACAGAAATATAAAATACACATTTCTGTATATTGGTATAACCTCATACATTCCATATTTCATTTGCCTTTTGTCACAAAGAAGATGGTGGTATTGACAATGAAAAACACTTTGGATTTTCTTATGTCCTTTTATTATGTTTCTTAAAACCACAAACTTATCATTCTGCATGACAGCAATCCTTGCATATTTTCCTCACTTTGCAAATAGCTCTTAGTAATAAGCACACATGAATATGATAGGCATATTTATCAGTTATTTTTCATGTAATGCTGAAAATACTCCACAAATATCTCTTCTTTCACCTCAAAAAGTTTTCAGTTTTATATTTCACTTAGACTTGTATAGGCTCAGGAAATGTATGTGAGATCAGGCTTCAGGTGCAGGCATTTGTACCCCATTGCTCTTGATTTATCCTATTAGCATCTCAGCAGCCACCCCTGGTCCTCTATGGTGAGGCTTTTGGTTAACTGCCTTGCACTTACTGGCTTTGAGGAGAGCGTGGGGGAGAAATGGAAGTGCTTTTGCCTTTCCACATACTGTGGATCATGTACCTTCCCTGGTGGGAGACTTCATAGCAAGCTGAGTTGTTTCATCAGAGATAATACTAGAACAGAACAAGAAAAGACTGCTGGCGGAGCAGCGTGGAAATGGAACGAAACAGGGAGGATTACATCCATGCAGACGAATTGCCAAACACTTTAAGAAGCACCTCTCTCATCTGTACTCATGGGGATTTCACAAGAACACCTCTTCCAGGTTTGAGGCATTTATGTAAAGCCTGGTATAAAGCCCTTCTTCTGAAGTGTAGGAGCTATGCCCGCCCGTCAGGAGAGATGCTTAGAAGTGGTTCCCAGTTCTTCCTAAAACAGACCTAAAATTATGCCTAGCTAAGATGTGCTGTGTGTTCTATATTCAGGTCACATGTGAATGCTTTTCTCTTGTATTTTGACCAATAATATTATTACAAATCTTCAGCCTTTAGAAACAGACTCATATAGAGGTCATGGACATGGGGTGTGATGGTAGAGAAGCTTCTTTTTTAGGTCGTAGGTGACTAATGGACTTTTAAGTAAGCGTTTTTAAAGTCAGCATTCTTTAAATTCAGGGATAAATGGAATTATGTTTTTTTTTCCTAATTCCCTGTCACCTGAAATAAATTAGTTTAAAAATAATGTCCTAAAAATGACATTCACTTGAATTGCCAAAGGCTCCATTTATCTGCAGGGATATCCCCAGCATGGTGTATAACAGTATTGTCCTAGTCTTCCTGGGTGAGCTGATCTCAGAGAATGCTTGAGTAGCTTCAAGGAAAGGTGATGGGGTCAGGCAGGGTACACTAGCCCTGGAGACTCTTCTAAGCAAGGGAATCTAAATAAACCGTGAAATGCAAGCAAGAGAAGAGGAAATGATTTTAAAAGAAGAAATGAGGTAGAATAATATGAAAATGTAAGTAACATGCACAACACATAAAAAAGTAATAATATAAACCTGAAAATCAAATAATCAACAACAGGATAATATCTATCCAAATGAGAGGAAAAGATGGAAGCAATCAACAATTGATTGGGTGAAACTATAGAAGATATGGGTGCAAAGGTAACGGAGCGTCTTCTGCTTTATGCCTTAGGTGACTACATTACATTGAGGACTAAAGAGGGATATATCAATCAGTGTGAGTGAAAATAATAGTTTGTAAAATAAAATACTTAGTCTGGGTGTAGAAACAAGCCCTTTTATTCCCAGCGTTCAAGAAACAGAGGATAGTCAGGTTTACATGAGGATCTCTAGTACAGCCAGGATTACACAGTGAGACACTTTCTCTAAACTAAAATAATAAATAAATACAACACAATATGTGTAAAAATGTAAATAATAAAGGGGAGTTTATTTTCTTTCCCCCAGTACTCATTGATTGTAAGAATTTATCATCTTAGGAAAAGGTCATCAGGAAGAAAATCTAAAACTGCTAATGTTAGGTAAATTCATTTAGTATTACTCTTCTGATAGACCTATTTATTTTTAGGTGATGTATATGGTTGTTTTGCATGTGTGCTTTTTTGCACACTCAATACCCTCAGGAACCATAAGAGAGTGACATATCCTCTGGAACTGGACAGGATTGTCAGCCTCCACATAGGTGGTGGGAATTGAGCCCAAGATTTCTGGAAGAACAGAAAGTGCTTTTAACTGCTGAACCTTCTCTTTAGCCCTTTCACATATAAGGAAAATCCAATTAATTTAAATCTGTCACAGGTGAGAACACTGAACATCCATACATAAAGATGAGATAACTTCACACTAAGCATTAGGTATTATCAAAATGAATCAGATAAGCAAAGATAATAATGAAATAAAAAGAACAGGAGCATATTAACCCCAGACAATTATACTGGCCACATTCCCATCATGGTAGCACTGGGTTATCTGAGACTAGAGAATGACTGAGGTCAAGGTCAGACCAGGCTGTGCCAACATTATCAGGCCATCCTGAACTACAAAACCATGATCAAAAGAAAGAATGTGCAAGAGAGAACAAAATAATGATGGAATAAAATGTGTCAATATTATATACTTGTGGGCAGGAATGGTGGGGTAAAAATTAGCAAACATCTATGTGGTGGATTGTTCGTTAAAGCTAAGAAAATCATTCTGTAGCTAGAATGTTTCCCAGGCAACAAACTGTTCCCGAGACCTTGCATGAGAGTGTTCAAAGGAGTCAGGCATGCCTGTTGCGTGTTATCCATGAATTTTTTATATCTTGTCTGGGTCCCTGCTTTTCTGAGGCCTGCTTGTTTTTGCACATCACCCACCCCAGTTGGGTCCCCATATGGGATATTTCCCCCAGTGAGACTCTAGACTATACCTTGTCAGGTAATGCCTTCCTTGTTAGAGTAAGCCCTATTCACGAGGTAGAGAACTATTACTTGATCAAAAAGCAAAATGAATGCATAGGTTTATGCTGATTTCTTTTTCTCATGTCACCACCAACCCTCAATTCCCTTTCTTGCCTCTTCTGTCCCACAGTCCTGTTTGAAATGAGAAGGACATCATAGACTCAGATGTCTGGATGCTTTTCCCCACTCTCTAAGCTTTTGGATGAGGTTTAGGAGGTGTGGGCCTGCTAGAGGAAATACATCTCTGTGGGCAAGCTTTAAGAATTCAAGGACTCCTTGTTTCTGCCATGATGTCTGCCTCATAGAGCAGTTTCCTACAGTGATGCTGTTGAACTCATCTCTCTGAAACCATAAGCCTAAATAAACCATTCCTTCTACAAACTGATTGGTCCTGGTATTTTATTATAGCAGTAGGAAAGTAACTGGGACCCCACCCCAGCCCTTCCGTCTACACACAACACTGCCAAAAACTCCCTTAGAATTGAAAGTTATACTTTTAGAACCATGTTAACACAGGCAGTGTCAAATTCAGATCGTCACCTTACATTCCACAATTTTAAAACACACACACACACACACACACACACATGTAAGCACGCACGCACACAGGTATGAGTGCACACAGGCATACACATACACTCATACACACACATGCACCCACACATACATGCACACACACACACGCATGCATGCATGAATGCACACATGCATACACATGCACTCACACATGCACACACATAAAGATTTATACTAGAGAAATGAGGTAAGTTTATTGCATTACAGCTGCATCTTGATTAGAGAAAAGTGTTCCAAAACTGAAATTTTATAAAGTAACTTACCCTTTGGGTTTCATTTCATGTACTCACTGCTTGTGAGAGAGCTAGGCATCATTGATTCACCCCAGGCCATTCTGAGTGTGCTCTAGGGTGTGCTCGATTTTGCTGAATGTTTTCCTTGGTGTACAGCTTAGTCCATCATTCAATTATAATGCCCATTGACTCTTATACTAGATGAAAAAAATTCTATCTCAGTTATTACTTTAGTCACATTCTAATAACTAGTTTTATCTGTACATTCCTCTGCCACTCTTAATTAGTGAAGTTTTGGGAATAATTCTGACGTGACTGTAGTGCATTGTAATAGCTGTGCTAAGTCAAGGTGTGGCAATGATTTTAAACCCTAAGACTCTGAGATTCTACTCACTAGCTATGGTTATAGATAAAGATCTCAGTTAATAGTGGTAGTAAGAGGTTAATGACAGAAAACTCTCTAAATTTGCTTTGCTTCACATGATCTTCAAAACGATTTAGAAATACTTATTCATCAATAAACACTATAAAACCGTAGAAAACACAAATAACCAAAACTATGTTTTTGTGAATTAGTATATTAAGCATATGTGCAGGCTCATTTTTAGCCCTGCAAAATTTCTTTTTGTAAATACATCTGCCTTCATATACTGAGAAAGCTTTCTTCCTGCTGCTTTTCTTGGTTTGTTTGTTGGTCTGGGCTTGGGTTTTTGGTGGTGTCTTCTTGGTCTTTGTTTTGATTTGTTTTTGTTTGTTTGTTTTTTTTTTCAGATAAGATTTATAATCCTGACCATCTTCAGGCTCCCAGTCCCCCTGCCACACCCTTCTGGAGGCTAGTACCACAAGTCTGAGCCACTATACATGTCTTGTAGCTTTCTTGAATTATCTGGATGATGTTTACTTTAGGCCATCTTACAGTTGTGGTTTAGTAAAAAGGTTCATCTCTTTCTGAAGTGTGAGGAGTATTTTACTCCTGCTAAACCTGAACCATTCTCAGAAGAAATTTCTATAATTATCCAGGAATATTTAAATTACATGTTTACTGTTATCATTACTATGAATACACTCACCTAAGAGACTTGAATATCAGATATGAGCTCTAAGTTTGATTATACATTTACCTAAAATCACAATGTACTCTATGAAGAAACTATATTTCACCCACTGTTTCACAGAAAAGAACATTTATAGTGAATTTGAAATCTAGTAAGACTTAAAATTGGAATTATATGCTCATATGCATTTTAAGCATATATAAGAACATTGTATACTTTAAGCAGTTTTTCTCAATTTGAATAATTTTCTGTAATACTACAGACAGATAATTGAGGCAATCCAACAATATCCAGCTTCCCAATTATACTTTGCTTCATTTCTGTGTGTACTGGGCTCAACACTATTGTATTACTTAGGCAGGTCTCCATATCTGCTACTATGATGCAAAACATATCTCACCCTTGTTAGGGCCATCACCTGCCTGTGCTTGCTCCCACTCTAACCTGCCAATCTAACAACTGATCTGTTCTCTGTATCTTAAATTTTGACAGTCCCAAAATGGTACATAAGAGGAGTCATGTAGTCTGTATTATTTTGCAATTTGCTTTTCCCCCACTCATTTAAAATCCCCAGTAATTCATCAAAACTATTGTATGCATGTTCTTAAATTCCTGAATCATTTTCCTGGAATACAGATTCATCAACTAGAATATACATTTGTCTACAGCAAGCAAGGCTATGTGGTATCATTGAAGAGCTAGGCACAAAGATCAGTAGTGCTGAGTAGGCCAGAATTAGATACATAAATATTTTAAACAGATTTTCTTTTACAAAGGTGTGAATATAAATTATTATCCTTCTGGACTAAATGTCTAAGATGTAGGTGCCAAGTTGTATGGTAAACTCATGTTTGGTTTAGTAAACTGTCAAGCTATTCAAGTCTGTATCATTTGCAAACAGTTTGATCATTTGGATTTGATTCTGTTTCTCCACAGCCTTGCTATTATCTGGTGTCATCATCATTTTTAACTTCAGCCATTCTAATATTTATTCCTATCCCACAAGAGTTTAAGTTTTCATATCCTTGGTCTCTAATGATGTTTAACATATTTTATGTGCTTATTGTAATCCACACATTCTTTTGATGAAATCATAATTACTTTTGTGCATTTTATTACAATGTTTCCTACATTGATTTGGACTGAGACTTTGTTACTAGTCCTCTGTGAGTTACATGTTTGGCAAATGGTTTCTCTGATCTCTGGCTCTTTTTTCTCATCTCATATGGGTTTATACAGAGAAAAAGTTATGCTTTATTTATTCAGACAGTGTCTCGTGTACTCCACACAGTTTTTGAATTCAGAATATAGTAGAAAATGGCCGTGAAATTCTGATCCTACTGTCTCTACTTATAGAGTGCTGGAATTACATATTTGTGCCATAATTCCTGGTTTATGCCATGAATAGAATCCAAAGCTTCCGGCAGTTTAGGCAAGCATGTAACCAAGAACCACATCCCCAGCCCCAAGGTTATCCATTTGAATGGCAAGATCCAGTGTGACTTCATGTTTTATAAGATGACTTTAGAACAGAAATTGCATAGTGATGTGCAGTTGCTTCTACATCATCTGTTGAAAGTTATCCCTTTGGATTGCTTCTGTAGCATTGTCACAAGTCAGTTGAATATATTTGTGAAGGTCTAATTTGTTGCTCTCTGTTCTGCTAATTTGTGTGTCTATGAGTCTTTATAGATACTAAGTAGTGTTACAGCCTGAGTTACTCTAGTTATAAATTTAATGTACTATTCTGTTCACTAAACACACACACACACACATATACACATGAAGGGACACACATACAAAGGAATACACACAGTCACACTCATACAGGCACTCAAATACGCAGAGGCACACACAGACACACAGACGCACAGGAACACCCATTTGAAGGTGAACACACAGGCACATAAACACACAGAAGCACACAAGCACAGGCATTTACAACACACAACGGTACACACACACACACATGAAGGCACACACATTCACACAAGCACACACATCACTTATACACTGCTAACTGAATGAACATTGTATCTGTGAATTTGTCCATCTTTTTTTTGAAATTCAGTCAGGTTCTATTAACACATTTTGACTCCTGACTGATGAAATGCGCTATTTGTTTCCTCTTGATAGAATGATCCTCTTGTTGCTTCACAATTGTCCTCATGTCTGACAATAATCATTTTTTTTATGCCATGACATAATGTTGTTGAATAGTAGTGACTCGTGATGTTCAGAACTAAAGTTTTCAAGATCCATCTCTTCTAATCCATTTTCCTTCACCTATTGTGCTCCTTAATTTGAAATGAGTGCCTCATAAGCAGCATAAGGTAATTTATGTCTCCACTGTGCCAATCCAGACATTTTGAATTTTTGTGTTTTTATTTACATAACTATTGATAAGCTCACATTATTTGCTGTGTGTTCAGTTTTTGTTTATTTCTTTTCTGTGCAGATATTCATTCCTCTGATTCTCCTTTCATGCCTTTGATATTTTAATGATTTTGATAATTTTTACTTAATTGCATTATAGTGTTATTAATTGATTTCTGTATTTTTGTCTTTATTACAGTTGCTTATATTACAGCACACGTCTGTGAGGCTTTCCTATTTTCAGTGTTGTGAAAATATCACTTTCACATTTCCCTTTACCTGTATTATCTTAAAGTAACTAATCTCTTCAGTTTCACGGTATAATTTCATTTCATTTCAATACTTAAATACAATTCTCAAATTCATGAGGGAAACATGAGACATAATAACCCCATCTTGTTCTACCCTTCTTGCTCTTCTTCTTCATTAAAGGTAGGTTTCTTTTTCCTTGTCATCATCTTCTTAAAGAAAACATGCTAGCTGAGCTTTAAGGGTAAGCCATTTAGTAATAAATCCTTTTGGTTTCCTTTAGTCTGGAAATTTTTATATTTCTCCAACTTTCATAAAATAATGGGTTATTTGGGCATAATGTTAAATATTGGTAAGTATTTTTCAATTTCCAATATCCCTTGCACTTTGTTTCTATGGGTTAAGAGAATGAACAGCATCATTTGAATTGACTTTTGCACAGTTGTTAGTTTTCTCTGAGGGGTGTGTGTGTGTGTGTGGTGTGTTTGTATGCGTGCGTGTGTGTGTGCGCGCGCGCACGCACACACCTGCAAGTACACATATGCTTTGTCTCTAGCATTAAATAACTTAATTATCGTTTCTGGGCTTGAATTCCTTTTAGTTTTCTCTGCTTGAATTTCCTTAGCTTCTTGCATGTATAGAACTCTGTCTTTCTCATTTGCCCAGTTTTGGACAGGTTTTCAGTCACCTTTCCTTTATCCCTGATTTCTCTCCTCTTCTGATAGGAATTTGGCAGGCAATTTGTACCTGTCCCACAAGTCCCTGAGATTGGTCCTGTCAGTGGGGTCTCTTCCTGTTCAGGCAGTTGAGTTCTTTTATGTTGGCTGTCTGTTCCCCAGCTTTGTCCTCTTGCTTCCACTCAAATATTAAGGTCAATTTTAATCTTTATATCAGTTTCCAGTTCACTACTTTCTACTGGTGTTTTGTGTATAATCTTTGCTAGTAGATATTTTCCAACATTTTCCATTTGTTTGATATTTATTTGTAATTGCTCCTAAAGCATTTTGTGATGCTTGTTTCCAATCCTCATCAGATAAGACATGATATTCTAGTCCTCTGGAACGTGAATGGTTTATAATTGAATAGTGGATATTTTAAAATGGATAGACTAGCTGATTAGGGATTATTTTATTGTAGCCCAAAGACACCAGGTTAGGTCTTCTACAACTAACTTGAGGTATGTCTGTAGGCTGTGGTTACTGTATAAGAATAAATGTAATGTGGCAGTGGTCTATTTGATTAGTGCTATCTTCATTCATTCTTGTAATTTTAACAGAGGTTGTAAAAGCAGTATCCCAGGGCTTTACTTACCTCTCAGTGTACCAGGGGGTGTGGTAAAATCCCAACTCTGGAGACTCCTCATCATTCTCAACTCATGATCTAAAGAAACCTAGGCCACTGATGACAGATATACTTCTGAGACAGAGTAGTTTCTATGACTTGATTTATTATTCCTTTATAGGAATATGTATGTATATATATATATATATATATATATATAAAATATGTATTATATATAATATACACACATATGTGGAATATATATATATATATATACATACATACACACATACACACACACATATATATATATATATATATATATATATATATATATGACTGGCCTGTTGTCACATAAGCTGTTATCACATAAATAATGATCATAAGCACAAAAACAAACACTAAGGAGCTAAGTAAATGATAGATATAGCTTAACATTTTGATTGGCATTACATGGTTTGTAAGCATTTTTACCTACAAAGTCATACTGGAATATCAAAAATATGTAGGAGACAAGAAAGTTACAATATATGTATACTACTAATTATTTAAAATTCAGAGGTTAGAGTGCTATCACATATTTCTAAGCCATTTTATGGCAGTAGCCCAGGTATATTCTTAGATCTCAACCAAGACTCATGGGACCTAATAGGATCACATTTCCTAGAGATAAGTGTTCCTTGTAGGCAGAAACTAACAGATATGATTTAGTAAATGCTATAAATTCTTTTCTATATGCAGGTATCCTGACAATCCACCAAACATCTGAGAATTTCATGACCATATTAAAATCAACAGTCAACAAAGTAAAAACAGTGACCCTGTTCAGAAAGAACATTGAAGTGGTGAAATTTGTTTTTATTGATTACTATTTTTTATGACATGAGTTCTTTCCTTCATGAAAACTCCTTTATGAAAGTGAATGTGATTGTAGCTAGCACAGAAATGCTCATTCTGAGATGTCACCCCTCTGCTGTAGGCAATGCATAAGGTGCCTGGGCTTTCCCAGCATGCACTGACAGGAAGACTAATGAGAAGTTCCTGAGCTTTCTTTTAGATATGCTTTGGCTTCAGAGCCCTTTTTGTTATTTTTTACTTATCTGAAGAAATCACAACTTGTGAATATCTGTGCTATTAGATTAGCTAAGTCAGTTTTCTAAAACCCAGACAATATACAAGTGAGTGAAGTGACTCTACACTTATTTTATATAACTTGCATAATTATCCTAGATATTAAAAACAATTATATTGTTACACACTTATGCATGGAAATAACGTCCTTTGGTTTGAAGGTGATTTTTATGGATATTTTATTTATTTACATTTCCACATTGACCCAGTATAATTCACTCATTTCAAAATTAACAGTCTAATTGTCTTATTTTCATTTTCTTCTCAGTTCCAGATATGGAGTAGAATTCTTTGGCTTCAGAAAATTTTACAGGGATATTCATTCAACATGTGTTGTATTTATCTTATTTTGTCCTCTTAAGGGTACATACAATATGAAATGCTATGAGAGTTGAGGAATTTATAGATGTAGGAACTCCTGTTTGAAAATTAATCATCACTCTGAAAAGGAGACCTGTCGGATGTTTCGTATTTATGTAGTTTCAAAATGATTTACTGTTTTTCTTAATGTTACCTTGTACTGATTGAAACTGAAGAACGAATGGGTTACTGGAGAGCAAAGCTTCTCCTCTTATCTCAGTCTTGGTTGCTGAAGGAGATTATTGCAGAGCCTGAGAGGTTTGCAACACAGCAGGCTATTCATTAGAAATAGCAGAGTACAAATCAAACTCAACAGTCAATCAGTCTAATATAACAATTTTATTAAGCTCTAACTGAACCTATAATGAGTATACTATTGTAAGTCTTTAGTATGTTACCTTATGAATTAAAACCATGCTTAACAAATCCAGTTTTCATATTCTGGTTGTACAAATTCTTTGAACTTTTAAAAAGCATCCAAATAGAAAATTGCAATACTGCATCCTTCAAACAAGAAGATGCTCTAAACATATATGTGAACTTATTTATCTCTGGACTTTGTTTCGATACATTTGGCAATGTCGGATTCTATAAACAAGTTACTTTTCAGTACACATGTATTTGCATATTAATATACAGACATGACATAATTTATAAATTCAACATTTTATGTACAAGACTTAGAAAATGGTTATTTGTATGCAAATATATCTTTTCCAATAAAATCTATTAAAGCACATCTTATGATATTTGTACATAAGCCATTTAGTTTTATCACTATAATTAATTTTTAAACTAAGGTCAAGAAAAATTAATAAGTTTTTAACATATTATACACATACACACACATGTATATGAGTGTGTGTATGTACACAGAGAGAGAGAGAGAGAGAGAGAGATAATAGACAGACAGACCTACCTGTATAATTTGAAAATAGACAAGAAGATGGACAGATACATGCATACATATCTGATGCTTAGACAGACAGACAAACAACACCAAGGGTCATGGACATGCCAACTACTTTATGAGACTGCATGGCCCTCTGGCTTGCCTTTGATTAAAGAATTGTCTCAAGCCTCATCAAAGCAAGGAATTTGCTTGTGCTTTATTTAGAATTCTAGCTCTGTCTAGACCAGCAACCGTAAAGTTATTCCGTTAAAGGTAAGATTAGCTTAAAATATGTACCACAAACATCATTTGAAAGTAAATCAAAACAAAACAAAAGTGGCAGATTAATGTCCACATGAATCAGCAGAGAACATTCTCACAGCATTATGTTCAAGCTTCCCTTCTTGTTATTTTTACAGTCCCTGTTTTTTGGATGTGTGTGTGTGTGTGTATGTGTGTGTTTTCATATTTAAACATATATAACCTGAATATGTGTACCTAGATAACTTACATATTTATGAACACACACACACATATATATATATATATATATATATATATATATATATATATATATATATCATTATGCTTGCATGTCTTCCTTGGAGAATAGAGCCTTGTACAATTTCCTCACATTAATTGGAATGTTTACTAATGTCATTTAACAGTTCTTGTTTAAGAAGCCATCTTGTCACAGCTTTTGTGGGTACACCTTTCCTGTCCTGTACTGAGGACATCATCCTGCAGCAGATGTCCGGCTTCCCTGGCTCTTAGTCTTCATGCTCCTCTTCTGTGACTCTCCCTGAGACTTTAGTGTAGGGGATCGCAGTGTAAATGTGTAAGGATGTCCTATGGCCACTTTTGTTCTTTGCACTTTGATCAGTTGTGTCCTTCAAGATGATTTCCATATGGATTCGTTAAGTAGCAAAATTTAACATAAACATTTCATCTGCTCTCATCATCACCATCTCCCACATAAGCAGCTCATAGATCTAAGATTAATGATTCCTAGTAACAGTTCTTCTTAGTAATGTCTCTTCAAATTCTATCATACATTATCTTGTACTAAGTTTAGTTTCCTAGAAATATTAGGATCCCCGTATAACAGGGCTATGTATAAACAGAGTTCAGATATCTCCTATTGTCTCTTTATTAGAGACTTTTGCACTGTCAGGATTCTGGGATGGATGACCCCTAAGAGACCTTCTTATAATATGAACCCAATGAATGTTACAACAATGCTTTTGGAAGTACACCAACAAAATAGTTTCAGTGATTTCTGCTTGGCTGACTACTATATCCAAAATTGTCACTCAATTAGGATTTCCCCAAACGAGGCAACGCTTCTTGGGTATGCTTCAAGTCACCCATGCTTAACGTTGCTTAACTGGCATTCTGAGGACCAGGAAGAGTTTATGAAAATCCAACGATTTATTTTTAGTAGTCCTACAGGCATGAAAAGTTGCTAAATGTGTTTTCCACTAAGATGATAGTAATGCTTCATGTATTCTTCAGCAGTAGGTACATTCTTTCCATCTTTAATTTATATATTTCTTACCCTATAGCCTCAAGTTCTACAGGGAAAGTAGGCAAGGCTCTTGCCAAGAGGGCTGTACTTCAAAATAAACAAAACAGGAATTACTGTGGTTTTCATTTGCATATAGATTAGCATGAGCTGTGTGCCCTGTGACCATACATGCTTGAATCACTGAGTCTGGTAAAAGAGTTTTCATTTTTAATCACTCACCTCAGCACCTGGCACTTTAAAAATATTGGATCAATGCACAAAAGATTTAAAGCACTTGTCAATCCCTAAGTGCTTTGGCTCATGTGAATTCTTCACAGCACAGACTGGTCTGTGTTCCTTAGAAAGTGTCCATCTTTCACACAGAAGTGCTTTTAAAGATTGGAAATATTCCATGAAATATAATAATTTTGTACATTTTCACAATACTAAAGCTTAATTTGATGTGTTAATCATTTTAATTTAAAAAATCTATTTTGACCTCAACTGATACATTAGACATAACATCCCATCTATAATAACTATGGAATTATGCTTTAGAAAGTCTGTACATATTATCCTTTTACTCTCATGGATAAAATATTAAGCAAGAAATATTAATTTTTCCTAAAAGCTTAACATTCATTAAGGAAGTCTCTTCATATAATGGCAAAATTTAAATCACAGTGGTTATTCAATCCTATACTACATTCTGATGATCTACCTGTAAGAAATTACAGTTTTTGAATGCCTTTAAATTTCAGGTAAATTTAATAGATATTCAGGATACCTTTAATATAAATAAATTATTGTCAATTCTGAAAACTTCCAATATCTTAAAGTTATGTATATATACAGGGATAATTTATAATACTACCAATACATTCAAACAACTTAGTGTCTTTTATTTTACATTGGAATATATTACTTTCTCATATTATGTGACATTTCTTGACTTTAGAATAAAATCTATATTTTACTATTTATTTTCCTATTTATAGTTTAAAATTTATAATTCAATTTTGAATGCTTAGCTATTTTAGGAATTTGCTACTTTAGTAAAATATAACTGTGTTTCATTAAATAAAATCAACTAATATTCTATAAAATTTTAATGAGCAGTTTAAACTTTGCACACTATTCTGTCCAATTAACTAGGCCAAGGGTCACATGCTTTCTATATTTCCTATAATGTTTTGAGGTGTACATTTTAAACAACAAAATTTATAGTAGTAATTTCTCTGTAAATGAAAGTATTCAAAATTTAAGAAAAATGACTCTTTAATCTCTCTCCTGGAGTCTCCCTCTAATGTAATCTTACTGTCAATTCACTTTAAGGTTTAAGGCCTATCTTCACAAATATTTGTTCTTGTTCTTCAGAAACACAAAAGCTGATATATCCCAATAGTTCCTTCCTTTTCTAAATTTTCCATCTATAATTCAAATAAACCTGTAAACGTGAAGGATGATCATTTCTGGGGCAAAGACATAATCGCTGTCTTCTTTCAGAAAGTTTGGTCTTTTATAGTAGGGATGTATTAAACCTAATGGTCACTAAATATATTAGAAATACAAATAAATTCACTGTTCACGTTGGGATTCATGTAACAAAGAAGGTGTATGAGCATGTTTACCAAAGCCTGGCACTTGATCAGGCTGTTCTTTCATTACTAGATATTTGGCTAGCTTCATATCCCTGAGGCCTGTTTGAATTCTGAGCTGAGCATTCTCACAGGATCTCCCACCTCCAAAGCTCTGCAGTTCTATAGAATGCAAGGCATGGTTTGTATTTTTTTAATTTCCTTTCATGTCTCCTCACACTTATTTTAATAATGATAATGATCATCATCATCATTATTATTTGTTATTTAAGATTTTTACATTCCAGTCATTGCCCCCCTCTTGGTCCTCTGTTCCACAGTTCTTTATACCATTCTTCCTCCCCCTTGTCTCTAAGAAGCTATCCCTCCCCCCAACCAGGCCTCCTTCTTCCCTGGGACCTCAAGTCTCTCTAGGATTAAGCGCTTCTTCTCTTACTGAGGTCAGACCAAGCAGACCTCTGTTATATATGTGCCAGAGGCCCTGGACCAGCCTGTGTATGCTCCTGGTTAGTGCTTCAGTCTCAGGGAGCTCCCTGGGGTCTGGGTTAGTTGAGACTGCTGGTCTTCTTGAGAATATGAGCCTGAAGTTCTTACTATGTAGTTTTCATTTCAGTTTATCAACATCATGATGATTGTGTGACGTAGCTTGCTTCAAGAACAAAACTCCTTTAAATGCCTGTTGCATTCCAGGAACTGTGCTATAGCTGGCATCTTTATTCTATGCCTCCAGTGCAGTTCTCTGGGACTCCTGATTGTTCTGTTTTCACAGATGAGGAAACAGATTATGAGAGCAAGCAACTACCAAGAGTAGTGGGTGAATAATAGACTTGAAAAGATAAAATTATTGCTTTTAAATCTCATGAGATTTATCTAAACATCAATGAAGAAAATAAAATCAATATTATAATCAGGGACAGCATTACTTACGCAAATGGTCAGGAGAATGAGGTAGAATGAGCATAGACACAGACCATGATGTCCAGGTTCAGTACTTTGAACTGTCTCCTTTAAGCTACACAGCATGCTCCTGCTTCTTCCACCACACTGGGCTGGCTCGTTGAATGCACAATCAAGATAGTAATATCAGCTTTGGCATAGCATATGGTGAGGGGTAAATAGTATGGAGTGGCTTTACAAAACAAATATCTACCATGTTAACTTTTAATGACAAAGGTCCTAAAAAAATGATAGGATTTACCCAGAATTCAAAAATTAAGACAGAATACATATGGCTATCACTACTGTCCAACCAAGGCTACAGTTTTAAGCAGACATAACATTTAGAAGATAATTTATGCTCATGTTATATTTGGAATTCTTTGTATAATTTAAGAATTCTCCAAAACATCTCTAAAACCTGCCTGTTCCATTTGAGGAAGAGTATCACCTACTTATAACCTTATATTGATATTTGTTATAAGAATGAATCAACAAATTATGAACATACTGTTACAATTTACATGTCTATAAAATGTAAGTATAATATATTTATTGTTCAAATAAATTATTATGTAGAGAGCAATGACTGAGAAGTGGTGCTCAGAATATTTTCACTTACATGTGTTGAATATCTTTCCTAAGCCTTTAAGGAATTAAGACTTCTTGAATAGTTGTCAAAATTAATGATGTGGAACTGAGTTACTATCTCCTCTTTCTCATGCACATTGGCTTCCTCTGCATTGCATATCTCTTCCTAAAAGAGAAGAGGACAGCTAGATTAATTAATGCTCATATATTTTATGTTGTTAAAGTTTCCAAAATTGCAAAACTTTTTTCAGCAGATAGAAATAATTCTTTCGGAAAAAAGTAATGAATATAAATATCAAAAGAGACTGTACACAATGAGTTGTTTAGGTTCTCCTGTTTGTTTGTTTGTTTTCTGATGGCAATAAAGAAAGAAAAAGAAAACTAATCTTTTCGATGGTATAAACTTAGAATAAAGTAAAACACTAGACTACCTTTCAAATTAGAATTCCATACTCAAATCACATAGCATTTATTTTATGGAAGGTCGTAGGTTGGGGCTACAGACACTGAAAATGGTACGATATGGCCTTGACTGCCAAGGGCGTTATAACTGTATTATTTGACTCTATCAAATCACTTAGATACCAATGCAAAGTAAAGTTATTAAAAATATTTTAAAAGTTTAATTAATAAGTACAATAGGGTAGAGACAATTTCAGAGGACATACTTTAATTAAGTGTTTCCCCACTATTGCATACAATTACAAGAAATGGCATTAGAGAAATGTTTATATTTAGTTTTAAAAGCTGTAGCAATTTTCTTTATTTGTGGAATTAAAACTGAAGGGCTTTGACACAGCAAAACAGAGCTTGTATAAAATTGCTTAAATGACAAAATTTTTCTCTGTGGTAAACAAATAAAACATCTCCAGAGGATGCATGTAATCACCTAATTAGGTGTCATTTAGATTATGAAAAGGCTTGTGTCATTAATGAGGCTGTTTCTAATTTTCTTACTTATTTTTACTGAGTACATTATCATAATATCTTTGGATGGATACTTTATAGCAGAATAACAGAATTATCAACCAGCATGGTTTTAAATCAGATTTTATAGTGCAATTTCCCCCGATATGTAATCTATAAGAATAATTTACTGTCATCAGAAGATGATGTATAAATGGTGGTTAGAGGTATCTACTTAGTCTCCTAAATGATAGAACACTATATTTTAAAATTTTTTCCATAGACATAATATTGAGTCTTACTAATAAATGCATATATGTGTGTGTGTGTGTAAATATTTCTAAATGAAAAGTATATTTATAATTTTTCATGCTTCTACTTTTATATTTCTGAGACTTTTCAAATGAAGTCAGTGGGTTAAACAGAATATTGTCTTAAAGAATCTCTCAGCCCCCTATATTATAACATGTAATATGAAATATATAGTATATAAGTTAAGGAACCAGCTCTTTGCATTGTGACACCTTTCTTGGTGGAAGTGCAGTAATGGAACTTGAAGATGAAGTGCAAGCTAAAAGTGGTGGCACAATAGACACAGTGAATAGAGTTCTACTGGCTGCATTGTCCCTGTGATATGTAACAAGGAGAATAGTTCACTCTGCATCAGAAACAAGAAATTCCTTCAGATGAAGATAACCCGTTGGGCAGCAGAGGTGACGAAGAAGATATAACACAGAGATGTCATTGAATTAAGGGAGAAGAAAGCAAAAATATTTAGTGTTGATTTTGTACTCAAATAATTAAATTAAGTTGGTTGTAAAGAATTATATATAATATAGTTAACAATGGCACAAGACCATGCCAGTGATTCTTCTAGAACATACAGTAGATGGAAAGACAGTCAGCTATGCAATATTCCAAACAACAAATATTTTTAAAGCAGGTACTTTATAAAATAAAATAGTGCTGAAACTATACTCCATCAAAGTCAAAACAGGAAAGTTTGAAGGACTTTTGCAATTAATACAAGAATATGGGGACTGTTAAGGTCAAGTATTGATGAAAAATATTAATCATGGGTGGTGTGTGTGTGTGTATGTGTGTGTGTGTGTGTGTGTGTGTATGTGTGTGTGTATGTGAAGTTTTATGGACAGGAAAGCTGAAAAGAAAAATTCAATATAGAGTCATGTTTTATTGTCTGTATCAAGACTAGGAGTTGAGGTAGAAAAATCAAAAAAATCATATTAGAATCTTGTGTCATAGAAGAAATTTATTGGAAGAAGTGTTAACTAGTTTTTAATAGCATGCTACCAATTCCATTACAAAGATATATCACTACCTTGCAATTCCTCTGTAATAGAATGTTCATGAACATGGAAAATAAAATTAATTAATGGGAACAAGACTACAGAAATACAAATGTCACTGTTTGGAGAGAATATGAACTCCCTTTACCAGGATGCTAAGGAGATATGGAACCTCTATGGTCTCAAAGAATACAGCAGCATGCTCATACCACAGGTGTGAGTTTAGTGAGCAGTTGATTAAAGTTGAAACAACTTTCGCCCTGAAGGAAATATTCACTCTTATACAATGTTCTTGCTAGTCAGTATGAATTTGTGTGCGCTTAATAGTTCTACTACTACAGAAAGAGAGGCCAACATTGCCCAAGGAAACCATCTGTAACCTGAAATTCTGGTCCTGGCAATGAGAAGTTCAAAACAGCAATAAACCATCAGAGGAGCAAATGTAGGTATTGTTCATGGATAAGCAAACCACATCTTGACTATATTGCCAAAAGTATAGACTTGGTTCCTATTAGTTGATTAGATTTTAGATGCTCTGCATGTTGTAGAAGATGTAAGTACATATTTATGATTTGTAAGAGGGAGCCAATTCGATAAGGGGAAGTGGCAGAATTATGAGTAGGAAAAATAAGATTCAGGGAGATTTGCCTCATGAACTAGGCTGAACTAGAAAAAGAAAAAAGCTAATTACAACGCTATCTTCTTACATTTTATATTCTGAATACACACCTTGGTGTCAACTGGTATTTCTAATGGTCCATGTTCATTAGATATTGTATGAAGACAATATTGCAAAGACAATGGGAAAACTAAAGCTATTTCTACTAATAGGTGGTCCCCTAATGTGATTAGGAATGTAAATGGCAGATATTATGAGGAAAGAACCAATAAGAAAAATTATATATTAAATAGGAGGAGAAAAGTCGCTGTTGAAAGTCCCCAGCACTGGGTGTTCCTGCTCCATCAAAGGCAACAAACACATCTCTTCTTTCCAGTCAGAGTCATTTTTTTATTTCAAGCGCAACTAATTAAATGTGGGAATAGTTTTAAGTAGATAAAATTAGAACTTGTTATTCCTGAACATTCTAGAAATGAAAACCATTGACAAGTAATTTAGTAATATTTCTAGTTTTCAACAACTCTTCAAATTTGGCAATTTCCTCTGCAAGTGTGAATTACTGTGCAGGATGATATTTTGTTGCTGAAGAGCTAACCAGTGCAAACGCAAATCTTTAGATTCAGATAAATGTGTGATGCTCAGTTGTTTGTTTAACTGGAACTATTGATTTTTTGTGATTCTTGGGAATTTTTTTAACCTATCCAAGACCCTACACTGTGAGAATTCTAAGCTCTGTTATGTAGACAATTCAAGCCACAATATTTTATGTTTCACTTTGCCCCAACAGAATATTGAAATTTGAACTAAAAGACCAGGTATCTTTTTAAAGTCCATTGTCAGCGCTTTATTGGTTTTCTGAAACAAAATCCTACCTATTGAGTAGCCAAAACAGGAACTGGTTGTATCAAAATCTAGGGCTAGCAAAGCCAGGATCAAACAAAGAAACTGTGTTCGTTTCTGAGAAATGTTAGGAATAGTCTGTACCACCCTTCTTCTTGTGTTTGCCTGTGATATTTTAACATTCTTTGAATCACAAAAACTTCAACCTAGTTCTCTTCCTCTTTCCATAGCATACTAGCTTTGTGTGTAGCTGTCTTCACATTTTCCCTTTTAGTAACGGCACAGTGAGATTGGGTTGGATGATACCACATTCAATTTAAACTCATTCTAACTAACAACAAAACAATCACAATTCCAAACAGGTTCTAATTTGGTGAACTTTTCACCACAATCGATTTAATAAACATTTTCATCACCTCCAAAACTTCTTTGTGTCTCTGCTTTTCTGTCATAAAATACATGTAAGAATGGATACTTTGTGAATGTATGATGTGTGTCACCCTTTCATTACAGTCAGGTTTACTTCAATTTTAAGTTACAAAATACAGTGATTAACCAAAAGACACAAAATAATTTGTGGTGTTTTTAGTTAGTTTAATAACTTATAAATGATTACTTATTACTTCTACTACAGTGTTGCAGAAGCAACAGATGCACAACATAGACCATATCCACTTGCACAGTTTGAACAGACTAACTTTATATCGATAGCTAATTAACTTACTGAAGCTCTGTAAGTGTCAACAACATTGCACTCTATAAGTCTTATCAGGGGAGTCATTCTCTATTAATGAATAAAAATAAAACCTTTCTTTTTGGATGACTGATATGTTCATGCTTTAATTAAAAGTATTAAGAATTTGGGGTTTAAGAAATGTGGCATTTTAGGGATAAGACAAATAAGACCAGAAGAAAGGGAAACCTCATAAATATGTAAGTCTTCTACTTAAAGTTCCTGTGGGGTCTGCCTCTACTGTAAGAATTTACTTTTCCTTCACCCCAAAGTGAACAAAATGTACAATCAAGCAGTTTTCTTTCACTAATTTTGTAATAGCAACAGGTTGGACTGAAGCTTAAGTATTTGTGCCCATAATGCAGAGCAGGGAAACGAGGACATAAGAAATTATACAGCATCATGATAATGAAGCAACCTTTCTAAGTAACAGATTTTGGGAGTTCATGCCAACTCAGTCCCTTAGCAAATCAACTCACTTTGAAACTTAAACATAGTAGAATTTCAAGTGGTAGCCTTAACACACACAGGCTCAGTATATCCTCAGCACCATGACCAAGAACTTCATCTCTTCATCCTTCTGAAATAAGCTTTTTTGGAATGACACACTGTCTCTTCTACATCACTGTATTTTTCCAATTAAGATTCCACTTTCTTCCACTTCTACTTATTATTCATCATCTTCCATGTTTTTAACAGTTCATATCATATCTATGATAAATATATCTAGTGGTCTCTTTCTTGAAAGATATTTTTAAATTGGTTTGATAAATAAAAGCATTCTGTAAATATGCTAATGTAGAGAATATAGGAAAATGGCACTTATTAAAATGTTTAAGTCAGAATATTTGCCACTATTGCCATCATTAAAATAAAGATTCAGTAATTTTCACTATCTTATGTTTAGATGCAACATTAAATTGGGGTCCATTTAACACCAAATATATTTCATTGTCATCAAGGATGCCTTTCAATGAGAAAGTTAAAACACTATCATTTTTCTCTTAATGTTTCAGGTATTTTATGAAATAGTACTATTTAAAACATATATGCTCAACATGAAATTTCACTTAATATAATTCTGTATTAGGGAATCCTACATTTTTGTGTTCTGACATACAGATAGACTTTCAAAGTTACATTATACATTTATTTCCTAAGAGTTTGGAGTTCTTGGTAACAGAGTGTGCCTTACTCAGGGGCTCTGTTTCTCTGAAGATGAGAAAAAGTAACCAAATTATTATTAAGAATGGCTGTGGATCTCCTTGGTATTCTAAGCTGGAGAGAGAATCTTAAGTTAGACTGAAATTATCATTTTATGTATGCAATCTTTGATCAGATTTTAAGTAAATGGTTTTATCTTTTGAGTTCCAAAGCCTATAAGCCACTTCTCAAAATCGATGTGTAGACACATTCAGCATACACACATCCTCCCTGACTTTAACCGCAAGCTCATGCACACATGCGCACACACAGACACACACAGTCACACACAAATATGAGTGTACACACAGACAGACACATGCACATACAAGGAATTTATACATAGAACTTTGTCGAGGGAGATATGAAGTATTTCTGAAGACAAATAATCCAAGGGAACTGGCAGGCAATTGCTGTAAAAATACCACTAGAAAAAAAATAACATAAAAAGGGCAATAAATCTGTCAAAAGATAAGTACTTTCAAGAAAAATGTTGCTAACAACAGTTATGAAGTTGTGCCTAAACTTTACTATGTGTTTAAAATATTAATAAATCTCTTATTTCTATGAAGGAAGACTGCGAGAACTCAAAGAGGTGCTAATGAGACAGTGTGAAGAAGCAGAATATCAATTGGTAGAACCATGAAGTACACAAGCAAAACCTAAACCATCACAGAGAGATTAAAGAGTTAGAAGAACCAACACAAATATAGGCACTTAAGAAAACACAGGCATGGGCAGAGCATATGAGTAAGACAATGCCAAAAAAGAGTGCAATAAAAGTAGACAGTAAAGGAGTCAGGAAGAAGTAATATTTACAAAAACAAGAGAACACCAAGGCTGCAAATTCATAATTGAGATCCTTTAAAAAAGCAGGAAAAATGGAACAGAACAAATATTGGATAAATAATAAAGTAATACTTATAAATAAAAAAGTGTGCTCAATTTGTTGAAAGAATCTATTATATCCTAATAATATTGATCCTGTGAACAATGAAACTCTTCTCTCTGGTACATGCCTGAGCTAGATGTGGTTAGAATCCATTGTAGGGTATTTTTAGCTTTGTATAATACAGAAAACAGAGATTTTTAGAAATAGAAGAGGGAGAGATTTTGATGCTAGAGAGAAAATTTTTACTAGACAGCAGAGAGCGAGTGATAACCTGTATTGCCTTTACTGCCATAGAAAGCAGCTTATAATATCTAATTTAATTAATTTAAAATTAATTTTAACTTTCTAATCACAAATAATAAATTGGTGTGATTGCAGATTATTCCAATTGGGATGATGAAATGCATAGAGAAAAATATTGCATTGTAACCCATGATATTTACTATTTATCAATTAAAAGAAATTTAGAATCATCTTTTGAAACTGTCAAAATGGATTTTATTATTCACATGTATTAAAAATTGAGGGTACCTTTAATTTTTCTGTTGGAAGTACATAAGTCTAGAATTAATGGGAAATGTCTCTGTTATACTCAAGGGAAAAAAAATGCAATCCATGTATTTTATGCCATGTCAAGCTCTTTAAGTAAAATTATATGATATCAAATATAATGCCAAAAGTCAAGAAATACTGCTCACTGATCAAAGTTTAACCTTCAGCCAATCAACAGAGGTCAAGAAATTTTATCAAATGCCCAGTGGTCAATATTTAACATATTTAGCAAGAATAAGTCTGAGACAAATATAGAGATTAGACTAAAAATAACACAGTATTTTTTTCATTTATTCATTTGTCATATAACATATCCCAACTGAAGCCTACCCTCCTTCCACTTCCCCAGATCCACTGCTCCTCCATTTCCATCAGAAAAGAGCAGGCCTCCCAGGGATATCAAGCAAACAAAGCATAACAAGATGCCCTAAGACTAGGCACAAAGTGTCAAATCGAGATTGGACAAGACAACCCAGTAGGAGGAAAAGGGTCCCTAGGCAGGCAAAGACAACTCAGTTCCTACTGACTCTCATAAAAATCCCAAGCTAAACAACCTAGCCTCTCTGAAGCCTCTCTGGGCTAAGCAGCTGTTTATGAATATAGCAGAATATCATTAGGAATCATTTCATTCACTTTTTTTTTTCCAGTCATGTTTGGTCCAACCCTAGGTTTGTGGACAATCCAGCTTCAGATTCCAGTGATGGGTATGGATTCCTTCTTGAAGGGAGAGTTGAATGCAGTTCTGGGTGAGTTGGAAGGAGAAGGAAAAGGAAGAGGTAGATGTGACCAAGATACAGTGGTGTGTGTGTGTGTGTGTGTGTGTGTGTGTGTGTGTGTGTGTGAACTTTTCAAACAATTCAAAAATTTACAATTTCAGAGTCTAGCCCTAGATCATTTACATCAGAAACATCTAGAAAATGCCAAATTTTATGTTTTGTACACATTCTTGTATTTCTCAAAGTTTCCACTTTCCAGAAAGTTAAGGGAATTTTACAAAGAGAAAGAACAGCAGACTAAGTCAGCAGTGCAGAAATAGGTACCGAGACATAAAGTAATTTGAAGAGTTATTTTAAATTTGACATCAAGAGGTCATCAGTCTTTTGTACAGTTAAAGGTAATGCCTCATATCTGTGAATGTTAATGTTCATTTACCTCATATAATTAATGCATTCTGTCAAGAAGAAAAACAAGTTAGAAATAGAGACACATTTGTTTGTGAGGCATACACTAAACTAGAAAAGGACAAAAGTAATTGCAGCATCAGGCTGGGTCTCGCTTCTCCAAACTCAGTAGGATAGAAATAAATAAATTATCCCCTAGCAACACCACCTGATAAAGAAACATCCCATTGCTTCAGCAATAAGTTGCCAAGGGGAATAATTAATCATTGTGAATACAAAAGTGGTTTTTTTCTATTTTAAAATGACTAATATTTAGAGAACACTCACCACATGCCAAGCTTTTAGGTAGACTCTGTGGAAAAGGGATGTTTTATGCTCCTTGTACCTTGGTCTTGTCCTAAATATAGGCAGGAAGATGTTCCTAGATCACTGGCTCCTACCTCTGTAAGCAGTACCATGTGATAGAGATACCCAAAAAAGAAGTCCTGGATCACACACACACACAGACACACACACACACACACACACACACACACACACACACACACACACAATTTCAATTTCCTGAGTATAGCAAGGTAGGATGGAGACCGTGTTCTGACAGCAGTAGATTTAGAGTGTTGCTCTGTGTAGCTTGTGTTTCAATGCAAAGGGTAAAGAGAACACTTCAGTCTAGAAGAGTCATTACTGTGCTCTTTTAAGAGGCAGTCTCACAGTTATCTGAAGGAAATAAATGATGAGACATATAGATTCAAGTCATTACCTCACCTTTAAGCATATCAAGAATGATTGATATAATCTTGATCTCAAACTTGATCTTTGATTTGGATTGCTTTGGATTCTTTGGATTACTTCACACCCGGGCATCTCTTTCCACACTGCTTGCTTAGGCTTCAGATCGTCTTTGCAATTGTCTTTATCTACAAGTAAAATGAAACCCTGTACATATAGAGGAATGTGTGCAAAATACTCAAATTGTGGCACTGTTCCTTGCAGGACTGGGCATCAGTTCCACATGTCCCAGCTTGTTAATGAACCTATACAGAATTTACAAGGAATTTCACAGAATTCACAATGTAAAATTCCCTCATCAGTGCCTACTTTAAGATAAAAAAATAGTTTAAAAATATGTATCAGAGATATAAATATTCTTTTTATATTTCTCCTGAAGAAAAAGATCCTAATATTCAGGAGAAGAAGTTTTCTTTTCTTTCAATTTCAGATTTAATTGTTTTGATGAAATGATTTGTGTATATGGGAGCTTTACAACATGATGGTAAGATGCATATAGCTAGCAAAGTAGCTGCTATAGTAAACTGTATTTGACCATACAGTTGTTTACAAAATCTCTAGAAAACTGCAAGATTATCAACAAAAAAACCTTTGCTGAACACCAGATACCCATTCCTATCCATTCTATATATTGGCTACTATATATCTTTTAGCCTACATCTTCCCTATTGCTCTCACAAACTCTTTCAGTAGACCCTGGCATTTATTTTTATATTTTTTATCCATATATATTTTATCACACAGCAAAAAAATAGAGAAACATTGCCATTGCTGAAACATTGTTTGACCTGAGGACATAATGCTAATTGAAATAATTGAAATAAGCCAGAAAGAAGGCCATCTATTGTGTTACTTACATGTAAATTTATATTTAGATTAATTCATTAAACACAGTGAACCTCAATAAATCAAATATACAATCAGTTATTTCATTACTATAGATTTCTTCATTTTTCTGAGTTCATAAAAGCAGATTATAATGCACATATTTGAGAGACCCCTTCTAGTGTGTTTCTTTAGTTTTGTATTGTTATTTCTTGGTTTTATTTTGTGATCACATGTTCATGTGTTTTCCAGGGTAGTCTCAAACTTTTATATTCAAACAATGCTCCCACCTTAGCCTCCTAAGTATCTGGAGCTATATGTGCATGCCATTAGTTTGTATTTGATTAAATGTAACTCATTATCCGTCTACTGATCATTATTTAAACAACTGAGATTACAATAGTATTTAAGCAATCATGAATTTTAACTTGATGTCTGTTTTTGTTTTCATCAACAACTCTGTCATAAATAATTCATAGCTGTACACAAAGTATTGTCATATAAGGAACCTCAACTCAGCTGAACAGGTTTCCACTCAAATCCTGGCAAAGCAACTTAATGATTGCCTCAACTTTTACTTCCCCTACTGTACAGAAAATAGTATGTTCCTGATATGACTTAAGAATTAAGTGGCATGATCCATGTAAGTCGATATATTTTAATGTTCAGTAGCTTTGAGTTATTAAGGTACTATTTTTTCAACTTTTGAATTAATTTGAGTTCCTTTACTCAAACTGAGGATATTGGCTACATTATCTGAGGTTGGATTATTTAAGATTCCTAATATATATTAATGGCTACTCTATGATGGTATTAAGTATGTATTTTTCAATACAGATGTGATGCACAATAATGGGTAGTTGAAATTAGGAAGAGAAAGAAGACATTATACTAAGTAATTATGATTCAGTATAGTGCTGTCAAAGATGAAACACATACTGAAGAGTTGTGTGTTGTCTAATTAGATTTCAAACTGTTGAACATTTCAAATTTACAAAAGTAGTTGCCTAAATCCTGAAATCCTTAGAGCATGAATTAACATGGTTTTTTTTATTTCTAACTTAAGTGCTAAAACATAGTTTCTTTTTAATTAGCATTTCATGGAATCCTTCACTTGCATGATTCTAGAATATAGATATCTGTCAAAATGATTTACCAATTTTTATCAACTAAAGATGTGGTTGTGTTCTGAGGATTTTCTTAATATATACTGTGGATTTGATTCTCTTTTATCTGTTTCTTCTTTGCTTACTATTTCAGTCATCATAATTTTTGTAATTCAAAATTAAAAATTTTTCATTATACCATATATCCTGTCTTTGTTTTGTATTTCCCCATTGCTTCAGCATTTAAGCAGTAGATTTTCTAATGTTTTATTCTAGACCTTGAAGTTCTTTAACTATATCCAAAACTGACACTGGTGTTAGAAACAGTGAATTTTGTTTGCTCTTCTATACACAAACCATAATTCCTTATGCTCATCCAAGCTCTGTGTAAAGAAGTAAAATGCACTTGGAAAACATAACCTAAAAATTCTGTTGTGATAAAAATAAATGATGCTAAAGTCATTGTAGATATTTCTATTTTTGTTAAGTGAAAGTGATTCATGTTGTCCATTTTGTAAGGTCTTCAGAATATCTACATGTTTCAAAGGGAAACTTGCCTCAAATATAAAGTGACCTTCACAAGGTACAGCTCTGTTTGGATTGTTACTTTACAATGATGAGTGGCTAAAGCATGGTTCCGTTATGTAAACCAAGGAAAAATTCATGCTGATACTTAAAATGTTTTACCAAGCCTCCCTTAGTATTTAAAATTAATTCCTTTGGGGCCATATTTGAGTATTCATAAAGCAGCTAATGATTATTTTTGTAATTATATGAATTATGCACCTGTAATCAAAACTTTCCATGAAAGTCTAGTGAAGATGAATGAAGTACTAAAATAAATCAGTCTTAAGAATAGACTCCTGAGTCATTTTTACTTCACCAAGGTAGTTTGGAATTTCAGGAGCATAATAGCTACAGGCAGATATTAGAACACAGTACTAATCTTTCTGACATATTATGATTCTTTAAAATAGAAACCACATATCACGGATACATAAGGGTGGTTTTTGTGGAGAGTCACCTATTGATTAAGAAATGTTGAAATTACTTAATAACTAGTGAAAATGTATAGTCAACACTTTCTGCAGTCCCAGATCTCTTTTATAGTAACTGGACTATGGTGAAATCTAGAGCAGGACCTAAGGTGGCAAGGATTTTACCTAGCATACAACTAAGTCTGTAGGTTGCAAATACTTTTGTCATGTTCAGATACACTTGTGTCTTCATTTACTGTTGTCAGACCAGCAGTTAAGGAAAAGCCACACAGACTGTAAGTGCTGGAATAAAATTGATAAAGAGCTCATAAGAAGAACCAGCACTAGGCTGCCAATGTCAGCTTTCAATTATTGAGATAATTATCTAACTGTAACATCGTACAGAGTGGAAATGGTGAAATGTTGTGAATAGGACTTAGCAAACTCTTTATTGTGAACTGAATGGAAATCAAAAGACATCCCTTTCTGTTAGTCTGTGCCTTGTCAGACTTTGGTACATTTCTATTCAGATAAACCCTGAGATTGTTCATTGTATTATTTGACAGGAAGTTCTTGATTGCTCTACAAGGTTGAGATTAACCTTGTCAAGTGGATGTAAAAGGGTCACTCCGTTTGGAAGCATCTAAAATCTAAATTAATTCATTCTGAATATTGGTACTTGTGAAGCTCCTGTTTTGACGATTGTCACTCACCCTGATTGGGATAGTTAATGGCGATCAAAACTATCCAAAGTTTCAGGGAAGTGTTTCTTAAGTGTCTTTTCTTGTAGGAGTAAAGTTCTGTTTATGCAATGGATGATGAAGTTAAAGAAATGTCACAAAGTATTTGTGAATAAGGTTGAGAAAACAACTTCCATATATACTTAACTAGCATGCCTGTTTTATACTGGTCATTTTAATTATTCTTTTTTGTGTCCCTCTTTTGCATCATATTAAAATATCTGAGGGAGGTTTTTAATGAATCTGTGCCTAGAGTTAAAAAATAAATAAAAACAGGTTTCATTGAAGAACTAAACAGTTGTTTACTCTTTTTAAACACTAATGACTAACCATTAAAATTATGTTCATATTAACCCATCATGGGTTATGTATTTTATGGTATTTTGTTATATCTAATAACTTTCAGAGCATACCTAAGGTAAATATTTGAGGATATACAAAAGAAATTCACAATAACTTCTATATAATGAATTAGTATATTGCTTGACTAAAGTAATGTTTCATTTGCAAACATTATGAAACACTGTGTGACAACATGAAAAAAATCCTGTATTAAACCAAAAGTTTAAAATATGATTTTTCAGCTTTTAGCAAGCTGAAATTACTATTTCTTACTTTGTGATTCTTAACTGTGGTCCCAGACATTACCAATGAATAAATATTGCATTAGACACTAGAACACCATTTTACACTGTAATATTCACACCCCAGTGAGGTTGGTAATATTAATTCTATTTTATGAACAGAAGATAGAACACTAAAGTTAAGTACCAAGTTAAATGCAGAAAGAGAATGAGAAACTCAAGTCTTTTAAACCATGTCCTTTCCTCTATTCGATGACAACAGTGTATCTTGAAGGTGCTCAGTAGATGAATGAATGAAATGGATCAGTGGGTGGAGAGAAAATTGAATAGCAAGTCTATTCCATTATTCACTCCTCACATATTAGCAACTTTAAGTGACTGAAATTCTCTAAAAGGCAATTACTGTCCACCAAGTAGGAAAGGTTTCTCCAGAAGAAGCTAGAGAGTTGTTTGAACGTAATTACTGTGAATATTCCCAGAAGATATTACTTTTAAAGGTTAAAAAACTATTTTCCCCCATTGGAGACATTATTGTGTCTAAAAATATTTATGTATTATAAATTTATCTTCTTTTACATTTCTAAATGATTCATAAATATTTTGAAAATGGCCCCAGTTAATTAATTAATTAAGCCTCCAGAAAACAACTATATCCCAATACCAGTAACTTGAGTGGACTCAAGCATCCGTTCATGACTTTGGTCAGGGAAAGAGCCCATAGTTAATTCTGTGGTTCCAAAATATACTTTTCTTCCTCTCAACAAGCTTGTCTAGACTGGAATACACTCCAGAAGTCTTAACTCCATCTTTCATCTGTTTTTCAAGCACAAGAAAGGACAGCCACATATATATTTCTATTTTTGTTTTCGTTTTGTCTGTTTATCGGAGACAAAGTCTCATGATGCAGCCCAGGCTGGCCTCACATCCACGATATGCCTGTCTTAGTCTCCAGAGTGCTGATTTTAGAAATACAAGTCACCATACCTCTCTCAACAATCCCACTGGTAAAAGTAAAGCATTTATTTTCATTTTTACAGGATTAGATAAAATTAAATTCTATAGATTCAGCTTAGCTTATGACATAAGAAATAAGTATTAAGTCTTTATTGATACCCCACCCCCAAATTTATTGGTATTTCACTCAGTTCCTACCACTTTTATTAGGTAAACCCTACCAAACATGATGCAGGAACCTTGTTTAAAGTATAAATAATAGCATTCTTCTTTTAAAGAATACTAGAATTAGAATCATGACCATTTTAAAACTTCTAATTAGGTAATACAAGGAAGGGTTTCTGAAGATTAAAAGTACACTGGACATGAACATGAACACAAAGAACAAACAAAACAACTAGATTAAGTTGTTTTACAAATTTAAACTTCATAATATGAGGTATAATCAGATTATTATATAATCAAGGAAAAATATAAACCAATATATATTCATGCTTAAGATGTCAGACTCCAGAGAAAAGCATTTTGGGTCTCAACAGGATGTATCACAATACAATCTGTACATTATAAAATGGACAGCAGAACATATCTGCACATGAATGTGGTAAATGTCTGCATCATAGATACTTAAGGGCTTGAGAGAATACATGTCATAGAGTATCATTTAACATAAAAAGAGAGGAATAGTATCTTACCTGGCCAAGTAGGTGATGGTCTCTTAATGGACACATTGCAAAAATTGCCAGGCAGAAAAGGAATGCAAGTATCATCTAATGGGATATGCAGTATTTTTCAATGTGTGTGTGTGTGTGTGTGTGTGTGTGTGTGTGTGTGTGTATATAATCTGTATCCTCCAAGCAACTGTAAACATGCTCAAGAACTGTAGTTCTGCAAAGAGCAAAGCCTCTTGCATTTCATGCCCTGATTTCTGCATAACTTGAGCCTATATGAAAATTGAAAACCAAAAAGTTTTACATGTTCAGCACTGATTTAGATATTAAAGAATTCAATTAATTTTATAATAGACATTTTCATTTTATAGATAAGTAAACTGAGGCAGAGAAAGTTTGAGTTTGTTGCATTAAGCCATCCTGCTTTTCTGAAATACTCAGCATTGTTAATTTCTGTTTTCTTCATTTTATTTGTCTTTCCTCCTTTTGAATGCATGCTAAAGCTGGGCACACTTTCCTAGGCATTCTCGAATCACAGGTTCTTCATTGTAAATGTACCCTTCGGACTCAAAGTGGGATGGGAAGAGGAAGAATGGTTTCTTCTGTGAGTCTACCCAGGAACTGACTCTACTGGACATTGATTTGGACATTTTCCTGTTTTACGATGCCCTTCTGAGAATCCTTAGACATACTTAGTATAGATTTAGTGACTGTCACTATTAAATTATGACAAGTTAGTGTCATATCTTCAGATTGGCTAGTAAGTATAAGTGCAAGGGACATAAAAGTAGCAGGTGTAGGGATGTCACCTGCTGCATGGCCAGGAATGCCAGAGGAGTTGTTTTCTTATATACTCCTAAATAAATGCCTTTGCTGAGGGGTTGAAGGTGTGGATAAAACTGCAGCTTAGACACTAATCCAATCTGATTAAAAGCTTCAGAACTGGATCTCTAAAGTTCCATGGTAAAAAATAGCTTTTACTCATTCTCTAATTTCAGCCCCTCTCCTAAATGATTTTAGAGCTACATCTTTGAAACTGGGCATGGTACTTACAGTGGCCTTGAATCCCAGGGCTCTGTTGATGTCCTACAAGGGATGCTGGTTCTCCTAAATAAGTGAATGGAATCTTTATCTAGGATTGAGACATAAGATCCCAATATAAATGAAATATAAAACTGAATCCATGTGGCTAGCCAATCTTATGGCCATGGGACTATCCCTGAGGATGGCCGAATACCTTAACACCTGGGGAAAAATGGAGAGAATAAGTATGCCTTTCATGAGATGATGGATTTTTCCTTTTTAGAGTCTCCATCCTCCCCACAGTTGCTTATGGACCCTCAGACATGAGAGTAGCTAATGCCAGCTTTCTTTTCAGATTTATTCAATAAAAAGCGATGCTTTTCTTTTTTCTTCTTCTCATTTTCCTTTTTTGGGGGGAACATGCCAAAACCTGGATTGGCTTTTCCAGATATTCCTATATTATTAGCCTTTCCCCAGAAAGTAAATATTCATACACACACACACACACACACACACACACACACTTCAGCCATGTGAAAGATGCACATTGCAGTTTTCTTTGTTCCTCTTCTCTATCTTCTTTTTCTGGGCACTTTCTAAGATTTACAGATTGTATGTCCCTGTGGTTTTTCTTTTAAAATGCTAATAAAATTGTCATTGGACTTCAAAAAACATAATTTAAAAGTATTTGAATTTGCTAATCTTTACAACTACTCTTTGAAGATCTATACTGTGCATGTGGTCATTTATAAACAAGGAAAATAGACTTTGAGAGAAGTAGACTTTGGTCTAGGTTGAGACAGATATGAATAGTTGAACCAGGATTCAATTAAGCATAAGTTCAAATTCAAATTTCATCCCCTATGTGGAACAAAAATACTAATACTTGTATTAAAAATGAAGTATAAAATTAAATGAAGGCAGGAGGTTAAAGCTTGACTACAAACCAAAAATTTGTAAATACTTGTCAGGCATTTCCTTTATAAGAAGTTATTGGGTAATGCACAGTAATGCACCCAAATTAATTAAGAGGGTTTGGTTCATTCATTACTCTGAGGAATGCTATGGTATACTATTCATGAATTTTAGAATTTCAGTATTGATCAGGTTATTAGTTAATTTTTTCATTACTGTGAAAATTTTCTGACAAGAATTTAAGGGATGATAAGCTTATTTTGGCTTATAGCTTGAAGGTATGCAGTCTATTATAGCAGAGAAGACAAGGCAGCAGGATCAAAGAAGATAGCTCATCATATTGCACAAATAGTGAGGGAGAGGAGAATGAACAGAAAATATGTCCAGGTTATAATAGCTGAAGGTCTGTCCTGAGTGATCTACCTTCTCCAGCAAGGCCTCACCACCTTCCCTAGCACCACCAGCAGGTATGAACCAATGCTCAAACATACATGCCTGTGAGCAACATTTTATATTCAAACCACAGCACTAAGTACAGTGATGTACACCTGTGATCCCAGCACTTGAGAGGCTGAGGCAGGAGTGTCATGAATTCAAGGCTTGTGTGGGCTATATGGTAAGCTAAAGGCCAACCTAGATAACTTAGTGAGAACCTGTCTCTAAATGGCAGGGATAAATGTTCATGGAGCACTTGTTTATTGTGTGTTAAGCTCTGGGTTCAGTCTCCAGTAGGGACAATAAAATTTAAATGAAGGTCTGAGACTGTACCTAAAGTAATGAACTGAGAGAAGAGGGCAGTATGTTTTGCTGTATTACAGCTGTAGTGTCAGAACACAAATCTCCTATTGAGCCTAGAATCGCTACATTTATATTTTTCCTAGCAAAATATTATAATGGAGATATGTTTCATAAGCCGTCCTTGTTTGTGTGTATCAAACCATGAAGAATGCATTTTACTTTCTGATATTTACTCTGTAAAGTTAGGATTTCAAAGGATGAAGTTTGAGTTAATTCCCACAAAAATATTGCTAAGTGATGAAAATATATTGAAACAGGTTTTAGCAAGTAATCACTTTATAGATCTGAAGAGATATCAGACTTATAAATATGTAAGTCTGACAAATATGTAACTTATGCCCCACCCCTAAAGGGTTGTATCGATCTACCCAGTGCGTTCGCTTGAAAGAAAGCAATATTTCTCACGTACTCTGTATCTGTTAAACACTCTCTAAGGCCCAATGGTTCCTTTCACTCTACATTTAAAGGAAATCTGGAGCCTGTTCCAAAAAAGACTATGGGAATGATAAATAGTCAAGAAATCTTATGCTGTAAAATTACTGGAGAAACAGAGAAATGTTTGCCCAGTCAGACAAGTAAACGTAATCACTACCAATTGCTTGAAACATTAAGAGGAAGAAAATAGATGACTATGTTATTAAAATTATGTACTTTCAAATACTGAAAATGACTGACTGCTGGGTTGCATCTGTATTTAAGACAAGTCATTAACAATAATCAGGTCTTTATTTTCTTGAATGTCTAAAAATATTTTCATCACCCCAAATGTTTGGGACTTTATACCATTTAGCCCTGAAGGCCTAATCTACAAATGTACTTCACCCACCCTCAGAAGGAATGACATTGATTTCATAACATGGAACATACATACCAAACCATAAAAAGAAATATTCCACATGTTGGCTTTAATGTGGTTCTTGTTACATAAAATGTTCAATGATACTATGGACTTTTATTACTGTATGAACAGTTTGTGAATGGTGTGCTATAGAAAAGTGGTCTTATATTGTAGAGTTGGGAATATGTTATTCTATTTCCTTCCAAATGGAAAAATCAAATGTTCTATGACTTTCATGCTGTCAAAT
Organism: Rhynchomys soricoides; assembly: GCA_019843965.1. Classification (NCBI taxonomy): domain Eukaryota; kingdom Metazoa; phylum Chordata; class Mammalia; order Rodentia; family Muridae; genus Rhynchomys; species Rhynchomys soricoides. The sequence continues at coordinate 221,140 of JADRCH010000697.1, read as the reverse complement.
GACTTCCACATAGTTGTGTTTATGGCCACAGACAGGCTATAGACATGTGTGAAAAAGGTCAAAGAGAAGAGACTAAAAGCCTGAATGCTAAGTCCTTCAAAAAATATATTGGAATTCAAGTCCATTGATGTTGAGATATATTAATGACCATTGATTGTTAATTGCTGTACCTTTGATAATGATGGTAGTGGTGGTGGTGGTGGTGGTGGTGGTGGTGGTGTGTGTGTGTGTGTGTGTGTGTTTCTCTTCATTTATTTTTATGTTGGTGTGGAATTATTTATTGACTGTATTTTCTTGGGTGTAGTCAGTTTCCTTAGACTGGAGTTTTCCTTTTGGTATCTTCTGTGGGGCTGGATTTGTAGATAGATATTGTTCAAATCACCATGGAACATATTGTTTTCTCCATCTATATTGATTTGAAAGTTGTGCTGGGTATAGTACTCTGGGCTTGCATCTTTCATCATACATGTGCCGAGGACATCTGGCTTTTAAAGTCTCTGATGAGAAGTCGGGTACGATTCTAATATGTCTTCCTTTAAAGGTCACTTGGCCTTTTTCACTTGCGGATTTTAACACTTTTCTTTGTTCTGTATATTTGGTGTTTTGATTATTATGTGCCAGGAGAATTTTCTTTTCTGATCCAATTTATTTCATGTTCTGTAAGGCTTCTTATGTATTTATAGGCATCTCTTTCATTACGGTAGGAAAAATTTTTTTCTATGAAATATTTTCTGGGTCTTTGAACTGAGAATCTTCTCTTTCTTCTATTCCTATTATTCTTAAGTTTGGTCTTCTCATAGTGCTCCAGATTTTTTTGGATGTTTTGTGTCAGGCTGCATCGATAGCCTCAATGGAAGATGCTCCTAGTCCTACTGTAACTTGTTATGCCAGGGCTAGTTGATATACATAGGAGGCATCTCCTTTTTAAATGAGAAACAGAGAAGGAGTGAATGGGGTGGGGTAAAAGGGAAGGACAGGGAGGGGACGAGGGAGGGTTGAGATGTAAAGTAAATTAATTGATTACTTTTTAAAAAGATGCATCAACAGCCTCCCCTTTACCAAGCATCAGGAAACCTTGCAAGTAAATGGAGAAAAGAGGTGTAGAGGCAGAGAATAGGGAGAGGTCCTGAGAAGTACTGGCTCGTGGAAATAACATGCCTGGCCATTGCGCCCATGAACTCACAGCACCTGGTGTTATCTGCACAAAGTAAAGTCAGCCAAAAATTCCAACAAAGATGGAATACTTGAGCTGTGGGCCTTACCCCATCCAGGAGTTACTAACAATAGACCAGACCACTGCTGGGGAAAGGAGAATCACTGTGTTTTGAGGTTAAGGCCACTGGTAGGATCCCCAAGGTGCATTGGATACTCCTTATTCACTCACATATAGGCATCACTAAATGGACTTTGTGAGTTAAAGAGACGAGAGAGAGAGAGAGAAAGAGAGAGAGAGAGACAGAGAGAGAGAGAGAGAGAAGTACATGAATTTGGGAGAGGAACATGTTGAAAGAAATATGGTGAAACTGGAGATGGGAATTTGAGGTAGATATGGTCTGATTTTATTGAATACATATATGAGGTTGAAATGAACAATTAAAGTTTAATAATGGTACAAATAATTGTATTATGAAGCCTTCTTTAAAATATTCACATTGTGATTAGGACTAAATTAAGGCAAATATGCAAATCCTTCTATAAATAAACCTTAAATATGATCATCTATATGTAAAAGCAAATATGTGAGGATCAATCTAGAAAATAATTTGGTACACCTAGCCCAAATTTCTATAATTTTCAAATGCCTATAATGATATTTAAGTGTGATATATATGTTTTTATTATATTTCAGGTGAAATTTTTGAACATTAGAAGTATAATAAATTGACAATTTTCCTGATATAGCATATGGAATACTTGATAATGGGTATAAACTATGTTTATAATGTGAAATCATATCGAACAGAATTATCAGAGACAAACCCAAAGATATTTAAGTGGCTTTAGCTAGTCTATGAAGCTTTTAAATGCAGTCACCCTTTTCTCATGCACAGAGTGAAAAGGGAAAGGAAGATGACCTTACATAAGAGAAATTATCTTTCACATTGAAATTCTCAGTCTACTAACAACACTTTCCAGAATTTATGAATGCTAGTCCTTGAAAGCCAAGCAGAATTCCTGCGCTAATATAATTGATAATCAGTAATGAAGCCCTGAGAGTTTCACTCACCTAAAAATAAATTGACATAAAGGAATGTCATAATAATAATATCCAATAATATAAAGCTGAAGTAAGCTTTGGGAGTTCATTTGAAGTAAAGGCACGTACTTAAGTTAAGATTCTATTTTAATAATAAATTGTTATTTCATGAATATTGAGTACCAGATGACATGCTAAAATTATTGTACCATATTCATATTTGTCTATACCATATCATATATAGTATGTATAATTCAATACTCACAAATAATCTTATGAAGCTGATGTAAGTCTCAATTCATTTATAAGAAGAGTAATATACTCATAGACATTTATAAATTGATCCCACAACCATATAGAAAATAGAGAATTGAGGCCTTACTTCTACCATAGACCATCTTTGACTGAAATCTACAAAGAAATTAACATATACAAAGAAAATAATCTTTAGCATAGGTGACTGTCACTGTTATTTTATTTATTGTTATTGAAAATAGAATTTTCTCACATAATAGAGTTTCAGTACATTCCAGTATTTCCAGTTCTACCCCATATCCCCTCCCTCCAGATATACCACTTTATGCCTCTTATTAAAAATCAAATAAGATATAAAATCCCAAATATGACATTTTGAGACAAAGATCCTCTGAAGATGCTGGTGAGTTCAATTTTAATTCACTTTCTACTGCTGGGCATGCAGCCTGCCATTATGAGTAGTTTGTTTTCCCAGTGAGGCTCATTTGGAGAAAACTAAATTTTCATTTGCAAGTATTTATCAATTGGAGATAGATTCTTGGCTAGGGAAGGGGACATATATGCCCTTCGCCTTTCAGCTGTACGACTTACCGATGCAGACCTATGCATGCTCTGAGCATGCTGCCTCCATCTCTGTGAGTCGATATTTGCGTCAGAACTTTTTTTATTAATTACCATGCTTCCTGGGTTTTACACATACTCCACTTCCTCTTCTACAGGGTTCACTGAACTTGGAATAGAGGGATGTAATGGAGCCATTCTTTTTAAGGCTGAGTTTTGCGAAGGTCTCTCACTCTCTGTATAAGGTCTCTGTATTTGTTCCCATTTGCTATAAAAGGAAGCTTCTTTTAGGAAGGCTCAGCAAGGCCTTATCTATGAGTATAGCAGAATGTCATTAAGAGTCACATTTATTGCTATGTTCTTTTAATAGAACAGTAATATTTGGTTTTCCCTTAAATCTTGGTCACCCAAGCAGAATCAGGTATGGGGTCTCACTTCTGTAGCAGACCTTAGTCAAATCAGATATGCTTGGTTATTTCCACAAGCCTTGTACCACCATTTCACTAACATACCTCGTAGACAAAGACATCATTATATATATATCAAAGGATTTGTTGGTGTTTATTGTTCTCCTTCGGTAGAATTTAGTGTACCCCCCAGTAGAAAGTCTACTAACCCAGAAGTCTGAAGGCTCTCTGTAGGTACGAGCTTGATTTCTCCATATCTAATGAGTTGTGTAGGTATTGTATTCAGCAACAGGGCCTTGCTGTCAGTTTGTGGAGTGCATCCTATAACACTTTCAGCAGCCTCGATTGTTTGAGGGTAACATGAGACCCCTTTGACTAACAACTGAATTAGATGTAACCGATTCCTGATAATGAAAACTTCATTTAGTGTCAAGAGAAATCCACCGGGAACTCTCCCCTGTTATTTGGTGATTTTGCTTAGATCGCCTTTATATATGTATATATCTTAGGAAGCTTCTACTCCATTAGGTTTTTATACAACCCCTCAAATGTCATTTAATTTTAGCTATCTTGCGACATCCCCCACACTCCCCACTTGGTACTCCAGGTCCAACTCCCATGTTCTCCATATATAACTATGTATTCTATTTTCTTTTCCTAGAAAGATTTTTCTCCCCCATTTAGTCTTTTACCTCTGTAGTTATATGGATTGTAAGTTGGTTTTCATCGACAGTTATGAGCCAACTCATACCATAACTGCCTTTCTTGGCCTGTAATACCTCACTCACAATGATGTTTTCTAGCTCTATACATTTACCTGCAAAGTCTTTTTAATATCTGAATAGTACTCCATTGTTTTTATGTATCATGTTTTCTTTATTTATTTATCTGTTGAGGAATATCAGATTGTTTCCAATTTCTGGATATTATGAATAAAACAGCCATGAATAATAATGACAAAATGTCCCTTTAGTAGGATGAGGCATTCTTTTGGTGTATGCCCCAAAGCAGTATGGCTGGATCTAGAGAAGTATCAGTTCCCATCTTCCTGAGGAACCATGCACTGTTTTGCATGTTTTCACTCCCACCAGCAATGAATGAATGTTCCCCTTATGCCACATTTTTGCCAGCATGAGCTGTCACTTTTTATTGATCTTTGCCATTCTGACAGGCATAACATTAAATGTCCATGTGGTCTTTATTTTGATTGTGCTGATGAATAAGAGTTTTGAATATTTCTTTTATTTATACTCATATTTACTCCTTCTCTGCATTACTACTCCCTTCCGAAAAGAAACAATAACCCAGTACAGCAACAAAACCGTCCCAACCAAGAAACCTAAAATACAAAAAATAAAACTGTACCCCAAAAGGAAGAAGAATAGAAAAAAGTATTTCTGGTTTCTTCATCCAAAAGAGGTCCATAGGTATGTGTTATGTTTGGGTCTTCAGTTTCATTCCACTTGCCAGTGTGTTTGCTTTGTGCCACTATCCTGGTGTTTTTGTTGCTATACCTTGTAGAAGTCAGACCCAGTTCTACTTTCCAGTCCTATGCTCCCAGAAATAATACTTAGACTCAAAATATATTTAAAGATACCTTGTCCATATAGCTAGGCTATATTCTGCCTAGATCATAACTTAGATAACCCAATTATTTTAACCTAATTCTACCACATGGCTGTTCACCTCTGCTCATGTACCATACATCCATCTCCTCACATCTACTGAGGCAGATCTCTTGCCTTGCTCTATTGAAGAATTCTTTCTCTTTCAGATGTCCCTGTCCCACCTCCCATTTCCTGCCTAAGCTATAGGCCATAATCTTTTTAATTAACAGGTTATACATCCGTACAATACACAAGATATTTACTTTACAATAGCTCTGTAAAATAATTTGAGGTCAGGGATGGTGATACTTCCAGCACTTCTTTGATATTCATGGTTAGTTTAAGCTATCCTTGATTTTTAATCTGAATGAAGTTACAAATTGTCCTTTCAATATCTGCCAAGAACCATGTTGAAATTTGGTGGGGATTGCATTGACTCCATAGATTGCTTTTGTAGGATGGCCAAAATAATAATAATAATAAGTTTTACTATATTAATCTTACCAATTCATGAGCAAGGAAGATCTTTCTATCTTCTAATTTCTTCAGTTTCTTTTCTCAGTGTCTGGAAGTTTTTGTCATACAAGTCTTTCATTTGCTTGGTTAGAATTACCCCCCAAGACATTATTTAAGGCTACTGTGAAGGGTGTTGTTTCCTTGACTTCCCAGTCAGACCATTTGCAATTCATATATAGGAGAGCTACGGCTTTTTTGAGTTAATATTGTATCCAGCTACATTGCTCAAATTGTTTACCAGCTGTAGGACTTCTCTGGTGAAATTTTAAGGTCACATATATACCATAACATAATCTGCAAATACACTTCTTTGACTTCTATCTTACCAATTTTTATCTCCTTGATCTCGTTCAGTTGTCTTATTGCTTTAGCTAAGATTTCTAGTACAATATTCAATAGGTATAATGAGAGTGAACAAAGATGTCTTGCTTCTAATTTCAGTAAAATTTCTTTGAGTTTCTCTTCATTTAAGGTGATTTGGCTATGGGCTTGCAGTAAACTGCCTTTATTATTTTGAGGTATGATACTTGAATCCCCAATATTTCTAGGACTTTGATTATGAAGTTGTGTTGAATTCTGTTAAAGGCCTTTTCTGTGTCTAATGAGATGGTCATGTTATAATTTTATCTTTAGTTTACTTATATAGTATATTACATTTAATGATTCATGTATGTTGAAATATTCCTGCATCTCTGGGATGAGGCTTACTTGATTGTGGTGAATGACAATTTTATGTGTTCATGGATTCTGTTTGCAAGTATTACATCGAGAATTTTGCATCTATGTTCATAAGAGTAAATGGGTCTGTAATTCTGCATATTTATTTGGTCTTTATGTGGTTTGTGTGTAAGGCTAGATGTGGTCTCATAAAGAAGAACTGACTATTGTCCCTTCTATTTCTACTTTGTGGAAGAATTTGAGGAATACTGACACTAACTCTTTTATGAATGTCTAGTAGAATTCTGAGCTAAAACCATCTGGCCCTGTTTTCTTTTGTTGCTGCTGCTGCTGCTGTTGTTGCTGCTGCTGCTGTTTCGATGATTGGTTGGTTGGTTTTGGTTTGCAGGTTTTTAACCACTGCTTCTGTTTTACTAGGTGTTTTATGTCTGAATAATCTGCTTATCTGATCATGATCTAATTATGTTACATGGTATTAAGAAGAAAATTATGCACTTCCTTTTGATTTTTCAATTTGGTTTAGTACAAGGTTTTAAAAATATTCTTATTCTCTGGATTTCCTCAGTTATTATGCCTCCCATTTTTATCTCTGATTTTGTTCATTTGTATGTTTTTCTTTGACTTATATCCAATTTAGCTAAGGATTTTTTAAATCTTATTTTCTCAAAAACCAGCTTGTTACATTGATTATTCATATTGTATTTTTGTTGTTGTTTCTTTTTCAATGATTTCATTGTTTTATTTTTGCCACCTACTAATTTTGGTTGTGATATATTCTTTTGTTTTAGAACTTTTAGGTATGGAGTTAAGTTACTAGTAGGAGACCTATTAAATTTCTTTATGTAGACACTTGGTGCTATGAGCTTATCTCTTAGAACCACCTTTTTGTATCACACAAGTTTACTTATGTTGTCTATTCATTTTCCTAAAATGTTAGGGCGTCCTTTATTTTTTATTTTTCCTCTTAACCATTTTTTACTCAGTAGTGAATTGTTCAGTTTTCATGTGTTTGTTAGCTTTTATTGGTTGTTGATATCCAGCTTCAGTCCATGGTTGTCTGATAGTATGCAAGACATAATTTGATTTTTCGCATGTGTTGATACTGTTTGTGTCTGAGTATGTGTCCCATTTTAGAAAAATGCATGAGGTGTTGAAAAGAAGGTATACTGTTTTGTGTTTGCATGAAATGTTCTGTAAATATTTTAAGATCACTTATGATACCAGTTAGTTTTAGCATTTCTTTGTTTAGTTTTTGTCTGTATGACTTATCTATTGATGAGTGTCAGGTATTGAAGCCATGTACTATCGGTATGTAGCAATTCATTTTATAAATTTGAGTACCCTTGTATATATGTAAGAATTGGAATGTCATCTTGGTAAATTTTTCCTTTAATAAGTATGCTATGCCATTTCCTATCTCAATAAGTTTGGGTTTGAAGTCTATTTTGTCAGATATTCACACGGCTACACTAGTTTACTTCTTAGGTCTATTTACTTTGAATATCTTTTGTTTTCATTATTTTACCCTAAGGTGGTGTCTATCCTTGATGTTCCCTCGTGCAGCAGAAGGATTGATCCTGTTTTCATATCCATTATGTTCATCTGTCTTTTATAATGCGAATGTGAGAGCATTGATTTTGAGTGTTAACACTGTTGATTCCTGTTAGCTTCTTCTCAGGCTTTGTCTCCCCTCTTTTTATTTGCTAGGCTGTTATCATGACACTTTATCTCATCTTTAAATTATATTTTCATCACTTTTTTTCTTGCTTAATTGCCTGATTTTTTGAGATGGTCTCATGTATCTCTGGATGACCTCCATTCATTGTGTAACAGAGGCTGACCTTGTACAAATAATCCTACAGGCTCTATATTCTGAAACAGAGATGATATTGCACACCATTGGGTGCTTTTTATGTTGTACTGAAATGGATATCAAGGTGCCATACCAACTACTCTACCTACCAACTTATATTTCCAGCCCCTCATTCAAAGATCTGTCAATCAAACTTTTGACATTGCAGAAAGAAAAGATTCTCAACCAGAGTGAAAATACATTGGCCGAATGTCTGTTACTAGCTTGGCAGAGAGTATAAATTCAGAGAGCTCAAGGCCATTGCTGTCACCAGGATTGAGGGCACAAGGGAGTCACTACTCTCATTTTGAACCCTCAGCTGCTTTTTTTCATTACTGGTTGTGCTCAAATATCAGGGGAGGTTTTGCTTTTAAACTATGCCTGTGGTTTTTAGTAATTAAAGAAAAACAGGATATATAATTTCTAATAAATACTGTTGACACAAACCTCAACTTTTATGAACTACTTAATATCTTGAGTAAAGAAAAATCTTAGGCATATGTTTTTACAACATAATTTATGCATTGGGAGTATATGTTTTGTAGATAGTCTTTTTTTTTTCTTATGAGGGAGCATGTGGCAATTGATGAAATTTTAAAATAATATGTGATGTTTATCAATTTTTCTCACGTGACTTCCACTTTAGGAGAGTGAAACTTAGTAAAGACAGTGCTATGTGAGCATACTGTTGGATAAGTCAACATTCCTCCTGGTCACTTTGTGCGTTCCAGTCTTTCTTAGCAAGCTAAGCCTAATAAGAACGGTGGGTGGTTATTTCAAATCTCTCTTTGTGGTTCATGCATAAAATGTTAGAAGAATTTATTTACCTTCACACTTGTTCCTATTGACATATATACTTTGTCAACTTCGGACAAAGGACTTAGCCTCATTGCACAATGTCTTGTAAATATCATTCCAGTATTTAAGAAATAGATTTATAAATGCTTCTCTTTCTCTCTCTATTCTCTGTGAGTATGTTTTCCTGTATGCTTAATCATTTGGACTTCATATTTTCAGAGACTTTGAGAGATGTAGTCATAATTTAAGGTGATTAACATTTGGCAGATTGTCAGATATTCTGTTTGACCTGGAGCTCGGAGCCCTGGCATTCAATGGCACTTTGAATTATCAGAATGCAAGGTGGTCACAATAATGATAATAGTAGTATTTGTGTTATTATACAGATTTTCTCTCACACAAATGCTTTAATGATGTTTACTCCAGTGGGGGTTTGGGAGGGGAAAGACTCAGCTCAATTTAATGGGAAAGCCACTGAGAGTTTGACCATGCTCCTGTGAGTATATGGATAGCATAAATTGGACTTAGGTTTTTTATTTATTTATCTTTTCTCTTTTAGTTTTAATCTTTTATATTTGGGGGAGGGATATCATGAGGATGGGAGTGGTCATGGGAGGACTCAGAAGTAAGTGTGATCAGGTTGCATAATGCTGTGATCTTCCCAAAGAATTGTTAAAAATGTTATGTTACAAAGAATGTTTTCTTACTAATAAATAGGACTTCCTACTTAGAGTGAATGTCTCAATTACACACACACAAACACACACACACACACTACAGTTACATAAGCCAAAAGAGATGCCTTTTTCAAAATTATGATTTTTATAAACTTTCCTTATGAATTTATTATTGTTGTTTCCAACAGAAAGGGATTGCTTCTACTGCAGACTGCATATCATGTTAATTATATCAGGTTTCTCTACAGACTATGGGCAACTTAAAGACAGCAACAGCTTCTCATTTATCTGGACCATCAGTGCTTAGTACATATTTTAGTATTAAAATTAGTATGTGGTTTTAACTTGAACTTTTTAAAACAATAACAAAATTAGGGCCAGTTTCTTAGGAATGATAGACATACATACTTGGTTTTGCCTATTTCTTGTAATCTTTCTGTGTACAACCTAAGCATGAAGTAAACCCTACAATCTTTGTTCTTGAAGTAACAACCAAAAAGAATCACTTATTTTCATCACAGTAAACAAATTAACTATGTTCCTATTATAGAATCACCATGGTAGCTGGGCTCTTAGCCGAAACCAAACTAATTTGTTGAGGGAAAAAATATGCATCCCTTGTTTTCTCACTTTAGGTGTGCTGTTATGAAAGCAGAGCCTTGGTTTCTTATCCTGTCCTATGAGAATGCACTCTCTGTAAACATTAAAGATGCTTGAATCCACTTTGAAGGAACAGGCAAGCGTCATTAAATATTACACAATTCTATCATCCTCATTTAAAGAATAAAGATATGGCTTTGTCTTAGAACTAAGTGGTAAATGGTGTCATATATATAATTTTCTAATGAAGTCACCTGTCATATTTGTTTGTACACTTATTGTTTGTGACCAATACCCTAGTGGTCAAGAACGACATACATTTTTAAAATAAAAATGAAATGAAAGACAAGGGAAATCCATATATTTTTTAATTTAGATAATGTTATATTAATTGGAAAAAGTATTTACATAAATGTGTAATATTTCTCTTAATTCAAATAAATGGAGAAGTTCAACACTGCAAATATATGAAGAACCCTGATTCCTCCAATCGTTGTCCTAATCAGATGTATCTAATACATAAGACTTCAGTAGTATCACTGAGAAAGCACACCCACTGCAGGTGGCAACCTGCCCACATTGTATCAGGGGTTGTATTGTAATTCTTTTCTAAGTGTGTTCCAAGAAGGTTTTTAACTTAATTTATAAATGAAGTTAACACTGTATAAACCATACAGAGCAATAATAATTTGCAAGCCAAGAAAACATACCAAATTCGGGAGAATGGCTTGTTCCAGGGGTTAACATATGGGTCATTGGCTAGACAGTGAAAAACATTATCTCCCATGACCTCAGGTGCTTTTAGAAAAATGCCTCAAAAATATGTTTAGGTTTGTCTTTCTATATAATAAATACAGCAGTGTTATGATATTTTTCTCTCTATGTTCCTAAAATGTTAAACTCTTTTGTCTTATAAATAGATACCCTGAAAAATATGAGAATCCTCAAAATGGCAAGGCTCTTCGAACCTAGTAAGCATTTTATTAGGGGTGCCTGCTTCTAGGAGTGAGAGGTTGAATGACTATAACCCGACCTGAACAATATTAACTAGACAGTTAAAGCAGCTTTCCATTTTTTTTCTTTTTTAACAAGTGCCTTAAAAGCCACAGGAAGGCAGCTCAGTGTGTCTCCTTCAATTTTTAAAAGACCTGAAGATCTGTGCTTCTTGATGCCTGCACTTGGCTTAATGTACATCATCTCCATTTCATGGTGTCTAAGAAACATCTGACAGCATAAGGCTTGCACATAATGTTTGGATGTAAGAATGTAGAAAATAAATGCATGAATTCAGCCAGTCACCTTCCCAGCATTTTAGAAGCACAATGCTACTGTTTTAAAATAAAATACCTTTTATTATTATGATAAAGAAACAATGTACATGATTTGTGTCCATATCACTGCACTATGATTATCCTTTGTAACTGTAAGTCAATAAAAGATATAAACTTATTACGGGAAATTATGGACTTAGATATGGGGGATAGCCATCTGATAATCATTCAGAAGACATCAGAATTTGCACTACAATATCCAAAATGTACCTGTGCATTTTCAGCAGTAGCAACAAAATGACAGACAGACAGACAGACAGATAGATGGGGCAGATTAATTGTACTGATCAATCTTTATATTTAAAAATGTCATAAACAGATTAGACTGACAAATCTCACTTGAAAGGAAATTATCCCTTTTGAAACACGGATGGACTATCTTCTTGAGAAATACAGATCAAGCATATCTGTGTACATAAACTTTTTCCCATCTAGAATCAAGTGAACACTTGATCATGTGCATACCATTCAGACTTAGTTTTTATTTCATTAACATGAAAATCTTAGTCACATTCTTTTAAGGAGATTTTTATTTGTGTGTGTTTATGTGTTTAATAAACATATAAGATGTTAGCCATCATTGTAGCTTTTTTAAACCAAGTGTGAGTTTAATAGTGTACCTCCCCTCATCCCCTTTCCCAGTGCTACCCATTTTCACTCTCCTCCCTTGTGTCTCTGCACTCTTTCATTTAACATATGTCATTTTGATTTCACATCCATCCTTCCTAGTACCTCCTTTTATCCTTTCTTTGTACACACACATACACACAAGCACACACACACACACACACACATACACCAGGTTAAAATCTGCATATGACAAAGGATATTTAATTTTCATATTTCTGAGTTTGGGTCAACTAACATAATATTAAACTATCTAGGTCCCTTCATTTTCTTATAAATTTCATTTTTCTTTACTGCTTTGTATTTCATTAATACATATACATATTTTCTTGTCATATTTTATTATATAATCATATTTTTATTATCCATTCACCTGCTGATAGACATCTAGAATAGTTCCATTTCCTAGCCACTGTGAGTAGAGGGGCCACGACATAGATATGCAGTTATGCCTAAGGTAAGAAATGAAACCTTTTGTATATGCCCAGGAGAGCTATAGTTTCTGTCATATAATAATTTTATTCATAGTCTTTGAGAAACTCCATTCTGCTCTCCATGATAACAAGTTTGTACGTACACATTAGTGAAAAGAAGTCCATTCCCCAGCTCCTCTCTAATTGTGGTGTTAGATGTCTTGAAGATACACGTTCTGACTGAGTTGAGGCGGTATCTTGAGATAGTTCTAATTTACATTTAGTTACTGACTGGCAATGTTAAAGACATTTTAAAATACTGGCTATTTGTATTTGTTTTGAGAACCATCTATTTATTTTGTTCATTGACAGGTTTATTTTTCTTTCTTTCTATCAAATTATTGAAGGTCTAGATAAGTTCTGGATGTTAACTCCCTCTTTGAAATACAGCTAGTAAGGATGTTCTCCAAATCTGTCAGGGTTTTGTCTGCTGATAATTATTTATGCAGTGGAGAAACACTCTGATTTCACATAGGTCTGTGTTTTGATTTATGGAGTATTGGGGTCCTGTTTGGATAGCTCCTGCCTATGCCTGTACACCTGTTTCTTGAAATGAGTCCCTCTAAACATTTCAGCATTTCTGGTTTTAGACACAAGTTCTTCGATCCACTTAGAATTCATTTGTTTCAGGGTGAATGAAATTGACCTAATTTCGTTCTTATGCAGATATATATAAACATTGTTAGACAGCATAAGTCATTGTATACAGTTTTCATGTTAACTTTTATCTAGACTACTACTACATCCACCATTTTTTTAAAAAAAAATGCATAATTTATATATATATGTCAATCTATCTATCATTTGTCTGTATATAACAAAGAAACAGATACTCAAATTCAGTTTTTTAAAGTAAGTGCATTCATGACATATATTCAGATATGAGTGATAGGTCTTTTTCTAACATTTTGGAGTATGTTGTCAATTATTCTCTGCTGATATTCTGGATGCCACCACAGTTTGTTAACACACTCATTTTTGTCTCTAGGGCCTTGTTCCTCTTTTGTTTTGTCTTGTAGCTAAGAGATGTTGATCTTATTAACTCTTTCAAATTCCTACTCTCATTTATTTTGTGTACAGTTCTTATGGTCTGTATCTCATTAATATTTCCCTAATTGGTACTATTTCTTGTCATTTATTGGGTTTAATGGTTTTGTATAGTTTATCTAGAGTCCCTGGATGAGTCATTAGGTTATTTGAGACCTTTCTAGCTTTCTTTACATGATATTTATGGTTGTAATTCTCCTCATAGGATGGCCTGCCTTGTTGTGTCCCAGAGGTTCTGGAGAGTTGTATTCTCATTTCCACTTGACTCTGGCAATTTTTAAATTTCCTCTCTAATTTTGTTGATTATCTCTTTAAACTTTATTCCATAATTTCCCCTTCAGGTTCTAAGTATTTTTATCATTTCTCTTACTGTTGATTTCTTACTTATTTTCTACTGTGGTCAGAAAGGATACAATGATTTACCTCAATTTTTATTTGTTATTATTAATCTGTAGTATATTGTCTACTTAATTTTGGAGAAGATTCCATATACCTCTTAAAAGAATGTCTATTTCCTATACATTGGGAAGAATATATTGGATATTGCTTAACTGATCTATGGTTTAGTTTAGCACTGAACTTTTCTTTGCTTATTTTTATTATTTGGAAGCTCTATATCAGGACCTCTAATGCTGTTTAGAATGAAATAAAAATTGCAAATAGATAGAATGAACTAGAAAAAATTATTCTAAGTGAGGTATCCTATAATCAGAAAGATAAATATGGTATATATTTACTTATATCCACATATACAAGCAAGCTCCAGTCCATAGGGCCACAGAGGTTAGGTATAGATTTAGAGACTACAAGGTACAGATTGATTTTCTTTGTAATAGGAAATAGAATAAAGAGTGTTGGATGGTTGAGGTACCCAGAATGAGAGGATCAAGTGGGAAGGATGAGGAGAGAGGGACAGGGAGGAACTTTGGGGAAAGCTGGTAAGTTTAAGACCCTCTCAGGAGCAGTGTCAAAACCTAATATATAAAACACTTCCTGAAATATACACATGTATTTGGTGATCTAACTACAATCTCCAAATAATTGGTCAAACAGAGTCCTAACTCCCCGTCTCATATCACAAAATAGAGTTTCCAGCCCCATGATTGAGTTGCATCTCATTGACTGGATGGTAAAGGGGTAGTATGGGAATCCTCAAGCAAGCCAGGCTTTGGCAAATACTACAAGTTATTCTACACAGACTGAGAGCAAGGTTCCATTGCTGAAGATCACACTTATATAATTATTAAAGATGATGAATCCAAGCTAGAGCCTACATAGAGCCTTCTTTTCCCTAAATTCTAGTGTCTTTGGTACAGGAAGGTACTCTGCATGCTACCAAAGAAAAAAGTATATACCAGCCAAGCTAAAGCATCTTTAATCTATAATGATGTCCTGCCTTCAAGATATGCGGGATAATGGTGGCACAACATTTGTGGGAGGACCAAACCAATATCTGATTTAAGACCTATTCCATGAAATGAAACCTATTCCTCACAGTGCTTAGGCAACCAAGGACCTAAGACTAGATAGCCCAAGGACCTATGAGAAAACCAAATATGACTGTTTTTTTGTTTTTTTGTTTGTTTTGTGTTTTTTTTTTTTTTATCAGCCATCTTTGGAGAAGGTTCCTTCTGAAGCAAAGGGAAACAAATACAAAAACCTACACACAGACAGGATGCAGAGTGAGAGAGCTTGGAACACTCAGTTCTAAAAAGAATATGTTCATGAAATTCCACCCCTTGAAGCTCAGGAAATTATGTGGAAAAGGAGGCCGAAGGAATGTAAAAGCCAGAGACTTGGAGGACACCAAGAAAACAAGGGCCTCTAAACTAACACCAATGCTTATATGGTTGATCTCACAGAGACTGAGGCAGCATGCACAGGGCCTGTACTGGTCTTTACCAGCTCTTCTGCTTATATTATGGCTTCCAATTTAATGATCTTATGGGATTGCTGAACATGCAAACAAATGGGTATCTGATTTTTATGCCTTCTCTTGAGCTCGTTTCCTTCAGTTTGTTAGTTTTAATCTAATCCTGGTGTATTAGGTTTTGTTTTATCTTATTATATTTTATTTATTGTATTTTACTATCCCTTAGAAGCCTGATTGTTTTCTAATGAGAGAAGGAATGCAAGTGGATCTGGATGGGGGTAACTGAGATTGGTAGAATGGGTAGAACCTGTAAATGAGAAATATTGTGTGAGAAAAAAAATCTTCTTTCCATTAAAAAAAAAAAAAAATTGAAAAGATTCCTGCCTGAGTTCCTGCCCTGGTTTCCTTCTATGACGGACTATTAACTGGAAGTGTAAGAAGAAACATATCCTTTTTCCCCAACCTGCTTTCAGTCATGGTGTTCCCTTCTAGCAATGAAAGTTCCTAAAACAGCAATATTCTACATATCCTAGGAGTGTTGGGTGTTCTTAAATTTCCTTACTTCCACCTGATTGTATCATCATCTTGACATTTTCTCTGTGTCTAAAAGTCCTTCTTCTGTGTGTTTATGTCTGCAGATGATGCTTTCTCGATTTTATTGGCTGACCATTTTTTCCTTTCTGGTACTTCTGGTTAACTGTTTTCTATCGTTTCAGATCCTTTGTTGACATTTTCCTCCGTATTTTGATTTTTTTTCCAAGAACTTCCTAACTTCTATTTACTTTCTTGACTGTTTGCTTAAGGTCTTGGGTTGATTTACTTAGTTCATGTATTTGTTTGAATCTTCAATATGGTTGTCCATTCTTTTATAATATACGACTCTGGATTCTTGCACAGACAGGTAATCTCTGTGATTTTGGCTAGTAGTGTAAGAAAGTTGATAGGCAGTGGGTAGGGGTTAAGTGTGGCAAGGGTGATGGTATAGAGTTGTCTCATAGAATTTCTGTTTCTTTGTCACATTTTTCACATCTGTTGGAACTGATTTACATTCTAATTGACCCCACCCCAATGTTACCACCCTACTTAATTGTTTTATTTTCTGTGTGTTCTCCCACAGGGAGATTTTGATTTCTATGATTTCAGATTTTGTTTTCAGCTGTCATCTATGGGGGAGACACAGTGGTACTTCCACCTCCTTACCACGACATTGGATTTTGACTGATAGAGACAATTTTAAACTTCGCTTATGGTTCAGAGAGTGGATGGTAAAGTACTGGCTAGAAAAAGGTGTGTTTTATAGAGTGCTTTAAAGCTGAATGCATTGGTATTTAAACAGAAAAAGTATAAAAGAATGGAGAAAGCAACAGAATGGGGGTTCAGTGTGTTTAAGAAGGAAAGTGTATAGGTTAGAAGTCTGAGTAAAGAGTGCACTGTTACAGTTGTAGAAAAGTAGAGAGAGGACTTCTGTGTGTATAGGAAAGGTGGGAATTTTATAAATGCCAATTCTGATGAAATAGTTTAAAACTCAATTTATAAACTTGCAAGTAGTTATATTTTAAAAAAGACCAGATATTCTAAACTGCTAAAATGTTAGTGAAAATGACAAAACCAAAGACATACATGAAAACAAACATTAAAAAGACATATACACACACATACACAAATACACATACACACCTATGCAAACATATACAAAAATACACATATACATATGTACATACATAAACACATAAAAACACATGCATACACATACACATACATACACACATAAGTACACACAACCAACCATCAAGGCAATATACAATAGAAAACACAAAGATTATAAGACAAAAAGTAAACATCAAACAAGCAACAACAAATGAGCAGAAGTAAATGATGGTCTTGGTTCAAGGAGCAAAGAAGCATTCCCTATTAGTTTTTTGTAAATGTTCAAGTTCTTGAAGTTCCCGATGTTACACCAACATGAAGTTCACCTACGGAGACCACTGACGCTTGCTTGGTGTTTATTCCTGGGTAGAGTGGCTAAGTGCCTGCAAAACATCTACTGGGGCCAAAGTTCTAGATGTTTAAACCGTCACCAGTATGGCTGAATGGATAGAGACAAAGCCGTGTCACACACTGAAATATGTGACTCGGTCCAGGCTGAAATCAGACTCCTGATGCCACAGTGACCTCTGTGTCTATTGAAGCCTGAAGGAGAATTCCAAATGCATGTCTACTTGCTTCAGGTTTTTTTTCTTTGTTTGGGTTTTGTTTTTTGGTTTTTGGTTTTTGGTTTTTGGTTTTTTTATGGCTAGATTAGATGTTTAAACCAACCATGAATGTGACCACATTATCCGGGATTCTTTTGATGGTGAACAAGACATTAGTGTTGGAAGATCATGTGGAAGAGTGCAGGTTTGCAAACAGTGGTGATACCCTGGAACCGAAGTGAGCCTTCACACTCACACAGGCATTCATATGGGTTAGTGTTCCCTTTTCAGAAACCTCCCTGGGCCTTTGTGTAGGTGAAGAATTTAGGGTAGTATCCATCCCAACCATACCTGTGAATAAATGAAGGAAGCATAGTTAAATGAGTGGTAGAATTGCTCAGAGGGGTCAAACTGACAGCTAGAAATCACAGAATTTGAGAGAAGGGCCATTGCTTGTTTCATTTTGAGAGAACTCTAATTCCACAGAAAGAGCTTTGTGACTTTTTCTTGTAGTAATTCTTTCAGTTTACTTAGTTGAATAAATAAAATATGACCTACTTGGCCAGCTCTGATCTTTTTCAGTTTTTTATCAACCTACTACTGATCAGTAGGAAGTGATATGTGTGTGTGTGTGTGCATGTGTGTGTGTGTGCATGCTAGCATGGGGGGGGCATGTGCATATGTGTGTATGTGAGTGTGTGTATGTGTGTGATTGTTGATTCTTTGCAAATAATATTTAATATCAAAATGAACTCTGGCAAAAGAATATATTAGTCTACACTGCGACTTCACAGGGAAAGTCTGCAGGGTGTGGTTTGTAGGTTCTCCAGTGAGTAGACCACAGAGAAAGTTTATTAATCCTTCCAAAAGAAGGCAGGAAAATATCAACAAGAAAGTGATACACTAAAATATGACTTAAAAAATGTGATGGGCCACAGATAGAACAGAACCAAGTAGGACTGAATATAACAAACTCCAGAGAAGTGTTTTTGGCATGAAGAGGGTGATGTTTTCCAGAGAAATTTAGTTCCACTGAAGCTGAGGGATTAAGAAACCAGAAGTTCATAAATGATTTTCTTATCATGTCTGAACTGGAAGTGTGTCCCCTGAAAGCAGGCTTTCTCCTGAGTGAATAAGTATGGAGGGGTAAGTCTCCATCTAGCCATTATGTACAGGGAAGGAAACAAAAAACGAATAGGCCTACCAAGGTTATAGCATCTGTTAGCCACACCCAACTACTGAGCATTAGGAACATGGGTAGTGTGGACTGACTCAGAAAACTGTGAATGCATTGTCTATACTAGGTTTCAAAGAACTAAAAATTTAAAAAGTGTAAAACCTTTCATTAGGTATTTTATATTGATTGCATGTTGAAATGATAATTTTGATATATCAGGTGAATCATATCACAATATCAATTTTATCTGTTTCACTGTGCTGTTTTAGGTATGGTCACTGAAGCTTTTGTTACATGTATGTGTGGATCATTTCATTTTCTCTTCTCAGCATTCAGTGAAAATTCTACATTAACTTTCCATTTCCCAGCAGTTTTTAAAAATAACTCTGAGAAGAAATCAGAAGCTATTCTAAAAACTATAACTTTTTCCTACATTAACTTAGAGACATAATTTGCTATAGCACAAAGAACATGATTTCTGGGCTTTAACTAGCTATGTGGCCCAAGGCAATTTTTTAACTTCCCTGAGCCTTGATTTCCTCACCCATAAAATAAGAACCATAATCCTCACCACATAGGGTAATTGTGAGGTGAATGGGAACAGAGAAGTCATTGCAGAGTGCCTGCCACATACTTTGCACTTCATAAATATTACTTACCTTTCTCCCTTCTTGTATGACTGTTAAAAGAAACAGAATTTATCTGATCTCCTATAGCTTCAAAATCATGGAAAAGAAGAATAAGAATCAAAGTCATTGACTCTGAAGATGAAATGGTCTATATTGTCAGACCATTTTGCCATATCTTCTTGGAAGAACAATCAAAGAAAGTCTCTTAAACTACATATGTGAATTTAATATACTAGGAAAAGGTTGTGGGACTGAGTTTCAACAGTCCACATATACTTATATAATATATTCTGTGGTGGAACACTTGAAACAATGGATTTAAACTGCTTTATAAACCAGTTTGTAGTAAATTCAAATATCCTTACTCTCCTAAAGAATTTCATTCATTTGAAAGAGACAAATAGAGAAAGACATAGAGTAACCAAAATTACACTAGAATTATTGTTTCAGAGAAGGGACTTGCATCTTCCATGTGATTTTATTAACATGTTCACATCAAACAATCACCTACACTTCACAAGAAGTGGTGCACACGCCTTTAATCCCAGCACTTGGGAGGCAGAGACAGGTGGATTTCTGAGTTCGAGGTCAGCCTGGTCTAAACAGTGTGTTCCAGGACATCCAGGGTTGCACAGAGAAACCCTGTCTCAAAAAACCAAACAAAAACAAAAAAACAAAAAACAAACAAAAATAATATTTTCAGTGGTAGCATACTAGTGTCCTGACGAGCCCATGTGAAATATTTGTGTGTGTGTGCATGTGTTCTTTGTGTGTGTGTGTGTGTGTGTGTGTGTGTGTTTGTTATGTATGTATTAGATAAAGTAATCCTTAAGCCAAGAGGTGGGAGAAGGAGAAATTCAAAAATTCACCTTTCGTATACATGTTTATAGATATGTTCTAGTAAAAAATTCATGAAATAAAATTTTACTTCAACAAAATTATCTCAAGATATTTATTAGTTGTTGTTTCTAAAGGGTTGGATAGTGATACATCAAAGGTTCAGGGTGGCAGATAGCAGCTAAAGAGTAGAGCACAATGTCTGGATAGTCCATCATTAGTGTCCAGTGTAACCAGAATTGATTAGTTAAAACTCTCACTGAGATTTACAGATACCCAATTCGTTACATTTTGATAAAATTAATACCATTCCTTATTAAAGAACAATTTTGCTGCATGTTTGCTTGTGTCAAATGTTTGTAAAGACAAATATTTCTGCATTTAAGAAAGCCATCAGGGGGAGGAGAGGCCCTTGGGCTGGAGGATGTTAGATGTCCCAATATAGGAGAATGCCAAGGAAAGAAGACAAGAGAGAGTGAGTGGGTGGGTGGATGGGGGAATACCCCCATAGAAGCAGAGGGGAGGGAATATGGAGGTTCCAAAGGGAAGATCTGGAAAGGGGACATTTGAAATGTAAATAAAGTATCAAAAAATAAATATTTTTTTTAAAAAAGAAACTCATTTCGATGGATACAATGGACTCTTATACAATAAACAGGTTAAATAAATAAAATATATTGGACGTTAATTTATTATCAACATTGAGCAGCAGAAAATGTAGGTTAACAGCATCTCTCAGTTAGAGATCCATATCCGTAGTCTCTCTCCTGTGGTCTGTGTCTGTGTCTCCTGTTTCTCTTTCCTTACCTTCATCCTTCTCAATAGTCTACATCATCACTCCAAATGATAAGTGCTTTTCAACTATTCGTTGGAGAAAAGGCTTACTCTCTACATAGGGCCTGGCCATGCTCTCTATTACTCAAACAAGTAAGCTCTATTACCATGCCGGTGTACACCATTAGAGATTCTTTTAACATATGATCAGAGATGCAGAAGAAGTTCACATATTTAATAAATTACTAATTACTCTTCAATATAACGTGGGCCCTAGGATTTGGAAATGAGATGGTGATTCTCATTGGCTTTTTTGTGGTTTTGCCCAGCTGAAGATGGTCATGGTCTCAAGAAGCCAAGAAAGAAACGCACAAGCTTTAGCAAGCTTCTTCCCAGTTTGACAGTGAGTAGGATTCTAGCGATTCCTTCTTAGTCTTAGAGAACCAGAAATGAGTAGCTGGGTTCATATTAAGTCATGGAGGCTTTCAACCATATGTAATATCATCATGTATAGTTAGAGCATTAAAATGAAGGCTAAAGGGTGTGTTAGCAGCCACAGGAGGGCAGGCCCAAGGCCCAAGGATAACCAAATCAACTACCATCCAGGCACAGATCTAAAGCTTTGAGTCCACCCCAACATCTACTCCTTGAGTTGCTGACGCATGTTTGCATGCTAAAACCAGTCCTAGAGAACCAGAGACACAGGATCACTGGGACTCTGGAGAACAGCGGGATATCTGAGAGAAGTCTCAGCGATTGTTCCATATTCTTAGTGTCTTAGAAACCAGAAACCTTGAACCAGACCAATGACTCATCGCAATGAGCATCACATGTAAAGCTGTTTGGGCAAAAACATATACAGTGTGACACAGTACACCTATCACTGAGATGGACGAATATGTGATGAAGAGGTGAGAAAAATGAGGAGCAGAGAAATCCAAATGTGGTGAAGAGAAAAGAAACTAGAGATGTGACAACTGTGACAGGTGTGAGAGAGGGCTGAAGTCGATTGAGGAAAAGGTCATCGTCCAGTACGGTTGGCAGTCTGTAGCATGTGCAAACTCAGTCCTGGAAGAGGGGGCTCAACCCCGTGATCAAACTGGCTCCTAGAAATGAAAGGATGTCTGAGATGAAGAATGGTTCATTGAATGTATTGGATCTTTATAAAAAAAACCTCCATGTTCCATACTTCCCCCGAAGCCATGCTGGTAAGATGAAGATCATGTGGATATTCATGGTCCTTTGAATGCTAGAAACCATGTAGAAGCCCAGGATCCATTCCCCTCCTAACTGTAAAGGGCAGGGAAGCTACATTTGTGGTGGTACTGGTGACTGTAATGCAGTTGAGAAAGGAGGCTTGAAAGTAAATATTACTGCTGGAGCTTGCTCCAGAATCCAGAGTAACTGTTTAGCCCGATGAGTCAAGAGATGTAACCCATTCCTAGCAGCAGAGGTTTCTGTTGGTGGTGAAAGGTATCTAGTTAGGGTACTGCCTCCTCCGTTTTCCAGTGACTCCATTTGGACTTCTTTGTATATGTGTATATTTTGAAGAAGATTCTATCGTGTAGGTTTTCATGTGACCCCCTCAGATCTCTCTCCCAGATTCCTTCCTTTAGTCCCCTTTCATTTAACCTCTCCTCTTGATTCTCCTGCTCCAGCTTCCCCCTGACTCTTCTTATCATTTCCTCCTCGTTAGGAATCACTCATCCCATCTTGTAGTACTGGACTTGATCTAATCAGAAAGTGGTTTGTTAAACCCATAACATTCACACCACTGTAATAACAATGGGCATATTCTTAGGCCAGTCCATGCTGTAACACTCGGAACTCACAACAGGACACTCTGTTGGTAACTTCCACTGCCCAGCGGCTGGTTTAACACTTTCCAGAACCATGAAGCATAACCAACAGGAAGGAAGCTTCCAGATCAATACCAGCTTGAATTTTTTCTCCATGTCTTATGGCATAAGCACGTACTGTCTTAAGCAATAGGGCTTTAACATCAAGTTCCTCTGAGTAACCAGGACCAAGGAAAATAGCCTGTGTTAGTTTTAGGTTCTCTGTGATCTCCCTTGAAGGAAAGTGTATCACTCCTGACACGTGGAATTGTTATTTAATAATCTACAGCTTCGGGGAACGATGTTATACCTCCATAGAAAGCATCTCCACTCAAATTCTTCAGTAAGTTTACAAGATAGTAAGATATCAAATGGCTTTTTCTAACATCAGCACTATTCTTGAGCTTATTCATTTCCAATTACATATTTTTTACTTAAGGAATATACTTATTCAGATGTCTGTGCACAAAACAAGTCCCTGTACATTAAGATCCACATCGAATGTTCTATTAGACCTCTGACCAGTATCTTAGAGACTGCATCCCCTCCACTGATAACCCATTATACCTTGAACTTATGTCTATTATAAGACTTGTCTGTTCTCTTGTTCTGTTTACATTTGACAAGACAAGCCCCATAGCCTGGAGATGGTGCCTGGAGATGGTGTTTGTTTGGTCAAGGTATTTTATCAAAAAGCTACAGGGTGTCATCTACAGAGCAGAAGTGAATTCTCTCCCAGTTCTGACCATGGATCCCAGGATTGAGAGGTTTGTTTTTCTGAGACATCATTCTTATGCTCATGGATATTGGTTTTCTTTGGTCTTTAAACTCAAGCTTCTGTGTATGGCTGCACCCAAATCACATACCCTTATAACAGTAAGCATGGAAGAATAGAGGCCGCCCTAATGACAACATTGAAACGGAATGGTTCTTAACAGCCCCCGCCTACAAATACAGGCGCAGTTTGAGCTACTGTGTCTCAACAATTCAACATATGAATTTAGAAAACACAACTGAGCCCATAACAGACAGCACATTTAATTTCTCTTTTTTAACCCAGCCTCTCTGTTTATTATAGAAACAAGAAATGTTTGTTAACAAAGGCTATATTATCACAAATATAATTTTAATAATTTATACTACCTTAAAATATTTTCCTCCAACTTATATTTGTAAAACAAAGCAAAACAAAAGAAAACAAAACAGAACCCCTAGTATGTATTTGTATGTTTGTACGTTACACCAATCATTAGAGTTGCCAGTAGTTTTTTGTCAAGGAAATGACTGCCAAGAGAAGGAGAATTAGGCTCTTCCAGGAATGAGCACCCCTATTGATTGTCCACTGCCAAGGGTCAGCCCTAAAACCATATACATCCAAACCAAAATCCAGCCTCAGCAAGGTGAATGTGTGGGTGTGTGCGTGTGCGTGTGCGTGTGCGTGTGCGTGTGCGCGTGTGTGTGTATGTGTCGTAGTAGTAACAAAAAGGAGTTAAACAGAGGATTGTTGGGAGTGGGCGGTGGAAAGAAAAAGGAGGAGGAAAGTTACGTCGTTCTATTTCAGTTAAAATTCATTTAAACCAAACAACAGAAAAGCAATTATAACATTTTCCACTACTGTGTGTGCCTTCATTCTCTGGCGGGGAACTGTCATCCAATTTTGTTATGCTGCCATCTAGTGGCAGTGATGTGAAACTGTCCTCACAGGTTCCACGGTGTTTAGGAATTGCCCAGAAGGTAAAACTTGTTTTTTGTTTGTTTTGAGAGATAGAGAGAGGTGTAGTTGGATGGTTGAGAACTGGAGAGAGTTGTGGAATGGGAAAAAATGTATAAAGGTATAAACTAAAACAATAAATTAGAAAAAGAAGGCAGAATTTTAGTGTTTCCAGATTTTAACACTTAATTGCCCCGATGAAGGTGAAGATTTAAGTAAAGCTTGAATAAATTATGAGAGGCAATAAAATAAAGACAATATTTTGAATTAATGGGACCATATTAATATATGTATATATCATATACATACATATACTGGCCTACCAGACAGGAAAAGAGAGCCTTGGATTATATTTGGTTTTATTTGAGCACAAGTCTACCATTTCTGTTGTTTGGAGTTTTTCACTTAATCATCTCACAAACAGACCCTCCTCCCTACAAAATTAACGGCTTGCCAAACAGGGAGAGATGAATAATATTTCTTCTTAAATTCAAAGTTGCAGTATAGGAAGATTTTCTGTTGCCAGAATAACTTGATCTCTCCTGGGCTGTAGAATGTTAAATGACTACTCTTCTGAAGCAGTATTTTCCAGCTGTTCTTTTGACACATCAGTCCACCCATGCACTTGTGCCTCCAGTCAGTAAATAATCACCTGTGGAGAAGACTTTTCTGCCCTCATACTTAGAGCATACCCACTCTGTAGCTATTGATACTGTTGTTATCAGTAGTATCATGGAATGCATTAGAATTTAACCTCATAGTGAGTTTTTTATTTCTTTAATATCTGGGCCTACCCATTACAAGGTAAACTCTGTAGTTGTTATATTCATGGACTAGAAGAGTGCTGGGCTTTCTGTACATTATTAATAAACATCAATAAGATGAACAACTAGCATTTCACTTAATAAATGAAAATTAAGGAGGCTGGCAGGAAACTGCTTCCTGATGAAAGCCTGGGAAGGATTGTGACTTTTTCTAGTCTCTGATACTGACTGAGGAATGCAAGGATAAGAATGAGTGAATATTCCATCTGTCACACTCTATGGGAAACATGTCACCCCACCTATCCCACTCCGTGTGAAT
This sequence comes from Rhynchomys soricoides, assembly GCA_019843965.1. NCBI lineage: Eukaryota > Metazoa > Chordata > Mammalia > Rodentia > Muridae > Rhynchomys > Rhynchomys soricoides. The sequence goes on along the minus strand of JADRCH010000697.1, from coordinate 195,400 downwards.
CATGCCATCCCCATCTCTCTACCCTGTCTTCCTCTTGATACCTCTGTTGTTTAAATCATGTTCCATCGATTTGAAAAAATCACACTTTTCTTTTCACCTTTGAACACTGCTAAAATTGGGGTGTGTCTTTCAAAAGATGAAAAGTGGCCACAGGGTTGGCCACCATATAGTTTCCTGTACCCATGCAGATTCCTCAGTGACTGCTGCTGGCCCAGGTGAGAGACATCATCCCCTTAAATTTTCAGTTAAAATTTTCAGTATTGAAGGGCACATGACAAATAAGAGTTTAGATACTGCCACATAACAGCTTTCTGTTGGACCTTATGAGCAGATCGAAGACCATCAGCCACAAAAATTACAGAAGGAATGGGAGGGGCTTAAAGAAACCCCCTGGAAATAAAAGCAGAGCCCTGTTTTGGTTCTATTTTTTTTGTGTTGTTGTTTGTTTACCTGTGTGTTGTTGTGTTTTTATTGCTAGTTTATGCTCCAAGAGTGATATTGTACTTCAAAAGAGCACACCAGCCATCCTGAGTTAAAGCACAGCAATGTAAGATGATCTGTGAACATGAAGACTCCGGCGAACAGTTTAGCAACTTCCTTGTTTACTATTTTCATTTTGCCCACAGAGATATATTAAATCTATATTAATGTAACTCTTTAGACATTTATTTAAATGTCAATTTAATACCAATCTAGATAAACATGTAATTAAAGTTTAAAGTAATATGTTACAGATTATCAATATTCTCTTGCGACATATGAAACAATTGGTGTCACCTAAATGTCTGTAAAATATGGCTACTGAGTGCTCAACAAGTGCCAAGCCCTGGAAGAGTCAATGAAGACATAAAAGTTGACAAAAGAAACACAGTTTCCTTTCTTGTCAGCCAGCCTGGCCTCACTAGCTACACTCCATCTCCCTTAGCAAGGATGTTAAATAATCATGGTAAAAATATGGTTAGTTATTTATATCCCATTGGCTTCCCTTGCCCAGGATTTCACTGAAGAGCAAAGTTGAGAAGTCACTACATGTTTAGCAAACAGAGCACATTGTAGGGGTGTGTGTGATACTAAAATGAAATTCTCTGCTCTACGTTCTGTATTATTTCTTGTTTGTATTTATTTGGATGTGAGATACATACTATTTTATATTTCAATAACTTCTCATAATTTTATAGTTAAATGAATAATATATGCTTCAGTGTTTTTATTTTTCTTTATTCACTAAACTATGCTTAAATTATGTAAGAACATCCTATTAGTATCAGACATTGAAATTAACTTTACTTTTTGTAACCAATGAATTTTCTATTAATTTTTTTTGTTTTGTTTTGTTTTGTTTTTTCGAAGCAGGGTTTCTCTGTGTAGCCTTGGCTGTTCTGGGACTCACTCTGTAGACCAGGCTGGCCTCGAACTCAGAAATCCACCTGCCTCTGCTTCCTGAGTGCTGGGATTAAAGGCGTGCGCCACCACTGCCCAGCTTTAATTTTTTCTTTTAAAATTTTTTATTTCCTTCTTAAAGCTTTAATTTTTTTTCAGAAAAAGTTAGAATTAATGTTAGAATATATGGCAAAATGTACTTAATCAAAAGAGTCATTAACTTTCACCATAGAAGTTAATTAATTTGGACACAAACTATTATACTTTATTTGGTATTTAGATATAAAAAGGATCACATCATTTAATAACTTGGTTGTGTCATTTAATCTAGTGTGCTCATAAAGAATAGAAATAAACTTCTTGGTGAGATATGGGAGGCTGCCTAGCAAATTACTGCAACATGCATTTTCTTTTCTGTTTTCTACTTATGGAGCATTAAGAAGAGGTTTTGTTGTTGTTTAAGATGCAAAAACCATATATGGTTTAGAGTATACAAAGACCCTGGAAGGACAAATTGATTCAATATCTGGGTAGCAACCCTGAGGGTGCAACATCAGGAATCAGGCTGAATAATGGTGTATACTAGTTCTGTCATCGGACCAATAACTTGTTCCTATCCTAAAGCATGGGTTCTTCTTCCTTAGACTGTGAGTAAATATTAAACTTACCTATTGTTCTAATGTACTAGTTGTTCTAGCACATTAAGCTAGATCTTGAGAAGAAAGTACCTACCTGAAGACCTTAACACATGGATGCTGATATGGTCCCTGATATATTTATTTTGCTTACCACTACTACTCATACTTGAAAATGTTTGTAGCAGGTAGGAGTCCATGCAGAAGCATTCAGTGTATTAACAAAAAAAAAGCTACGTACTGAGCTCTCTGCAAGATACTCAGATTCTACAGTCTATGTTCCAGGAAAGAAGCTAGACAACAAAAGAAATAAGCAACCAATAGGGTGTTTCAGTAGGACTGTAATTACCTCAAAGAAAATAAAATAAGGTATTATGAACAAAACTTGAGAATGAGATTTTTCCAACAGTCAGTTATGTGATAAGTGTGGCAAAGCATCTTTTCTTTTGTCTTGAATATATTTTTATTGGATATTTTCTTTATTTACATTTCAAATGTTATCCCCTTTCCCAGTCCCCCCCTCCAGAAACCCTCTATCCCATCCCCCTTCACCCTGCTTCTATGAGGGTGTTCCTCCACCCACTCACACACTCCTGCCTCCCCACCCTCGATTCCCCTACACTGGGGAATCTATCAAGCCTTCGTAGGATCAAGGACCTCTCCTCCCATTGATGCCTGACAAGGCTATCCTCTGCTATATATGCAGCTGGAGCCATGTGTACTCTTTGGTTGGTGTCTTAATCTCTGGGAGCTCGGGGGTCTGTTTGGTTGATACTGTTCTTCCTGTGGAGTTGTAAACTCCTTCAGCTCCTTTAGTCTTTTCTCTAATTCCTCCATTGGGGACCTCATGCTCAGTCAAATGGTTGGTTGTGAGCATCCACCTCTGTATTTGTAAGGCTCTGGCAGAGCCTCTCAGGAGACAGCTGTATCAGGCTCCTTTCATCAAGCACTTCTTGGCATCCTCAACAATGTCTGATTTTGGTCTCTGCATATGGGATGAATTTCCAGGTGGGACAGTCTCTGGATGGCCTTTCCTTCAGTCTCTGCTCTACACTTTGGCTCCACATTTGCTCCCATGAGTATTTTGTACCCTTTTCTTTTTTTTTTTCTTTTCATATTTTATTTACATTTCAAATGTTTCCCCCTTTTCAGATCTCCCCTTTGGAACCTCCCCATTCCCTCTGCCCTCCCCCTGCCACTATGGAGATATTCTCCAACCCACCCTCCCACCCACCCACCAACTCACTCTCATCTTCCCTCCTTGTCATTCTCCTATACTGGGGGATCTAACACCCTCAGACCCAAGGGCCTCTCCTCCCCCTGACGGATAACAAGACCCTCCTCTGCCGCATTTGTGGCAGGCACCAATGGGTCCCTCCATGTGTATTCTTTAGTTGGTGGATCAGTCTCCAGAAGTATCGGGGGGTCAGGCCAGTTGCCACTGTTGCTACCAAAGCACCCATACTTTGGTCTTCCTTTTTTGAGCCTCAAGTGGTCTGTGAATTGTATCTTGAGTATTCGGAGCTTTTGGGCTAATATCCACTTATCAGTGAGTGCATACCATGTATGTTCTTTTGTGATTAGGTTACCGCACTCAGGATGATTATTTTCTAGTTCCATCCATTTGCCTAAGAATTTCATGAAGTCATTGTTTTTAATAGCTGAGTAGTATTCCATTGTGTAAGTGAACCACACTTTCTGTATCCATTCCTATGTTGAAGGACATCTGGGTTCTTTCCAGTTTCTGGCTATTATAAATAAGGCTGCTATGTACATAGTGGAGCATGTGTCCTTGTTATATGTTGGAGCATCTTTTAGGTATATGCCCAGGAGTGGTGTAGCTGGGTCCTCAGGTCTATGTCTAATTTTCTGAGGAACTGCCAGACTGATCTCCAGAGTATTTGTACCAGTTTGCAATCCCACTAACAATGGAGGAGTGGTCCCCTTTCTCCACATCCTCACCAGCATCTGCTGTCACCTGAGCTTTGGATCTGAGCCATTCTGACTTGTGTGAAGTGAAATCTCAGCGTTGTTTTGATTGTAGCAAAGCATCTTGAGTAAAAGACTGTAGCTAAGACTTAATTGATTCTGATAGCTTTCTGTTGCTATGATAATAATTGTTGTGATAGTCAAAAGATAAAGTGTTTAGTTGGTGCTATGAATTTGGGGGAAGAAGCATATCATGGTAAACAGAGAAGTCCTCTCCTCCCAGTGGCCAACATGGAGACAAAAGGAAGAAGGAGGATATATAATGAAGAAGGGAGCAAGAGAAGGAGAGAACGCAGGAGAAAGAGAGCAAGAGAGACAAAGAGTTAGAAAGAGCAAGAGAATGAGAGAGAGAAAGAGAGCGAGGGAGGGCAGTGGAGTTCTAATATCCCAAGGACACAGTTCCATTAACCTAAATTGTTCTCTCTGGGCCTCACTTTCTACCAACTCCCAAAGTGCTGGGTGTCATGCAGTGCTGTGGAGTAGACCAAGCCTTTAACCCTCTGGAGATTATTCCACATAGAAGCTATAGCAATGATAACAATTAGGCTTGCAAATGTTTCATAGGAAGGGTTTCAGTTGAGGCAAGGAAAAAGGCAGTAAATTGAACAGAGAAAACAAGCATGTCTTGGTCAGGACCATTAGGAAACCACTGAGGCAATTATGTGCTTTTAAGATGGGTTAAAGAGGAGAATAGATTCCCAGGGGGTTGTCAGCTAAGGGAGTGTGACAAGTATTCAGAGTACAGTAGAAAGCCAGTTGTGAAATGTATCCAGAGTGCAGTAGAAAGCCAGGAGGACTGTTATAAGGTGGACTCTAGTTTAGATACTGTACTTCTCAGATTCATGTTACTATACCAACTTATTTAAGACAATAAATTTGTGAAGTAAGATTGTTAAGCTGACAATTTTATAAGTTGTGGTCAAAGATAGGATCCAGGTTTAGAGACACCATATAACAAATCTCCAATAGGAAACACATACCAGAGAAAACTTCTCATAGTACAAGCCAAAGAGAAGAGTATCTGGGCTGTATTATATAATCAATGGCCAGGGCATACACCGGAGGACCTCCTTCCAGACTCTGTCTAGCTTCTAATACTGCCACCTCCATGGAAAAACCTTCACCATCTGGACCTTCAGGGAAAACTCATGCAAACCATAACTGGTATAATAGTAAGAGAATCTTAGAAGTATCTGAGGGAAAAAAAAAGCAAAATGCTCGCTTCTAAGACAGTGGATCCTAAATTGTCTATAACTCTCATAACATTACCAACTATTTTGCCTTTATCAGAAATTGATAAGGTGGCCCAGAAAATAAACTGTGTAAAGTATCCAGAACTACAACGAAGCTCTCTTGAGAAACAGTGAAGAGAGAATATGCTTCTCAGTTTCAAAAGTAGAAAAAAGTCTAAATTTTAAAACATAATCTATGAATTATAGCACACATGAAATGTGACACCAACATTAGATTCACATGTTTATTACTAGCTATAAATGATAGAAGAGATAGGCAAGAAATAAAACCTTACATTTATGGTGTATTAATTTGGCCATAATAGAAAGACAATTGAAAGAAGAAAGATGCCTTTTTGATTAGGATATAACTTGACATTCATTTCTGGAATGATGATGTCGAATCCTCTGTGATTAAAAATTAGATCATAAAACAAAATCTATCAAACTATTAAACTCTCTTAACAAAATATAAAAAAGCATGTTGTCATTACTTGATTAGCAAATATTTCTAGACATAACAGCAAATTTACCAACAATGGAGTCTAATGACCTTCATTCTAATTTTCCTCAAAGGACACAGAATAAAATAACTCACAGAGCATATGAAAATACATAAAAATTACTTAGTTCATAAGAGACTAATATCAAAACTATTTTTAAAAATTTACAATTCAGTACACCTAATGGTAAATAACTCATCCATAATATGTATATTGGATCTGAATAGATAAAATGCTTAGGACAGCATGCAAAAGCCCAACAAACATTTGAAAAGATGATACCATTTGTCATTAAATGAATGCAATTTAAAAGCACAATGTAGTACTTCATCAAGGTCATTTAAACAATTATAAAATTAGAAAGGAACATTCAGTTATTATATGGAAACATTAGGACCCTCATAAATTACTGATGGGTAGAAATTGGTATGACCATTCTGGAAAACAGACTAGCATTTCCTTAAAATGGTAATAAGAGACTTGCTGTATGACCCAGTAGTTTCATCATTAAGCATACACTGAAGAGAAGATGCTGATAGTAATTGAAAAACATGACCAAACAGAAACCCACACACAAATATTTGCAGAGAACCCATAAGGACTAAAGAGAGAGGTAACCCAAATGTGGGTCAGTGAATGGGTGCATAAAAACAAAACAAAAACTAATTTATGCAGCCAACGGAAGAGAATTAATCAATACCAAGAAGGAATTTCTTTACATGGGCTACAACATAGAACAAGTTGAAAAGCCCTAAATAAAAAATACAAAACCAACTCACTGTGTGCTGTATGATTCCATATGGTTATATGAAACATCTAGTGAAGGCATGTGGTGGAAGCAGAATGAATACTAGCACTTACCAAAAGCTCAAAAGCTGGTATGGGAAGGAGTAGGTAGTAATGGCCCAAGCTTGCCTTTTGATATAATGAATGTACTTTATAATGGGTCATTCTGATGGATTTCACACCCTGGGCTTCAGCAGCTGATAAATTGTATCCTTTATCCATTCCTCTGTTGAGGGACATCTGGGTTGTTTCCAGCTTCTGGCTATTATAAATAAGGCTGCTATGAACATAGTGGAGCATGTGTCCTTATTACATGTTGGAGCATCTTCTGGGTATATGCCCAGGAGTGGAATAGCTGGGTCCTCAAGTAGTACTATGTCCAGTTTTCTGAGGATCAGCCAAACTGATTTCCAGAGAGGTTGTATCAGCTTGCAATCCCACCATCAATGGAGGAGTGTTCCTCTTTCTCCACATCCTCTCCAGCATCTGCTGTCACCTGAGTTTTTGATCTTAGCCATTCTGACTGGTGTGAGGTGAAATCTCAGGGTTGTTTTGATTTGCATTTCCCTGATGACTAAGGTTGTTGAACATTTCTTTAGGTGCTTCTCAGCCATTTGAGTTTCCTCAGTTGAGAATTTTCTCTGTTCTCCATTTTTTGATAGGGTTATTTGGTTCTCTGGAGTCTAACTTCTTGAGTTCTTTGTATACATTGGATATTAGCCTTCTATCAGATGTAGGATTGGTAAAGATATTTTCCCAATCTGTAGCTTGCTGTTTTGTCCTATTGACAGTGTCCTTTGCCTTACAGAAACTTTATAATTTTATGGGGTCCCATTTGTAGATTCTTGACCTTAGAGCATCAGCCATTGGTATTCTGATGGGATAGGGGATTTCCGAAGGAGAGACCTGGAAAGTGGAAAACATTTGAAATGTAAATACAGTAAATATCCCCCCCCCCAAAAAAAAAGTGTCCTTGAAACATTCAGCTTCATGGTAATGATATCTTAAACATATATCTTAAACAACCCCATAGGAAGACCAGCACTCTCAACTAACCTGGACCTCCAAGATTTCTCAGATGCTGAGCCACCAACCAGGCAGTATACACCAGCTGATATGAGGCCCCTGACATATAGCAAAGGACTGCCTAGTCTGGACTCAGTGGGAGAAGATGCACCTAACCCTCCAGAGAATTGAGACCTCAAGGAGTGGGGAGGTCTGTTGGGGGGTGGGGTGGGGACATCCTCTTGAAGGTGGGGGAGACTGGGGAGGAAGAATGGAATGAGGAACTGTGGGTGGCAGACCAGGAGGGGGATAATGACTAAACTGTAAAAGAAAAAAAAAGATAATTTTAAAATAGAAAAGAAAAGAAAATGCCTCCTACAGACTGGTCTATCAGCAATCTGATGGAGACATTTTTCTCAATGGAAGTTCATCTTCCCAAATAACTCTAGATTGTGCCAAGTTACAGAAAACAAATAAATAAACAAACAACAGCAGCAGCAGCACCACCAACAAAGTTATTTTAAAAAACAAAATAGTATTTGAATGATACTTTCTAAAGACGTATGATTTTTGTTGTTGAGAGCATTTAAGTTGTCTGAATGTTACTGCTTCATTTACTTCATTCATCAATATACTGTCAGCAGGTATTATTCTTAGAATATATGAGAAATGGGTATTTAAAATAATGAGTAAGCTAATTGACATGGATAGTGACATCAGGAAATAAACCAGAAAAAAAAAAAAGTGAAAGAAGTAAGTTTAGAGTGAACACAGATAATTTCCAATGTGAGAAAACTGAGCTCAAGAATTATATTCAAATTTACAATCCAACTGTCTTAGTCAGGGTTTCTATTCCTGCACAAACATCATGATCAAGATGCAAATTAGGGAGGAAAGGGTTTATTGAGCTTATACTTCCATTCTGCTGTTCATCACCAAAGGAAGTCAGGACTGGAACTCAAGCAGGTCAGGAGCAGGAGCTGATGCAGAGGCAGTGGAGGGATGTAACTTACTGGCTTTCTTCTCCTGGCTTGCTCAGCCTGCTTTCTTATAGAACCCTAGACTACCAGCCCACAGATGGTACCACCCACAAGGGACCCTCTGCCCTTGATCACTAATTGAGAAAATGCCTTACACCTGTATCTCATGGAGGAATTTTCTCAACTGAAGCTCCTTTCTCTGTGATAACTCTAGCTTGTGTCAAGTTGACACAAAACCAGCCAGTACACCAACTATTTAAAATAACAACCTGCTGAAAGTGAAGATAAGTTTTCTCATAGTTGTCTAAATGATATCAAGATAACAATAATGGTTGAAGCTGTAACGTGCAAGGAAGATGTCGAGTTAAGCTTGTAGTTTTTACATGATAGTGAAGTATGAGCTGTCAGGGCAGACAAACATTTTGCTTATAATTCTAGCTGATGTCAACCTTAATTCCCTGGAAAAGTAGCTAAGGGTCTTTTGAATTAATAAAATCATTTCCAAGCATAAAGATGAAACCATAGAGCTGGATTAGGACTCTATATTGCAGACATAAAAACTACAGGGCTAGCAAGATAGCTTAATGAGGAAAAACATGTGCTGCCAATCTGATTACCCGAGTTTGATCTTTGGAATCCACATGGCAAAAGGAGAAGATCAATTGCTGCAAGATTTTCTCTTACCTCCACACCTGTACCATGACATATGCCTCCCACCCCTCCCCAACACATGGTAAACAAAAGATAAATGTACAAAATATATTTTGTAGTAGTAACAAAATCCTTGAGGAACATTAGATAAGTTTAAGAAAATGAAATAGTCAAAGTTGGAAACTAGCCCAGTGAGCAAACAGTGCCCATGTAAACAGACAGTGCTGGAAGGATCTGCATGTTCTTATTCTCCTTGTACTACTAAAGATACAGTCTTTGCATCTGGATTCAATGATGCTAACTGATGTATATTCAGGGATAATTGTTGCTTCTGATATTGCTAGCCACCAATAGCAGTCTACCAGAGGATTATATGAGTGTCTGAACTATTACTTAATTGCTTTTACTTTTTCTGGAATGTGAGGTACACATTAAATTTAATGCTCTTGTCCCCAAAATGTTAGCAATGTTAAGCACCCATTCCACTGAGATATGATCTTCCAATACAGAAAATTTTACACCTCTGCAAGTGATATGAAATGTGACGATTACTGCCCTTCATGTGGAGTGGTTTTTTTTTGTTGTTGTTGTTTTGTTTGTTTGTTTGTTTTTTAGCAGAGATATTATTTAACATTTAGGGGTTACAAAAGAGAAGTGGAGTGTAAAAGAAGCTTAATGAGAAATGCATACCAATTCTAGGCTGAGCCATGCTTGAAAATCAGATGAGGTGCCCAGACACTGAGGGTCTCCACTGAATGGAACTGCATGCAGATGCACAGCTCTGATCTGCAGCGCAGCGGGAGGCTGGATGAACACCAGCTCAGGTGGCTTAGAAACACTGCACTGAGCCCAGAAAGTGGCATGCTTATGGAATCTGACTTGCCAGGGGTCTGTAAATTTGATTGCAGCTTCAGCTGGCTCCGGGAGCTATGGTTTTGCTGTTCAAGGAAGGTCTTCGAGCCAAGGCTAATTCAAGTCTAGCAGCTCATCTGGTATTAGAGCTGCACCAAATCTAAAACTAATAATACAGTATTTCACAATCATGCACTGTGTGTGGTGTCCATGCCTGGCTAGATTCTGGAAACACCAGCCTTTCTCACTGGGGCACAGCTGAAGTCTGACCATCATCTGAAAGTAATAACCTGCTGTACCATTTCTCCTTGCCATGACTTTTCTCTTTGAAAACCTTCCTCTAAATCGTTATAAATTTTCAAGATCTCCAGCAGACATTATACCCCAATCTGTACATCAAATCTTATAAATACCTCAAAGAATGCAAAAATGGAAAGGCTTTCTACTATAAATATCCACTGTGGCCCAAAGGATCATGGAAAAATATGTGCAGAGATCAGTAAACAAAGAAGCATTTATTATGGCAGAAAAAAGGAATAAACACACACACACACACACCAATTAGATGTGTTTTTCAAAGATGTGCAAGTTATATTCAAGACAGTATGTTAGTAGATAAGTGTTTTCAAATGTGCACATATCTTTCATGGCTTAATAGATATTCCTACTAAGACCTAATCATCAAAAGATAACTTTATAGGACTTCTTATTTAGTATGTAGTATTTTTGTTGTTTCTGGTTAGTTGTTTATTTGATTGGTTGGTTTGGTTTACTAAGAATGGACCTCAAACGATAACCCAGGCTGACCTAGATCTTATCTTACTATGTAAAGAAAGCTGTCCTGAAATTCATGGCAAGCATCCTGCCTTGGCTTCCTCAGTGCTAGCATTTCAGATTTGAGCCACATCTAGGTGTTCTGTTCTAGGATGGTGCCAGGGTTTGAACACACGAATTTTTGCTTTAATATCTAGGCTTCCCTAAACATGCTAAATGACACATTCATTCAAATATAATTCAAATTAGTTTGTACAGTATCATATTCTGCTTATGTAAATGCACACATACAATTATAGATACAATATGATGACCTCTAAAATACTAACAGTTCTTTTATTTGAGTAATTGAATTGGTTGACTTTTACTTTTAGCTTTGTGATTTTTTAAAAAGTTTTTTTTTTTGTTTTGAGATTATAATATATCATGTCTTGCTCCCCTTTCTCCCTTAAACTCCTACTGTATACTCTCCCCTGTTCTCTTTCATGTTCATGGCCCTTTTTTACATTGATTGTTATTATATGCACATGTATATGCATATATATTCCTAAATATAACCTGCCCAATCTATACATTGTTAGTTGTAAGTATGTTTTCAGGTCTGACCTTCGCTATTGGACAAGCAGCTGACATGGTTGTCTATGGGCAAGGCTGTTTCACCTGCTCCCAGCATTTCTTGGTTGCCTGAAGGTCTTTGTGTAGGATAGAGGCCCCATCAGCTTTCTCCATTCATGTTAGCATGTCTTTTGGCTAACCATATTTGCATGTATGTTTGGGAAATCCTATCAGTGAGACTTTATGGATGTAGCCTCTGACATTACTGGGAGGAAAGTTCTACAGCAAACTCCCTGATACTTTGGCTCTGACAGTCTTTCTGCCCCTTCTGCAATGTCCCCTGAGCCTTACATGTGGGATGTTTTGTAGATTTAACCATTGGAATTGGGCTCCAAAACTCTGCCTGTTGATTGGTTGTGATTTTCTGTAAGTGATCTTTAAAATGCCTGAAATATTTTACAATTGGTATGCATTTTAAAAATCATTAAAAAGGAATAAAATATCAGCTCATTTTTATTTGTGTTTCAACTTTAATATGATAAAGACTCATAGAAAGTTAATCATGTAAATACATTTCTGCTCATCTATTAGTGATTTCACAGAATAGTTTCCTGGAATGCTCTAATGTTTATCCTCTTTTTGCTAAAAAAACAATTAACTGAGGTCTATTTATGCTACTGGCTTTGACATTCATACAATTGTTACAAAACAGATATGATCATATTAGCTTAGGATTTTTTAATTAAACCTTAATGCTCAGAGAGACCATATATTATGGTAAAGACTTCACAACTATGCAAAATGAAATGTAATCTTTAAATTCGACTTTATTCAGACAGAAACATGACTAAATGTTTCAATGTACCCTTCATACGAATATCTTCAGACATCATCCTTCAGTTAAATTGCCCAATAATTTGTTGGATCTCTCATCTCATCCTACAAAACACAAATGGCATGGGGTCTTCTAAATGTGAAACTTATTTGAATAACACTATTTTCTGCATCCCTTCTAAGTGAGTCTAGATGAATATTGACATGGAAATTTAACAATAATATCATTCATATGAGTTTATGGAACCTTTGCAGTAGTAAATGCATTGTACTAGAGAAGCATTACTTCTATAAACTAATGCACCTCAACCTTAGAAAAGTCACCAGTATTAAAAGCAGAAGACAGCATGTGGCTGCCAGAGATCTCCACCTAGGCAAAACTGGGTTCATGGGTTAGACAAATAAATGAATTTCAGTGTTAGCTAAATTTGAAGCAAACTTGAGCAGAGTCTACTTCTTCTCCCAATCATTTCTCCCCAAGCCACTGTAATATCTTGTCTTTCAGACTACAGAGGTGATTAAGAATTATGTGCATGTTTTGTCTTAAAACTGTGTATGTGGCAGAGGAGGGCCTTGTTGGCCATCAGTGGGAGGAGAGGCCCTTGGGCCTGAGGGTGTTCGATGCCTCAGCGTAGGGGAATGCTAGGGAGGGAACCGGGGAGTGAATGCGGGAGGAGCACCCTCATAGAGGCAGGGGAAAGGGGAATGGGATAGAGGGTTTCCAAAGGGGAAAACATTTGAAATGTAAATAAATTAAATATCCAAAAAGAAAAAGAAAAAAATAACTGCGTTTGCTGATTCAGCGGGCCTGTTGTGAGATCTGAGTCTACATTTTGATGGCCTCCCAAATGCTCCTTCTCAGAAGATCACCTTTTGAGAAGTCAGGTTCTAAAGTCTGCCAGTAGTTATCAAGCATGCTTTAGGGGTTGCCTAGCTGGGGTTGTATCACGACAGATACAGTATGAGCTACACCATATGTTTAGTTTGAGAATTAGTCTAAGAAGTTTGTAGAGTGGGTGGGACAAATAAGGAATCCTTTAACTGCTTATTATAATTAAAATATGGCTGATATCCTGTGGAAAATGTAGGCCTACTACTGTTTTAAAACTACATCAAAGACTGGGTTGTATAGCCATTTGCTCTGAGATCAAACATTCTGTCAACTTATGGAGAGATCAGAAGAACCCAGGAAGTAATCAAATCTCACCAGACTCAGGAAGCTAAATGGAGAACAGCTAGACCATTGGTTATCACCAACACTATTTCAGAAAGCTATCTGAAACTTAACCTCAGAAACTTGCAAGAATTATAAGATCAACCCCTAGGTTATAAACAGTAAGCAATTACTAGGGGCAGGAAGATCACAATAGTCCAGCTGCCTATAAGTCATACAGGCATGTCCAGAGATGTGGCTTTTGTGAGTCCTGAGCTTTGCAGGGGTTGGTGATGGTAGTGGTTCGATAGCTGCTTTGATTCACTTGTATTCTGCTAAGTAACCCCTCACCTTGCTATGTAGAGACCCAGTTCTCTGATCGGTGCTAAATCTGGGATAAACATACCTATGTCCATGGCTTTTCAAGGAAAAGTCACTCAGTCAACAGCCAACACAACGTCCTTGTATTACTGCAAGTAAAACATTAAGTAAAAGAAATATTAACAAAATAATAAGTCAAAGAAAAGAATTATGGTTATGTACTCTAAGACGTGAATTTCTAACTATGACCAATACGATGATAGAGGGCCACTGTAAAAAATGAAAGTAAAATTCAGTTCCAGTGACAAAAGTGCCGCTCTAAGGAGACTAATGCTGCTGATCCATTGTTGTTGGATATTTTCGGCCCATCTTCTATGCTTCTTTCACACATTCTTGAAACAGAAAAACTAGTGCTTGCTAGAGAGAATAAAGTCTGTGGGATGTGACTACTTGAGTTAAACTGCCATCTTTTCTGCTTGCCAACTGAGAAACGGGTGCCTCTCTAAACTGCAGTCTTATCTTCTGTTAAGTAAGGGTACTATCTGGTTTCATAACGGTTAATTGAGAAAATCATCTGAACTGATTGTCGTAAAATTCTGGCATAGCCAAGTACAATATATCTTCCAGTTTTGCTTATTTAACTTCTATTTTTGCACCAAAAATAACCTAAATTTTTTAAATAATTAAAAGCCTGCATATGCCTTGCTACTTTATTTTTTCTCAGATCTGAGCTAGTGGGCACCCTTTTGCATGACTTACATTATGATTCATTAAACCCTCACCCTAGCCATGTTACCTGTTGCCAACACAAATGGTCAAATCACCCTGCAGTGCTGTCTGAGTTGACTGCCTTCCCTACTACATCTCCTTAGGTCTTAATCCCACCTGCACTTTTTTTTTTCTTTTAATTTCTGCTACTGAAATTATAGCAAATGTTCAGTAAGTATTTATGAATTAATCAAACCTATGCATTAGCTCATTAACATAGCTCTATCCTGAGGCCCTTGACTTAACAGTCAAACGTTTTGTCTAGTTATGATGGCATAGAGCTATAATACCATAGGCTGAGCAGTGATGGCCACCATCATCTACCTGTAGCCAGCCTGGGCCACAAGAGGGCTTTTCTCAACATAAATACACAAAGGATAGTGGCCTTCAGAAATTCATTTCATTATTTCATGGTACATTCTGCTTTTCCTTGTGGAAGAAAAGCCTCAGAAGCCATTGTGTGAGGATAAGCTTTGAAATCAGTAAATGTTAACCACATGAAGCCATGGACTCAAGAATGTAGAACTAGCTCTCTGAATATCCAAAGAAGACGGAGGATACACTCGATAGCAGGCACTTACACCAAAGCCCTGTGGGGCATTGTTAGAACTTTGTTGCCTAAAGCTATACACTGGCAAGATGTTTGAAGACTGGTTAAATCTGAGATAAACACCATACTGTGAACACAGAATATTTTTCTCAGGCACACTGGAAACTTAAAAGAAAAATTTTAAAGTATATCTAAAAACTTGGTTGTGTAATCATAACAGCATAAATTACCAATATGCGTGCTCATGTTGGAAGGCAGCTTTCAAAACTCAGGAATAAAAAGATTATTTTCAAAAGGGTTTTGGTGGCTGTATTTAAAAGTCAAGCAAAAAAATGAAAAATGTTCTGACAGTGAACATAAAATGGTTGTTCCATTGGTTCTATTTACTTAGCAATAGAGCGCCTTATTAAAACTACAAATGAAAGTGATTCCACAGATAGTTGTTTTTAATCTGATGTGGTCTATCACATGGATATCCTTCCTCTTATTAGGAGTTACTCTTCTCCTGCCTTCATTTGCCTTACTGAATGATGTTCCTTATCTGGAAAAACTGCTGCCAGTCTTTAAAGCCTAAAATCTGAAGAAAGGGGCTTTATAAAACATAAATAATTTTAAGGGTATGTCTAGCAAGAAGGCCAGACCAAATGGCTGGTAACTAGGGGACAACTTTTATTTGGTGATAGTTTAACCAGGCCTCTGGGATGATGTTCAAGGTTGCAATAATTTGGTTTGCTGCTCTCAGTCATATCTCTGTCTCTGTTCTGTAGCAGACTCTACATTGTATGTTCACTGGTTCAGCCTAGATATTGCTCTTCATTAAGTGAAAGCTGACAAAACAATATCACATCTTAGGCATCCATCTAACAGCTAAGCTACATATCCAACCCAGAAGGAAAGTGTTCAATGTTCTGATCATGAGTTATAAAATCCCCACTTTCTGTAGCCAGTGTCTCTTATAATTGCTTAAATGTTCTCTTGATAAGATAGCTGAGAATTTGACCAGGTTAAGACTGCACATCTATCTCCCTAGCCTTCCTATATCATTCTATTTCCTGACTCAGTATTTTATTATATTAAATATAGACATAAAAATAAATTAAAACTCATATAAATTCAGCACAAACAGTTGTATATTAAAAACCTAAGAACATTTAGGTTCTAAATATATTATATGTATAGTATATGGTATATATATATATATCATCATTTTAGCATTTGTACCTTCCAGGACACTAACTGTAGTTATAATACAAAACAAGGTTCACGCTGGAAGAACCAACTCACTTGTGTGTATATCTAAGTATTTCAGGTGTGCAATACAGATGGCTGTCCAGAAATGCCATGAAAGCAACTAAACACTGAAACAATCTTTAATCACAACTATATTCTAAAAGTTAGCATATTGAAATGAAATAATTTAAAATATTTTAGGAAGAATAGTATTTTAATTATGATATAATCCTCTCTGTGATATACCGACATTTCTTTTTTATGGAAGCAAGAGAGCAACAGACAGATTGAGACAGAAAGACAGATAAGGCTAGTGAGAAAAAATTGGGAAAATGGAAAAATTGAAAAGTATAAGGACGAATGCTCAGAAGGATCTGGTAGCATACTCAGAGTCATGCCAGATCAAACAGCTACACACTATGATGGTTAATCTGGATTGTCAACTTGACAAGAACTGGAATCCTGTCTCTGGATCTGAGGGATTGCCTAGATCAGATTAACTGAGATGGGAAAAACTCACCCTAAATGCCACACAAAAGAAAACAGAAGCTGAAGCCTGATGTATATTGCTCTCAGCTTCCTGGCTGCAGATGCAATGCCTCCAGCTCTATCATCAGAATGGGAGTGTGAATACCTCAAACTCTCAGTCAAGTCAAATGTACCTTGTCTTAAAATGCTTTTGTCAGGCACTCTGTCACATAAGTCACCAATTCAACCTCTTACCTTGATTTTGACCCCAGTTAACCAAAAAGTGAATCAGACATGTTCTAAACATTGAACATATTTATTATCACTTATCATGAGTCTAAGAAGGAACCAGTCCATTTAAGAACTCAAATTCTTTCTCTCTACACAAGAGGCTGCATCCTTGAAGTCAACCCACAGTCAACCAAGCACAGCCTCAGAATATTAAATGGAAAATGCCAGAAATACAATGTTCATGTTTTCAAATGCATGACTTCCTGAGTACTCTGACAAAAATCTCTCAATTATCTGTGTTATGGATTTTGTTTTTTGCATAGATTATCTGACCTATAGATAATAGGTTCTCCTTTTGCATTCTGAAATCAACTTTGGCAATAGTGCAAAATTGCCTTATCTTAGTCAAGGTTTCTATTCCTGCATAAACATCATGACCTGTAGGGGAGAAAAGGGTTTATTGAGCTTTCACTTCCATGCTGCTGTTCATCACCAGAGGAAGTCAGGACTGGAACTCAAGCAGGTCAGGAAGCAGGAGCTGATGCTGAGGCCATGGAGAGATATTCCTTACTGGCTTGCTTCCCCTGGCTTGCTCAGCTGGCTTTCTTATAGAGCCCAAGACTACCAGGCCACAGATGGTACCACTCACAAGGGGCCCTCCCCCCTTGATCACTAATTGAGAAAATGCCTTACCGCTGAATCTCATGGAGGCATTTTCTCAACTGAAACTCCTTTCTCTGTGATAACCCCAGCTTGTGCCAAGTTGACCCAAAACCAGCCAGTACATGCCTCAAGCAAAGGTTATGAGGTAAAGAACACATCAGGGCACATAACAAGAGAGGACAGCCAACTTCTGGATAGTGTGGTAACAAGTGCAGGACATTGAGAAGTAAGTAGTGTCACAGGGGAGGAGTACTGTGTCTGGTCTGAGGACCCACTGACAGAGGTCTTGAAGTGCATACTGGTCAGATAGCAGGAGCTTCCAGGCTCTTTTTATAAGCAGAAAGTTTCCTCGAGTCTATTAGACTTCCATCTCTATGTTGCTGGCCATGTTTACCATTGGTTCCTTTTGAATCAAGACAAATTGAAAGATTTACACAAGATAATTGGAGTCAACCAATAATAACTGATTCTGGGGTCTCACTCCTCTGAATGTTGCTCACAGGATGGTTCCTACTAACAATAAGTATGATGAAACTGGGATATTCCTGATAGTAAACCATGATAAATGGAGTATAAATTTAAGTGAGTAACTGGGCAGCACTGGTATGTGAGCCATGAACGGTCCAACTTCTTTTATGCGGTAAAAAATAGATGCTTTCTACTTATTGTTGTTTGAGAAGTAGAAATTTGAGGATTTATCATCAAAATAACTTCGGGGTTTGGTGAATTTATATGTTCTCCTTGACATTTACAACTCCTAATGACTTTTTAAATCTGTGGATTAGAAAGAATTTAAAGTAAAACCCTATCCTACCCGATTATTAAAATTTCTGAACCCTGCAGGAATTCATAATCCCACATATTTCTGGGTTTCAAGATTCTATAGCAAAAGCAGACATGGTCATACTTAAGATGCTGCCTTTCAGGAGGATTACACAAATCAGAAGCATTTTTAAGCTTCATGTTATAGAAAATAGAACATGTTGAGGCATTTGGTCACATCTGGAGTTCTGTCAAGCATGTGTTTAAGATCACAGGAAATGATTCTACTTTGTGCTTCCTAGCTTTGATCCCAGAGCTGTAAACTAAAGTTATTAATAATAATAATAATAATAATAATAATAATAATAATAATAATAATTTACACAGAGTTTTTAGAAATGAAATTATGCCAACTTACTTGAAATATCTCTGTTTTTTCAATGCATTTGAAATAAAAACCTTTATCAAATGAAACCATTTTTTAAGACTCTAGTCTTTTGTAAACCTTACCCAAAGATTATACCACATCAACAGTTCCTTCAGATGAGAATATTATGAACAGGTTATATATGCTTTTTTTATCTCCTATGTGTTGTCTTCTTTCATTATTATTTTTTATCTTGACTATGTCTTAGCCTAAGAAATACAGTGGATTCATTTGAGAATGACTTTCCAAATAACCTAGAGAGTATATCCTTCTTAAGATTCACTAGAGTAACTTTTAAATGTGGTTATACATAGAAACAAAAGTGACATTTGAAATCAACTCTTTCTTCTCCATCCTCAGCTCTATTTGTCCCAAGTGTGTAGGTGAGGAGCTTTCTCCAAGGCCTTTGCAGTCCGTAAGAATAAACCCTTTGTAGTGTCCTGGAGGCATCAGCCAGCCCAGAGCTCTCCAAGAGCTGCAGACAAAATAATTCACTTTGAAGGTTCTGCCACCAGGGGGACCAGGAGTTACAACATTTACAATGCCTCACAGGTACTATATATTCCTCATAAAATAGAGCGTGCTTAATGAGACTAATGCTATTAAAATTGGAAATTTTCACATAAAACTTTCTGAGGAATTAATTGTATTAAACCTATCTGGGGCTACTGTGAATCATTTTATTATGAAGGATGTGATCTTTTTAGTGGTCCCCCTTTTCACATAAGTGTCTGAAATTTCTGCAATGTAAAATTTATCCATCAAAAGGTTTATAGTGGATAATAACTATACAAAATTGTGAAAAAAACAAGATCTCACAGGAATGATAAAAATTATATACATGTATCATTTAATCTTCAATTGAAAGTGAGGCGGTAAAAAGCTAACTCTCTAACTCTGTTTCATATTACAGTGCTGAGAACTTATTTTATTCTATAAGAATAATATAAGAACTATTTTAGCAATGTGACTGAAGTAGCTAGCGCTACCATGGACTGTATCAGGGTCACATCAAATATCCACATATGACACAGTAATGAAGGCAAGCCTATTTTGTCAAAACATTTCTTATACTCAACAATGAAATGTACTGAAAAGTAATTTCTCTCTTAATCTGTAGTGACAATCCTGCAGTTTTATTGGACAATTTTTTATTTTACTAGTTCTGCTTTGATAATGAAAACTCTTGCCATCATTGTTATTTATCTTGGTCCTTTTGCTTCATAATATGAGATGCCATGCTCAAAGAGGGGTGACATGGAAGGAGAAATAGGGCAGTAGCTGCCTAGATTTCAGAACAGATTTCATACAAGGAAGCAAGTGTTTTTCCTTTTATACAACTGTCTCTTGGTGTTGTCCCTGATAAACTCTTGGGATTATTAACAGGGCATTATCAGGAGGACAATAACTAAATGTATAAATTGTGGATCTGTTACCTATATTGCTTAAGAGGTGCTCAGAGGTAGCAAAGATTAAACAGGCATGGCCCTGCACATGTAACTTCTGGTACTGATACCTGTCCCTAGATCCCTGCTATCACCTTTTTCAAAGACTGTTCTCATGGCCATGTTGGAGGCCCTTCATGTTTTTGTCCATCCTGTGAGCGTTGAATGGCTTCCAAGTGTGCATTTCTAGATATCAGGTAAGCTATCTGAAATGTCATTTAGAATATATACCATTGGAAATGCATTATGCAGTTAAACCTTATTCTCTTTGTTTTTATTAAGTCATTATATCAGTATAAGTGACTTAAAAACAAATCACATGCCTTAATATCCATTAAATTGCTGTATCTGCTTTCAGAGTGCCTCTCCTGTCTTACTTATTTGCTCCTATTTCTCTATATGGAAAATCACCCTTGAAAATGCTTCCCTGAAATTAAATCCCTTTCAGTGAGTTTTTGAGACCTCTCATAACCTAAATACCATGAGTCATAAATGTAACTTTTTATTTTTCATAGTCCTCCCAAAGCAGGATCCTAACCAAATGCTCTGGATTTGAATTTATGTTTTTAATTTTTTAAATTTTATTTATTCCTATCTCATATAATATATACTGACTGAAGCTTCCCCACCTCCATCCTCTCAGTTCCTTACCAGTTCCTCTCCTCCAGATTCACTCCACTACCACCCTCCTATCTCTCCCCCCAAAAAAACAACAGCCCTCCCGGAACATCAACATAATAACATGACACAACATTTCAACCCCAGTGTCCATGAGCCCCTGTAAGCCTGTTTAGTTGACTTCACTGGCCTTGCTCTCCTCATGTCTTTGACTCCTCCATTTCCCACAATTCATCCTCCTCTAGGGTATCTCTCTCTCTCTCTCTCTCTCTCTCTCTCTCTCTCTCTTTCTCTGTGCTTTATGCTTGGCTGTGGGTCTCTGCATCTACTCCCATCAGATGATGGAACAAACTCTAGTGTCAACTGGACAAGGTACCTATCTATATCAGAAGAATGTAAGGAAACATTTCATTGTATTGTTGTTGTTGTTGTTGCTGCTGCTGCTGCTGCTGTTATTGTTGTTGTTTGGCCAGTTGTGTTTGGTTCTACTCTTGGTATCTAGGCTCTGCAGCCTCTAGTTTCTGGTCATCCATGCAGTTTTGGGCTTGAGCATGGACTCCCTCTCATGGTATGGGCCTCAAATTAGAGGAGTCATTTGTTGGCAGCTTCTAGAAGTTCTGTGCCGTCATTGCCCCAGTATATCTTGCAAGTGGACAGATTGTAGGTCAAAGGTTTTGTGGCTGAATTGGTGTCCCATTTCCACCACTGGAAGTGTTGCAATGTTTGTCTTTCCAGGTCTGGGTTATCCCATTCAGGATGGTCTTTTCTAGTTCCATCCATTGAGTTAACTCTTTTAATGCACTTTTTTTTTCCTTTTTCTATCTTCTTTGTTTGTTCCTGCATTCTAATTCTTTTCTAACTTTGCCTTTGCACTGGATTGCTTTATGTCTACTTGACACAAGCTAAATTCACCTGAGAGGAGGAAAACTTAATTGGCAAATGACTCCATAAGATCTGGCTGTAGGCAAGCCTGTAGGACATTTTCTTAATTAGTGGTTGGAGGGGAGGGCCCAACCCATTATGGGTGGTGCCACCTGGTGGTCCTGGGTTCTATGAGAAAGCAGGCTGAGCAAGCTCTGAGGAGCTGGCCAGTAAGCAGCACTTCTCTCTGGTCTCTGAATCACCTCCTGCTTCCAGGTTCCTGCCGAGTTGAGTTCCTACACTCATTGCTTTTGATGCTGAACTGTTTTGAGGAACTGTGAGTGAAATAAACCCTTCCCTCTCCCTATTGCATTTGTCATGGTGTTTCATCACAGCAGAAACCCTACCTAAGACAACTTGGCACCAGTATAGAGGGGCATTGCTGTGACAGACATAATAAGGTTTTGGTAAAAATGGTTCAAGGACTCGGGAACTTTGGGCTACAAGAACTATTGAGTATTGAGAGTTCAGTGGACTCTTTTATTGGAGATTTGAAGATAAAAATGTTGAGAACCATGCAGACAATGGAGGCCTAACATGTGAAGTCAGAAGGAACCAAAGGGACAGAGTCATTTATGGAAAGAATCTGTGGTACCTGGTCAGCTGGAGCTGTGAATAACAAGAGAAAAGAAGCAATGAAGTTCATTTGTTTTACTGGAGCAGTTTGTCTGGCTGGGGCTGAGAGAGTAGCACTGAAGAGGCCAGTGTCATTTAGGTGAAATATTTTGGGAAGTGTTTTCTGAATATCAGCACATAAAAGCTGTGTTCTAGGGACAACTAAGGTTGTTTCTCACACTGGCAGCTGAACTTGGTTGTGTAGGAGTCACCCAGGTAGTACTAATTTCTAAGGCATAAAAGGATCATGGAGAACAGCTGAGAGTTGGCATTTTGAGTGTCCAGAAAAGACCATTGGTGAAGTTGCAGCATCAGTAGCAGTTTAAAACTCCCAAGACTGAAGGAGTCATGAAAACAAGTTTAGGCCTGGCACTAAGGAAAGCCTTGGGAAGGCTATTGGTGAAAGTATGCCAATTGCAGCAGAAGACCCCAGCATTTTGAAGATGCTAGTACTGTGGGATGAAAAACAAGAACAATGGCAGCCAAGTGGACCTTCATGAGTTTAGAAGAGCTGTGTGTACTGCAGAGTGTTGAGCTGGTGACATGACTCAAAAGGTACCTGGATGGTGAGTAGTGCCCAGACATTAGACATTATCTTATTTCCATTGGTAGGAGTTTGACTTTAATTTGATCTCATTGTGGCTGGTCCATGGTTCTTCCCTTTTGAAGTAGGAAAGTGTTTCACTTACTTTTTATTTTATAGGGGCCCACAGTTAGACTATAATTTTTTTTAAGATTTTGGATTTTCAAGAGACTCAATTATTTTTTTGTATTTATTTTTTTTACACTCCAAATTTTATCCCCCACCCCTGTCTACCCTCTGACTGTTCCACATCCCATAACTCCACCCCACCTCCATGAGGATGTCCCCACTCCCCATCCCCCACCCAACCAGACCTCTAAACTCCCTGAGGCCTCTAGTCTCTTGAGAATTAGGTGAATCTTCTCTGACTGAACCCAGACCCAGCAGTCCACTGCTGTATATATGTTGGGGGCCTCATATCAGCTGGTGTATGCTGCCTGGTTGGTCGTCCAGTATCTGAGAGCTCTCAGGGGTGCAGGTTGAGACTGCTGGTCCTCCTACAGGTTGGCCCTCCTCCTCAGCTTCTTTCAGCCTTTCCCTAATTCAACCACAGGGGTCAGCAGCTTCTGTCCATTGGCTGGGTGCAAATATCTGCATCTGACTCTTTCAGCTGCTTGTTGGGTCTTCCAGAGTACAGTCATGCTAGGTCCCTTTTTGTGAGTGTTCCACAGCCTCAGGAATAGAGACAGGGACTTGATTAATTTTTACAGAGACTGAATTTTAATGTGTTTGAATTAAAGGTGATGTGTTTTTGTATCAAATGGTAAAAGGTCAGTTGTAATGGAGGTCTATGTCAACTTGACATAGGCTAAATTATCTGAAAGGAGGGAACATCAATTAAGAAAATGCCTCCACAAGATCAGGCTGTAGGCAAACATGTAGGACATTTTCTTAATTATTAATTGATGGTACAGGGCCCAACCCATTGTGGGCGGTGCCTTCCCTGGGCTGGTGGTCCTAGGTTCAATAAGAAAATAGACTGAAGAAGTCATGGGGAGTAAGACAGTAAGTAGCACTCTTCCGTAGTCTCTAAATTATGTCTGTCACCATGTTCCTTCCCTACATGAGGTCCTATATGCAATGCTTCTGATGATGAACTGTTATGTGGTACTGTAAGTAAAATACACTCTTTCTTTTCCCCTCCCCCATTACATTTGGTCATAGTGTTTAATAGAACAGCAAAAGACAGCCTAACTATTAGTCTTCATAAAGAAAAGAAAAACTTCCAGTTCTCAGATCCTCATACTCTTCTGCCTAGACATAGTATTAAATATTCATAATTGTGTGTTTGAATGCTTGTTTTGAATGTAGAAAGCAAGGCTTATTCTGTTTTTACACTTGTACAATGTGTACTAGCACTAACTTATAGAAATTATTTTACACTGTTTAATTATGAATATTTTTTAACATATCATGACTAGTTTCATTTATATTGCCTATCACATGTAAAAATACACTTGCTTATTGTCATAATACCAGTGGCATTTATTTCATACCATTGGCATAAGTCTGTGATTTTTGTAAAGCTTAAAACATTGTCTCCTATGATTTCCTCATTGAAATTCAGTATCTTAGACTAAAAAGTCTTAGGTATGCCCCAGCAATTGCATATTCCAAGTTTTAATAAATGTGAATGTCCTATAATTGCAACTGAAGACATTGAGCCAAATGTTCTGTGATTTGAGAGAGCTATTGTTTAACGGTATTAGGAAAAAATGGTGCCCTGTTAGAACACAAATTTCCAAAATAATCCACTTTTCACAAACAATTCTATTTGTTCAATAAAGTGTAGTTTAATTGGGTAACACCAATCCAGATTCCTTCTGGGAGAGCTGTCCTGGTTGCATAGATGTTCCTCTTTCTCATTATTGACTAGATGGACAAAGTTTGACATTTCAACCAATAGCTACAAGTTAAGAAGTTCAAAGTTTTCCAATTTATCTAGAAAGAATCAACTTGGGTTCTGTGAGACAGCCTAGTGACTAAAAGCACTTGCCATACAAAATTGACAATCTGAATTAAACTTCAAAACCCACAGTGAAAACAACCATATCTCAAAAGTTGTCCTTTAACACTAACCTTCATATCTCACTGCACATATACCACAGCACATCCATGTGTGTTCTCTCTCTACTACTACTACTACTACTACTACTACTACTACTACTACTATTAAACGAAAATTTAAAAAAGAAATAGTCAGAGGAAGCTTGGCAGAGTGAGGTAATTAAACAACCCTAAACAGTCTAATATGAGGGAGATATCTAAAACAGTATAATGATTATGGGCTAACATTCAGAAATAACTGAAGTAACTAAGGGGTACTTTTTTCTGTAAAGGCGTGGAAACCCATAAGAAGCCAAATAAAGAACAAAAGAAACAGAGTGCATCTTCAGGAAATCCAGAACTTTAGGGGAGCTCATTACTAGTGAGTGGGTAGAGAACAACAAGAATGAGAGTCAAGAATTCAGTAAGAGGTCTTGTGGGACCTTCAGCAGCTTCCAGCTCTCAGCTTTGGCTAGACTCTTCTCCAAGGACATTCTACATTATTTATTCATCTTAAAACGACTAATTCCCTCCGTCCTGTTTATCTTCTTCCTACTCAGAGTATGTCCTGAAAGTAGATTCCAATTATCCTCATTATACAGATGAGAGGGAGAAGGGAAGGCATTCTATGTACATTTTTCTAATGTAAGTAGTAGGTAGGACTGAGACCATGTCATTTGTGTCTGGCTCCAGAAGCCAGCTCTTTCCTTCCATTTCCACTGGCTAGAAGCAGGAGTGATGTTCAGAATTTAATATATGTCTTCATATTTAACTTCATTTGTTTTTCATAAAATTATGTATTAGACAAGACAAGATTAACAGAAGGTAATCTGAGGTTAAGAATATAAATCTAATCCATACCAATCCAGTTAAAAATTGAAGTAAGATGTTATCTTGATTATTACAAGCAATATCACTATTACAAAGGAGCAACATGACCTCATCTCTCCCAAAGAGTGAGGTCAGAGTATTTAAAATGCTAGGTTGAAGTAGAAGGAAAATATCAGGAGCATCAGGAGGGAGGTTGACCAGTATGCTAATCTGTTTTTGGGAATAGTGCCTTATTAGACTGCACTCCGCAACAGATACCAGAAAATTTCTATTTTTGAGAATGATCACATTTTAAAGAGGTGACAATCAGACTCTTGAGAAAGATCTCTTTGGCTTGTAAAAGACCCATTTAAAGGACAGAGAAAGGGGTTAAAATTATAATTTGTATGAAAATAGTTTATAAAATATTTAGTCAGGAAGAAGCCTCATAACATGAGTGTGGTAGAACTGCTTGAACACTCCTGACCAGTGTTCATTATTAAATATTTTAAGCACCAGACTGTGAGCTACTTGAATGATATATTTTTATCTAATTCCCCTTTGTGAGATTATGGTATATAGCTTGCTCTTTGCTCATTTTAGATGTTCAACAAATGAGGCCCATAACTGATTAAAGAATAACTGCTTCATCCTAATTTCTATTAGATGCCAACAATATTTAAGAAGTGTATTTTTCTTTCCAGTAAAAGATGTTCAAATCTGTAATTATGTCTTTGTATATTACAGGCAGGATGAATGTCAGAATTTCCTAAATGTATCCATCATGAGGAACTCTGTGTGTGAGTCTCCTCCCCTGCTGGGGAGATGCTATTCCATGGTCAGTTGAATTTGAAAGATTCCAGGAGTAGCTTCTCCTTATGTTCCCCTTGGTTCACATGCAGTGCAAACTACAAGATGTATGTAGTAAAAAACACTGCTCAACTTTCACCAAGCCTATGACATCCTGTCATGTGTTTTCTGTATAAAATAGTAACTTTGTTCAACCTATTCTAAGGAAGGAAAAAACCCAGTGCCTAACTTAACTCTATTTTCCTGAAATGAGGTCTTATGTATTTTGAAAGTCATTTGGATTTTTTTCATCTAAGATTAATATTTAACTTAATGATCTGTTTTATTTTCTAAATTCGAAACCCTCATATACTACTTCACAATAGAGAGACAAAGAGACAGAGACAGAGACAGAGAGAGACAGAGACAGAGAGAGACAGAGACAGAGAGACAGAGACAGAGAGAGACAGAGACAGAGAGAGACAGAGGGAGAGAGAGATAGAGGGAGAGAGAGACAGAGGGAGAGAGAGACAGAGGGAGAGAGAGA
>JADRCH010000697.1:3288-167865 GCA_019843965.1 Rhynchomys soricoides | reverse complement strand
GACTGACACAGAGAGACTGACTGACTGACACAGAGAGACTGACTGACAGACACAGAGAGACTGACTGACTGACACAGAGAGACTGACACAGAGAGACTGACTGACTGACTAACTGACACAGAGAGACTGACTGACTGAGACAGATGAAGGAAGGAAGGAAAGAAGGAAAGAGAAGGAAAAGTTTTCAAAACGTTAATTTGATTTTGTTGTGTAGAAAACTCAATGATTACATTGTTTCTGCCTTAAAAACAATATTATCATTAATAAAGTCCTATCTGCTGGTACTTAGTGGATGCCCATTCAGTGAGCTAGTTAAGAATCAAAGCAGAAAATCATTATTGTGGCATTAAATCAATCCATAGCTTCAGAATTCATTATGCTAAACATTTTTGTAATTAAAGGCCACTTAAATGAAACACATGTGGAGAAATTAAAACTTAATTTCCAAAGCTGCAGCTTTTAATGGCATCTTAATGGAGATATAATACATTCCATGAAAAGCCACGCAGTTTGAGTACCATATAGTTTGATACAAAAATTACTAGTGCCACCTATGGATCAAAAACTAGAATTTCAAAAGTTATTTAACAGTGATACTAATAGAATTTCAGTGGAAATGATGAGTTAATAAAACAAACCCTCATGAGTGTTATTTCTAGACAGTTTAACTTATACATTGTTAGCTTTTACACAATGACAATATTGAAATACCCTTTCTTTATAGCTAGTGGATGATAATTAAAATAACAATTTCTTACTGAGTATTTTAATATAAAATGTCATTCAGTAAACTAGAGGTTTTAGGCAATGTGTTCTCATTAAAACATTCTACACAGCCTTCTAAGCATATATTCTAATGTCATGACCCCCACCGACCAAATATATCACAGACTGGCAGGGTGATGGCATGCTGTGGATAGCTGTCAGTATCTTTTGCAATTATTCTGGATTAATAACAAATAGTCAAGTTTGTGACTCTCGTGTCAAAACTAGGAAGTTAGTCAGAAGTATGGTTGGTTTTCAGTAAAAATCAAAAACAGGAGATGGGAAAACAACCAGTGTCTTTGGCCTTGATCACTCAAGAGTCCTCAACAAAGAATCACTCAATGTTTCCACCCTACAAAAGTATTGTTCTTATAATCTCTCATATAGGAAAATAAATCACACATTTAAAAAATATGTTAAGTAAGGAAAACATACTGAATATGTTTTTGTAAGGTCATCTGTTTAGAGTCACATACTCTGCTTAAAGCCTGGAGTATGCTGATCAAAATTTGCAGCCAAGGCTATAAGAACACAGAACACAATTCAGTGTATATCAGAGATTCCATACTTATCGCTCAGAGACTTGAGTCCATTTCCCATGGAATGATTTACTAATGAAGTGCCATGGTTCCTCGGTCACCAGGTGCCTGACACAAAAGGCCAATCTAACATACAGACTCCAGACTGGAGAAGGTGACAGGCCACAAGGAGCTGAACTTGGCACTTTACAATGGCTGCAGATGCTATGTAACTGAATTTCCCTGTGTTGAGACATATCCAGAGCTCTAGAGAGATGTGATTATTGCAGGCATAGATCACCAAAGACATGAGCACAAAGATTTTAGGAGGGTTGGTTTTCATTTTACAGTGTCCAGTATGGGCTTCTCTGGAAATCAGGAAAGGTCTAAGAAAGTAAATGCCTGGAGAGAGTGATATTGTAGTGCTAAAAGCAAGGGGGAGCCGTTTCAAAAAGGAGCGGTATGTGTATGGTATCAACTGTAATTGATTTATAAGGGTGGGCAGTAAAAGAAACACAGGAGAGGAATGGAACAAGGAAGGATATTAAAGAGTCATAGTGAATATGCTGGAGGAAGCAGTTCATTCTTTTCAGAAAGTAAAGCTCTGATAGCTCCAGATACATAAATATTACAGTTTATGAATGGTGGACATCCCGGAAGGTGCTACAGGCAACCACATGTAAGTAAATGCAGGATGCACTTGTCCTGTGTATAGCGTTTGTTTTGGTTCTCTTCAAAGCATCATCTATACAGCCTTCACTGTTCCAGCTTGCGGCACCTTAAAGGAAAGTTAGCAGTCAATATGGAATGGACCCTGACTGAGAAGTCAAGTCCCGACTAATGGTCAGGGATCATGTGATTTTCAGCCAACATCACCCTTCTCTGGAATGATGTCTCCTTCTAGCATTCAAGAAAATTCAGCTAGACAGACCTTATTACTGTGACAATTGATATAATCACATTAATCAATAGACAAATACTAATGCTTCTTGTGAGTCTGCATTGACTATTATTAGCTTTTAATCTTAGCCCAATTTATTTTCATCTGTTACTGTGTGTTTTAGTGTCTACAACCAGTGAGAAAACAGTCAAAAGCAAACCAGGGAACATGCCTCTAAGGAATTTTTTGGCCAGTAGCAAACATAAGACTTGCTGTCCTATAATCTGAAATTCAAAGCGGTCTGTGCTTCATCAAAATGTAAGAGATCCACAGCTTTGTGAGAATGTGGTTTTTTGTTATCTACCCATAATAATTCTTGGCTATTGCTCTTTTATTTAAAAAGTTAGTTCCACTAGGGATTGAGTTGTTTCATTAAAGTCTTTAAAATGTGGTTTGTAAAATGATGGTTTCTATCTTGGCAGGACTTCAATTAAGCTTTTGTGAGAAGGAAAGGGAACACTAATAGTGCTTCACATTGGGATATTTACCCTCTGTTTCTTGCATTGTAAATTCAGCTCCCAGCTGGAGATTCAGCTTCAATAAAATGTTATTGAAATTTTCTTTTCCTCCCTCTGCTCTGGTAGACTCCTACATTTCTCTTGGTTGCAGGAATAACACGGGGAGAGCATTTTGAAAATAATGTGAACTATCTAAGTGCCTTCTAAACCAGGCATTATTTCTTCTATGGTTGAAACTCTGTGAGAGCTGACAGAGAATAAAGACTTTTCACTCTCATCTAACTTGTGCCCTGTGTTAAAAGTGAACACTGAGGCCACCAGCACTGTGACCTCCTGAGAAGTTTGCTGATAGCTTATTTCTTCTCTCTGTTAATGTATAAAAGCCTCCTGCCTGTACTAACCACAGGTAGATGCTGTGTGGAAAATCACAGACCCAAAGAGGCTAGAGAGACTGAGCTAATCCATTATGAATAAAGAAACAAAGATCCAGATAGTAGGAAAGAACACTGAAGGATACCATTATACTGTAGGTCTGCACTAAAGATCATTTCAAGGCTGAATGTGGGGCTGTCTAGTGCCTGTAATCCCAATTCTCAAGAACCTGAGAGAGGAAATCCTCCTGGCATAAGTTTGGAGTTACCACATAGAGTAAACCCTCATTTCAAACAAAATAAAACAAAAGGCCAGGGGAATTGGGGAGATAGCACAGTAGGTACAGTATGACCTGAATTCAAAGCTCCAGCTTCAGTGTAAAAACTGGGTGTGTCCACTAGGGGCAGAAACAAGTAGTTTCTGGAGGCCAAGCCAATCTTCAAGCCCCAGGTTAGTAAGAGACATTGTCTCATAAAATGAAGTAGGGAAAGAGAGAGGTGAAGACACAAGATTTTCAACTTTGCCTCCCGCCATGCACACAAGGATAAGTGCAAAATATAATTTCAGAATCATGTTGACTGTTAGACAGTTCTCAGGAATGATCTGACTTTGACACAGGGCTTAAAAGATAACACAGGTTAACTCTTGTTTGTAGAAGAGCCACATATTTATTCAGGGTACCTATGAAATAGTTTGAAGGTTCTTAATTATATTGCCAATGATCCTTCTCTTTAAAATTTAAACAGGTATTACGTTGGTGCTGTGCATTATATTAATGATACTGGTTAAAATATATACCTGAACTTTGGCTTTTATTGCTTTATTTTTTAAAATTCGCTATCACATTTCCATATACAAACAAATTTAATCTCCTATATAGGTGAACAAGTATTTCTTCAGCTTAGGTGACCTAGTTACCTGGCATCGCAGAAAAAGCACTCTGATGAACTTTCTTGACATGGGCCTTCTCCTCTCTCCTTGGTGACAGTTTATCATCAGCCCATCTGTTATTCTATGGCAAGCAGAGAATAAACCTCCAAAAAAGACTAAGGCAGTGTGTCAGGCATACTTTCCTATGCACTGGGGCTGAGAATACTAGTCTGTATTGTGTGTGAAAGCCACCAGGGATCCAAGCAGTTCTCATCAGTATCACCATGGCCAGGAATTTAGAGAGCCTTCTAGCAAGGGATAGAGTTATTTTGGACTTGTATAGCCAACTTTAAAGACCATGAAGAAAAGCTCGTCAACACTATGTATAAGCATTTTCTTACGATATGGGGCAATGTAATAATCCAAAGAAGACTTCATTATTCTCAAGTTCCCTAACAGGGCAGCTGCTTATTTTAGCCATCCAAATTTAATCACCACTCCCTCCATTCTCCAATAGAGGAAATCAGTGTGGCAAAGTACTCATTTAACTGCCGGGTAATCAGAAAATCTTATCTGAGTAATCAGAACTTGGCTGTAAGGTAATTTGGCAACAAATGACTGATTCCTTTGGGGATTCAAGGATCTAGAGCATGATAAATTTAGCTCTCATAACATTTTATAGGAGCAAAAAGTCTCACCTGGACATGCATAGACACGTTCTTGAAAAATGGGGTCAGAGGTTGTTTTGAATAGGAATGCTAAGATGTTTTATCACTAAGCTCATGTTCTATGAGGCACTTCCTAGAATTGGCAGCTGTGCTAATTGAGGGCATAGAATGTGACTCTGTCTTCCAAACTCCTCAGACGTGTGTTGCTATTTAAATGTTTGTAAGGAGGGGGAGATTTATAGCTCTTGTGTCAACAAGTTAATAAAAATGCAAGTAAATGATCGATATCATTATCTATAATTTCCAATTAAATTTTCATTAAGGTTATGAATAAGTAAAATTTCCACAAAGTATTTGAAGAGACATAAATAGGGCATACTAGAAAATACCTACAAAAAAAAGTATAGTCTGTATTAAAATCATTTAAAAAAGCACAAATATAACTAAGTTGATCCCAATTTACCTTCTTTGGAGGTTTAGATGAAGTGAATTCTCAGTGCTCAGTAATGTCCATTTTACTGTCTATGATATCCAGCCACAATGATAACAGCCCCCAGGCCAGTAAAAACTCTCAGATTTTCAAAAAAATTAATGTAAAATTTAATTGTAGTGTAAAATAGTTATTCTTAAAGCAGGAGATTAATACTACTATAATGCTCTAACTTTATAGTCATACAAACATGGTAATATTAATCTGTACAGACATAGACCACACAATGTACAAGTATAAATGTACATGTGTATGTGTGTGTGTGTGTATAAATCATCACATGCACAAACTTTTCAAATGTACAGTGAGTAAATCTGGTATATGACATCAATGGTGACTGGCATTGGGTAACAGTGATGAGATATCTTTTCCCTCTTGTACTTTCTACAGTGATTACATGTTTAGGAGAGGCAGTAAGATATAGCAGTATAGAACAGTGGTTCTTAAAGATTTTGTGCATTAAAAATACCGATGGGACTTAGCAAACTAATGTATTTTAGGCTCAATGTCCTCCCTTAGAATTCTGCTTGAGTATGGAGGGAAAAGTTAGAATTCTTAGTTTTATTTTTAACTAGTTCTTATATGAACTGTTGCTGCTGTTCTTGAAATAAAAATCTTGAGGACCTCCAGCTGATGGTCTCATTTTGTGTTCATGTTTGTCACTAACTTCTCAAAGCTCTTGAATCCTTTTATACATGAGTAAGATAGTAAAATATTTTCTCCAGAGAGATGTCAAGATTAATTAAAATTCAGCTTGTGAGAGTATTACATAGTAGGCTTTGCATATTTGATAATACACTTTCTTATAGTTCTTGTAATAATCAAATAATAAATATTATTCTTTGAATGTCAAAAACAATTGGAAGCTAATTTTCTACCCACCCTTCCAAAACTCTAATGTGATTTGATTGTTGCAGAATACTAAACTGCCAGGATGATAGCATGCAATAGCCTTTAAAAAGCAAAAGAACGTTGTTCCTCAAAGTATTGGAATTTACAGAACGCAGCCCTGTGCTCTCTACATCTGTGCAGTCCCTAATTACACTGGGTGGCAACCATTGATATTTTGCACATGTCAGAATTCACTTGAATTCAAATAGTAAGTGAAAATTTAAAATCATCATCTCAATGTCGTTTATGATTACATATAGGTGGTGTTTGGTTTGTGTGTTAGGATTATAGCTACTGGAAATTTCAAATAGCACATCTGGTTTTACTATATTTCCTCATCATACCATAACATAAGGAAAAGATTAGGGATCACATTGCAGTTTTAAAAATACCCTCCTACAGATTTTTGTTAATATTGATTTAATATATTTGAATAAAGTCAGCAAATCTTTAATCTCAATACAGCTACACATTTTAAATTGCTACTATACAATTTTTTCTTACTCATCATCCAGATATAATAAGTCTTAATTTAGGCTCATGGTTTCAATGAAAAGGAAAGAAAAATATATTTTTCTATGATAGCCCATCTGAATGTTCAATAGCTTCATCAAAAAAAGTTTGAGTTTTTATATCAATGTCCCAAAAGTCAAGACTTATATTTGCTCCTCCAAGCATCTTGTGATTCCCAACAATAAAGAATATGCAGAAATAATTGTACATATGCACCTTTTCCCAAGTACAATTTGTGTTCAGAAGATAGAGGGGTTATTGGATTTTAATTTTAATAATTCCTTATAAATATCACTTGAAATGTCTCTCCTCAACTGTGAATCTAGTGACTAATTTAAGTAAACTCAGGTACTAGGTGTTTGATTCATCTGTGCCGTGAATCTAATGCTAACTATCATGTATTTATTAATCTCTAGGCAACCAAAAGTAATCCTTGGCATCCATAATATTCAACAAAAGAAACTAGAGTTGCTTTTCCAACTGTGTTCTAAAGAAGAAAAAAAAAAAAAGTAGCCAAAATGATGAAGCCATAGATGCTAGCTAACTAGTCTGTAGGTTCTGTTACTATATCAGTGGGCACTATTGCTTTGGCACTTCATTAACAAAGTCCCTCAAGTCTGAGCTTGAGGAGTAAACCCACAAGCTTGGTTGCCAGATATAAAAATCAAAAATAAAATGGGAAGGGATGTGAGTTATGGAATTCTCTTAAAAGACATGCTCCCCATTACCAACCTACCTCTTACTAGGTCCTACCTCATGATGTCTCCACCAACTCCGCATCAAGCTGGGGGCCAATCCTTTAATACTGAGGCTTTGAGGAGACTCTTAATATCCAAACTGTAACAATATCTCTCGGGGACTATTAATAAGGAAAAAGTAAATCATGACTTAATTTGAATGTATATAATGTCTAGCTATATGAAATAGGTCTTCCACATACTTTAATAATCATTAAACATTGTAGACATTTAAATTTATATGGCATTTGCATTCATATTAACATGTATTATTATGCCCAATGTTGTTTGTTTTGTAATAGGCCATGGATTTCCTTTGGCCAGTTATAAATAATTAGAGATATTGATGGATTTTATTTTGCCATGTTAAGACAATATTACAGGAAGACTTAGTGACAGTGAAAAGATGAAACAGAGTGGAGGCTGGGATGTGGAAGAATATTTAGGACCAGTAAATAAAAATATCAGTATTAATGAGAAATGGAGAAATGTTTAAGAAAGGTAGGAGTCTAGTAGCTGCTGAGAGTTGCCTCTTCCCCTTATCTTCCTTCTTGCCTACCTGTGATTGGCTATTAAAC
This sequence comes from Rhynchomys soricoides, assembly GCA_019843965.1. NCBI lineage: Eukaryota > Metazoa > Chordata > Mammalia > Rodentia > Muridae > Rhynchomys > Rhynchomys soricoides. Next base: position 160,065 of record JADRCH010000697.1, on the reverse strand, counting down.
TCCATGATACTCATAGTTCTACAATGAACTGTGAGCACATTTTGAGTTCTGATTCAGAAACATCAATTATAGTACAACACTTGAATTCTTTTTTTCTCTCACTGTTTTTAGAGTTTTACCTGCTTTTTTATTTGTGTACTAGTCTATAAAACAGACACCTAAGAACAAGAATTATATCTTGCTCTTGTTTAATCTTGAATGAGATCTGATATAGAAAATACTGAGCAGTCAGTTAGGCTTAGTTGAGTTAATAAGTTCATTAGGGACATGAATATTAATTTCTTTGATAAAAGGCAGCTCATTATCTTATCATTGTGCTACCATTTATTATCAAAACAAAGTTCTTAGAACTAACATCTTTTTTAAAAATATTTCCATTTTTAAATACCTTTTTACTCTCAACACACTATTTGTTTACAGAGCTTTATCTGCTTAAACATACTCAGTTCACTCTAATATAATCCATTTATTGAAGAAATCCATTTCCCGAAGTGTCATGCAACCCCAAAATATATTCACCATAAAAAACAAAATTAAAGGATTGTCTTTGCACCATTTTTGTATCAGTTATCAAGGAAAAAATGAACTTTTTATGTTTTGAATTATTGTATAATCGGATCATTTCTGTCTTTTCTTTTCTCTGTCCAAATCCTCCTATATGCCATCCTTGGTCTCTTGCAATTTATGACCTCTTTGCTCATTATTTGTCATTACTTGCATATATGTCTTACATATATACAAATATGTATAACCAGTTCCGTGTGTGTAGTGTTATCCATCTGTATGTTTTCAGGGCTGACCACTTGGATAAGCAACTGGTGTGCTCTTCCCTAGAGAAGAGTATATCTCTCACGCTCAGCTTCTCTTAGTTGTCTATAGTTTCTTGTATAAGTTGAGGCCTCTTGGGCTTTCCTCCATCTATGTTGGCATATCTAATGGTTATTGTCTTTGTTCAGATCATTTTTAGGCAGTTATGTTGTGACATTGATGGGGCTTTATGAATGTAGTCTCAGGTGCTGGGGTGTTTTGTAGAGTATTCTTTGAGACTAGACTAGGTTCAACAACTCTACATTTACATTGGCTGTGTTTTTCTGTAATGGTGTCTATCTGTTGCAATGAGAAGTTTTCTTGACATGGGATGAGGACACTTACCTGTGTCCATAAGGGCAAATATTTAGATTGTTGTCATGGATTATACTGGTTTAGTAAAGTGGTGGTTGTAGATTCCTCTACATGATCCATGACTTCACTAGCCCCCAAGCAGTAGGCAGATTTCAGCAGTATGTTGAATATTGTCTCCAAACTTGATAAAACAAAGCTTGTAGCACTGTCCTTTCCTTATTTATTTCCATTAGGTTTTTGTGTTAACATGTAAACTAATCAGTTTCACTATGTAGCTTTCATCAATACTCAGTTCTTCCTACTGCCTCCTCACATGAGAGCATGAAAATCACTGTGTTAACTTAAATAAGCCAGACTCAGAAAGATAAATGGCACATGCTCTTTCATATGTGTATTCTGCTCTTCAATTTTAACATATGTATATAGACATGTATGGATTTGTGTGTGAGTGTAAGTCATTATACCAGAAAGGGAATGATAAGATTGAATGAAGATATATTAATGGGGACAGAAGAACAATTGAAAATAAGTGACATCAAACAAAAATGGGGGGGGGAATAACCAGTTGCTAGAAACTGTATAATGAAAAACATAATGGCAGAGTTATAGATTCTCCCGCTGGCTGATGAGCTACACATATAGATTATCATAATTACTTAGATCTAAATATCATCTACCTAATGAAAGTGTTACTGATTATGAAATATATAAATCAAATACACAAACATACATGATCATGCTTCTCATCAACTCTGTAGAAGATTAAAAATGAACATGAATTATTGCCACAAAAATATCTTTCATTTGTTAGAATGAATATTTTAACCATGCCAAAAACCTCCATTCTAAAGTTCCTCTATTTGACATTTGGACGAGAATTAAACTAACTTCTCCTGGGCATATTGGAAGACTGATCCAGTGAGCTAAGTAGAAATAGGTGGGGTCTTTCCTTAAATGTGTAGATTAATTACTTCTTAATACCTGAGTTCAATAAAAAAGCAAACTCTGTAATATTAGCTGTACTTAGAAAAAATAGCATATCCACATAGTAGGTAGAAAATTACAGTAATAAATAATCACAGTCTTGATGTAACAAATGAAAAAGTATTATGTGGTGTCAGTAAGTTGTAAGCTGATTGCTTCTGAGGTCAGTGGTTGCTAATATGCTTTAAAATTATTGAGCAATGAAGCAAAGATGGTATGGAATCTGTCCTCTCCTTTTTGTATAAACTGTATCCAAAATTATTCTCTATTTTCTTCTCAGTGGCAAAAAAGATAGCCACAATTAAGATAAAGTCACTATGTCTTAACATTCAATGAGTGTTTCCTTTGATTTCTTGATCCTGAAATAGATTGTTCTAGAATCTCCACAGTGAGCATTGGAGAGATGTAAGGCATGTGGTTTTAACTGCACATAAATCTGAGTCAAGTGATATATAGATATGTTAAGTATTTCAAATTTGAGAAATTGGTTCCATTCTTCCACTAACACCATGTGGATAATTTTACTCAACTGAAATGTTTGGATCCTTCTTAATAACAGCACATCAGCAAATATAACAGACAGTGTCTATGTAATGTAAATGTCTAGGCAGTCGTATAATTGTCTGTTGTAATTGATAACAGTTAGCATAAGAATATAACAGATGCCTATTTCCTTAAAAGGTCAGGTTTATTTGTATCAAAAGCTCTCGAGGTGTTAACTTATTGGACTTTAATATTACTCAATGTAAAATTTTTTCCTCGGTCATAGATTTAGGGCTATGAACTTGTTATGTTGATCTATTCTAATGTTTTTCTTTTTCTTAAATATCTTAAGTTTGCTTTCTTTCCCATTGTAGAAATGGCAAAGAAAATAGGTTTCAGTTTTTAATCCTTGTGCAAATTCTCTTTCTCTCTCTCTCTCTCTCTTCCTCTCTGTCTCCCTCTCTCCCTTCTTCTCTCCCTTTCTCTGCTTTTCCTAAATCTTGGAGTTTTTTCAGATCTTATACATGTTAGCTCTGTGTTGTCATCATATATTTAAGTATATTGCTTAAGATACCTTACTGGCAATACCAACTGTCAGTCACTGGCATGCTGGTGATGCCCTCCAGCAGATAATAGACTTTTGTTAGAAGAAGTGTTAGTATTCACCTGTGAATTGTTTTGTGAAAAATTTTCAATATTTGAACAATCTCAGAGTTCTGATGGATAAAATAGACTATGAAAGGGTATCAGATGTAGGTTGACAACTACTATTATTATGGTATACAAGATTGCATAGAGATAAACAACAATAATAGTATTACTACTACTACTAGCAACAGAAACACACACACTATATATATATGTATATACATATATATATATGTATATACATATATATATAATGAAGTCATAGTTTGCAGAATATTGAAGATTCTAGGACTTCAATTCTACTTCATGTCTTTGAAAGATTTTTTCTTAATTTTTTTTTAGATTTTCAGAGACAAGCTCCCATGTAATCCATGCTGGCCTCTAAGTTGCTGGGAGACACGATGGCCATGACCTTACTATCTTTCTATGTCATAAGGGCATAGGAGACAGCTGCGTAGCACCATGGCTGGCTACTTAACATCATTTTGTAGTTCCACCATATTTTCATGTTACCAGGAAGTGACTAACACTAACAATTTTACAATGACTGAGGATCTAACACTAAATGAAAGTCTTTAACATACCCCAAAATTGATTTGTGGAAAGTATGTTTGAAAACTCAAGTTAATTTTCTATCCTAAGTTGAAGACAATAGTTTAAAAAATATAGAAATATGTGTGAACTTTTAGAAAGAATAGTAGCTCATGCAAGAGTGACAGCTTGTGCAATTTGTGCAAATAGTATGTTTTACCTACGTCTCTAGTACCCTGAAGGATTCCTCCATACTGCAGGAGATGAAATTGATATTCTGTATCCTACCGTGAAAAACTCAGTGCCTTTTCTTTTATGAATTTCTGCCAGCCCAAAGTGCTTTTGGATATGTTGGCTATTTAACAGTGGCATGATAAACAGTGTCATTTACACAAACCCAGAGCTATTCAGGGAATAGATTTCCTATTAATATGCGTTGCCAGCCTGGTGTAGAAACTGCCAGAATACTCGCAGCTGTATTTCTGGATTTACAGTTACTTAATGATTGGAATTTTCTGATTTATTGGGCTCTTAAAAGTAATAATATGTCTCTTAATACCAAGTAGTCGACTGACAAGTTTTTATAATCATTTTTTAAATGGAAGGAACCTTTTTCTAGATTCACAGAGACCACATAAGCAGAAGTAACATCAAGTAGGCAAAACAGCTATCGACTTTTTTCTCTGTTCCTTGCACCCTAGGCTGGCTAAGGGCTACCTACAGTGTCATGGGAATTTACAGCCTGAGGCCAAACATACAGCATACAGAGAATTGGGATGTTTCTATCGAGCAGGCTTTAAGAATATATAAATCCTAGCTGATTGTTTCCAATTACCATATATAAAATTTATTTCCATATCTTTTGGAGGAAAATTCATCATTTTTGTAAGAACGCATGTTCAGGAAACTATAAAAAATGGAAGATGATGTTTTAAGCTATGAATTATAAAGTAATATAAAAAAAAAAAAAACATGAAAGTAAAAAACTTCAAAACTGTCCTACAAAGGAACAGCTTACGTACCACACAGGAGTGGCCTTGGGTTAGGTAAATTGAAACTCATTCTGTTAGGTTGAAAATTAGTTTTGTCATATCTTCATAGTTTGTTCCCATCTTCCTCAGAGAATGGAAATTTAACCCTGTAACTCCTGAGCAAACTTTCCATGACTTTCCAGCCCACACCCTGCTCATGTTAAGTTCATTTCTTTGCGCTTGGCCTTTATTACCAAACACAACCCACTCTTCCACTTACCAGAACCCCAGCATGTCCTGCTTTTGGAAATATGTATTTATGCTGTATTAAAAATTAGCTGTAAGCAACCTAGTTTTAAAACTACCTTTAAATTTTTTGAGTACTATTAAGATAGTTCTGTTACTTCCAATGTTAAATTGTCATGTATGTGTGGTGTGTGTGTTGATCATAGCTGGTTACTCAAAGAACATTATTATTACTGTGTGACATTTTTGAGCACAGAGTTTAAAGGTATTGGTAATTATAGTTGTAGTTTCAGATAACAGGTTTGAGGACAAGTAATGATCCCAAATATTTGATATTTAGTGTCACTTATACTTCCCATTTTTTAAAAAACTTTTTATTAATTCTTTGTGAATTTCACATTTTACACTGCAATCCAACTCATCTCCCCATCCCTTCACATCCATTCGTTGCCCTTGCAACCTCCCCCCAATAAGAAAAGAAAAAAGAAAACAGACAGGAGAAGGAGAAGGAGGAAAAGGAAGAGAAGGAGGAGGAGGAAGAGAAGGAGGAGGAGCAGCAAAACCATCTCATTGTGGACACTGTTGTGTGTCATGGTGTGTCCCATAGTATACCCTTTGGTCCAAGAATCTTTACTTGCAAATGTTATTGCAGTGAGTCATTGGTCTGTTTGAGGCCTTGAGCTTCTGCTTACACTGTCAAAGCTGTACCTTCACTGGAGCTCCTCAGGGATAGCTCATCCTTGCCCGGTGTCATGGAGATCCAAGCTCCAGCAGTTCACAGGGTAGATGTTAGGGTGGGCCAATTCAAAGCCCTGGATCCTGGTCAGGCTGAGCTGGTCAGCCTGCCAACTCTCTGCATTCACACCACCAGGGATCTAACACTGCCTTTTCTGCATCGCCCAATGCAGCAGCCAACATGGGGCGGGGCCAGTCCTCCTGATTTCATGTCCTCTGGGTCAACTCACCCCACCCCCACTCTGAACCCCCACCCTCCCACTCCATGGGTTAGCTTTAGAGGGCTAGGACTAACTCTCCTGGCTGCTGTAGGTGCCAAGGAATGGGGCTAGGGGCAATCACTCTCTCACCCATGCCACCACAAGGCTGACAAGTGTCAGAGCCAGCTTTGAGTGCTCACCCTCTCAGGCTGGTTCACCTTTGCTCACAACACCAGAGCCAGCTCTAGTGCTGTCCAGTTGAGGTAAGGGGCCAGCTCTTCCAGATGTTGCAGACAGCAAGGGGTGAGGTCATCTCTGTACAACCCTCAGACATCAACATGGTTCCAGGTGTCAGGCCAGACCAGGATGTCCGTAAGATATTTGATAGTAACAGATCCCCACTGCTGCAGACCCATGGAACCACACATGACTTTCATTGATAGCACAGGCCAGGACCCCACCATGGCTTCAGGTGCCATTGATGTCTACTCACATCAGGCTGTTCCTTACTACCCTCCAGTCTCCAGTTCCGCCTCTCTTCATTGTGCGCACACCATTCTGCTTCTCTTTCTCCATCACTTACTTGCTTATTTTAGTGGCCCAGGGCCTCTGAGCATATGGGATCATCTCATGCATGTTCTGTCTGGCCAGGCAGCATGATATCAGACAAGGATTTGTTTCCTTTACTTTCGTCTGTCCTTCCTTCCTTCCTTCCTTCCTTCTTTCTTCCCTCCTCCTCCTCTTCCTTCTCCTCTTCTTCTTCTTCCTCCTCCTCTTCCTCCTCCTCCTCCTCCTTCTCTCTCTGTCTCTCTCTCTCTGTCTGTCTCTCTCTCTCTCTCTCTTTCTCTTTCATAAACAGGGTCTCACAATGGCAGGCCCCAGAAACATCTCCTACCTCTATCCTTTCGAGTACTGGTGTTAAAAGTATATACAACCATGCCCAACCATACTCTATTTTCTTAAGACATATGGGGGAATGAATGTACTCAAAAATAAAGAGGATTAGAACTTAATACTAGTTGCGATAGTATAACTTAATTGCCAAAGACAAAGGCAAAGTAGATATATTGATCACAAAATAAAGACAATTCAACAAAATTTAAATCATTAACTCTCATTTCAATTAAATATATCATAAACAGGTATAAAAATTATTCTTCAACAAGTAAAATTATTTATTCAGGGATAATTCATATTAGCAATAGAAATTCTAAGACAATATTTAAGGATGTATTAATTTAAATATAATTACTCTTAGAGTTAAAAATAAGGGGATATTTCACATCTTGATTTAATTATTAAATAATGAAGGCACAATGAAAAAAATCTTCACACAACCATAGTCTCTGCTCAGTGAATTGAACATTTTTCTTATTTATTTTAATTGATAAATTAAAATGTGTATAGTACTAATTTCCGACCTGATGTTTTGATATATCAATACACTGTAGAATGATTAACTCAAGCTGACATACTTGTGTTACTCTAAATAGAAGTCTTGTGGGGTGTGTCTATGTGTGTGTGTGTCTGTGTGTGGGGGGGGGGGGAGGGAGAGAGGGAGATTAGATGCTCCCAAGTCTCATTGGTTTCCAAGTACACAATGTTATGTTAGTAGTTGTACCCTCTTGATGTCCTTGACCTTTGAACTTGTCCCTTTACTACCTGCTGTACAGTTTTCTTTCACAAACACAAAACAATGTTTGTGAAAACAGTTAACATGATCACCTATAAAGCATACAGTTTCAAAGTAGGAAAGGTGGGTGAGGTCTGACTCTATTTGGTAGTTTGTTTTGTGGTATTTTATTTTGCTTTTGAACAGCAATATTCTTAGATGCTATTAGAACAATAAATTTCTGTTATTGTTTGTTCTATTCCTGCATTCACATAACTTTGATTTAAGATAATAGAGGACAAATACAAAAGTCTTCAAAACCAAGCATAATTCTACCAAATAAAAACAAACTAAAATGATTTCAAGCTATACAAGTTGAAGCTAACTTGGTCATTGTAATTTACCCAAAATTAAAAATATGAAAAAATCCAAAAATTTAATATGTAAAAATTTACTTAGGCAAACTATGTTAGTTTGCTTTTTAAGGCAGAGCAATGAATTAAAACATGGGATAAAATATAGCAAGCCTGTGCCTTCTTTCTAATCTATGTCTGTGAGCCCCTGTACTAGCAAAAACTCCATGATGTCTAAAGATGACAGACATGAATAACGATGGGGAAATGGAAGTTTTAACGAAAAATGTCAAAGAGAATGCACTTGCAGTAGACAAAGCACAAGGAAAATGTAATAAACCCTTCAAGTATATCAGAAGCTATTCGCTAGAGTGGCTAAGCAGCTGTTCCTGATCTTCCTTGAAATCATTAGAGAGGGTCAAAGATGTAGCTTAATGGATTTCAACTAAGGAAGGAACAAGGGCAGAAGAAGCAGAACAAAGAAGATGTAAGCAGCAGATTCTAGAAGGGCTCCTAAAATATGTGCTAAGGCAAACTTTTTTGCTGTTTATAACGTGAGCAAACTGCATAAGCAAAAATTTTATTCACAGGTTGTCGTTTTTAAAAAGGGTTTTAATAAAATAAATTTTACTTAAAATAAAAAAATTCAGGATGATTACAAGTATCTCTACTACATGGGTAAGCTCAAATTCATAGCGGAAAAAAATACATGGTAATTAAAACCATGCCTTATGGAACCGAGTTCCTAAAGTCTCAGATCCACCACTTTCCATCAATAATCCTCGGGTCTCATTTCTGTAATCTTTAGATTGCTTATATGCCAAACAGAATTCTTACTATTGTGAGGGTCGGTGTCATGGTGTAAGCGCAGTGGTTGGTTCAGTATAAAAAGACAGTAAATAGTGCATAGAAAGAGTAAGAACTAATCTGTATTTGATTGTTTCCTTATTTAATAATCACAAAAGCTTGCATGTCAAACACTGTGAGCCTTTAAAATAAAACAGACAAGTTATGTATAGTAGTCACTTTGTCCAACATTTTCAAATGTTTATACTTATTCTCTTTTTCAAAATCTTTGCATGATTAAAATAGGTATATAAGGTTTCTCAAATGCATTTAGTACCCAAAGTCTGTGAATGATGTGTTAAGAGATGGACTAAAGAATTGATACTGGCAATCACAGCATCAGGACCACAACACTGTGGGAAGAAATCAAAGCTCCCAAAGACCCAGAGAAGGAAGTCACCAAGGTCATGCACATCTGGCTTACTGGAAGGAATAAAGCAGAATAGTCAAATATTTTAGACAGTATAGAGTCCAAAGGTTTAAAGGTCAAACCATGGCAAAGCTCAGAAGCTGAGTGTCTTGGAACAAATCCTGGAACAAGAGGAATGTATTGGCCCATCTCAAAAGCTTCTGACTGCTCTCACTGTGTGACAGTAAGTGTAAGTGCTGTAGGGTTGGATAGCTGCCACCTGTCAAATTAAAGCCTGTTGCTTAGATGGCATATGAGAGAAGAGGACAGTTCTCTGGCAAAAAATTCATCTCACATAAAGTCATAATGAATTTCTCAGTCCTTTGGAATTAGATGCTTGTGGGTTTAATACTCTAGCTGTTGGTATGTTGTTTTAATTCCTTATTAATACCTGGGTTTAACTTATGGCTTGTAAACAGTACCTTGCAATGGCCACTTGCAGCATGAAACTCATCTTCCTGAATAATTTACTACAGAAATTATAAGTGATTTCTAAAGGGAGTTGTCTACAGGGCTTTGGTGATCAACCTGGGATGCAGCTTCATTATCTGTCAATTTGCAAAATTGTATGTGTTGTTTAATTATCATGAAAGGTTATTGACATTATATGACATATATTGGCATTATATGACAAGACTTCTTTTTTGTAAAATATACAGAGAAAAACATTGTATTTCTATTTACAATGCAGTTTATCTCAAAAATCAAATACACTTTTTTTTGTCATTGAAAAGGCAGTCCCAAAGTTACATCATGTCAGAGATACTCATCTGAATGCATCATAGTCAATTACACATGATTTATTTTGTGGTTGAAACTGAAGAGGAAATATTTTATTCAAAGTGATTTTGTATTCTACAATATTTATATATTAATTAGCATCATTTTCTGAAATTTCTCATATTAAAACTGAAAATCTTTTAATTTATACCTATATTTATTGATAGCATTCATATTTGTACATTTCCATACTGTTTAAGTATACATAGAATTTTGCTTCATGTAAATATTGAGATAAGTTTATTATTTGAAATTATCTGGATACTATACCTTTCAAATAATACCTTTTAAACACATAGCTGCAGAATCACCTGTAAAAATAGTAGAAATACAAAAATTAGGACCAGTTCTTGTACTATACAATTAAAACCTTGTAGTGTACATAGCTATCTCTGTTTTAACAAGCTCTCCAAATGTATCTGTTGCACACCAAAGTTGGTGAGTCATTTTTATCATGTCTATTATATGATTAGTTCACTTAATACAATCTATGTGCTATATATCCTCTGTGAAAAATGCACAACACATTATGTATGTTCTCTCCTTCAAGAAGTATAAAATATGAGCCACTAACTCCCAGATGCAAAATTTAATAATTATAAGACCTTAACATATGCTGCGGTGTAATATATGATGAATCATCAAGTTATAAATATGGTATAAGGATGTCATCATGCTATTATAACTCACGCTCTAAATGTCAGACTGATTTTATTCCTATCTGAGCTCTGCCCCTAACCAGTGCCTTTCTCAGAAGATCATCATTAGGCCACACAGGTAGCAAAATATCAGACACATAATAAATGGAGTATAAGCACTAGTTGTTATTTCAGTATCATGGGCATTATGTTCCATGAAAATTCAAGTTTTATGTTTTGCTTGTTTTCAGCAGAAAAATTAAAATAATTACATAAAAACGATTGTTGTACCTGGACCTTGAAGTACGCATATATATTGATAGATAGCAAAAAGAAGAAATGTTTTACATGGTTAATTTCCAAACTAGCCGTGGACTTCACAGAATGTGGAAACAATGTACACTACCTTGTTAAATGTAATACCCAGTCCCTGGAACACATTCTTGCCTTTCATATCTCTATACCAAGTCAACATCAATGATGAGCTTCAAACCCTGTTTTTAATATCATCACCTAGCTATGTCTGTCTACATAATATAAATGTTCATCAAGTTTTGTTGTCACAACATAAGCCATCAACTTTCTATACCTCCAAATATAGTCTCTTTATATTTTATGTCATAGTACATTTCATCGCTTCTACTCTGTTGTGGTTTTGTACCAGTGCATGGCATACTTTGGGATTCTGTCCATTTGTTTTTATTGTAAGTAAAATACAATCTATTAAATCCTACACCATGCCTCCTGTCTGAGAGTATGAATAGCCACCAAGCAGGAGGTAGTGTAAGGGCAGAGGAACACAGTGCTCCACAACCATGCCCCACCTGGATTGTTTCTGTCACTGAATAGCTTGGACTTACTAGTATTGTGACAAAGGATGACGCACGCTATCTGTAGGAATCCAGGGCTCTGTTCAGTGAGAGAATTTTAGACACATGTAAGACTGGGGCTTCAGAGTACTGAAAAAGCAGAGTGTTCTCTTAATTAGATGGTGTCAAAAGCAGGAACATTCCTAAGATTGTGCAAGCCCCAGGCATCTTCCTATCTCTGACTTCAGAAGGCTGGGATTACAATTGCATGCTGGCATAACCAGTTTTGTTTGATTTTTTGTTTGTTTGTTTGTTTATAAACACGTATTCTAGGAATTGAACTTCAATCTTCATTCCTACAAAGCAAGGACTTTGTGAATTAAGCTATCTATGCAGCCTCTTAAGTGTTGTTTTAAGATATGATTTATTTGTTATTATAATTATTAACAGTGAAACTATCATTTTCTCTACTTTGTCATGTTACTTAAAGGTCTAAGTCAAAATTCATCTACTCAAGTGCATTTTATATTCTTAGTTACAATAAACCTGTCATTGTTTGCTTTTGGCTTGATAGCAATGAGATGTGTTTACTTTCTTCTTAATCACTTAAAAACCTGTAATAATAAAATGTCTCATGGTGACAAAGATAAAAGGTCATAAAATTGTGCTGCCAGAAAAGGCCTCCTCTCAGTCCAGCCAGGTCAGTACTTGTCTCCACACACATACAGCATGATTTTCAAAGATATTACATTTCCTACCTAGTTTACGTAGTTCTGTTGTAGAAAGAAGATTGCCCTGGCTTGCATCCCACTCTTCTGATCCTTTCTGGGTTTGGCCCATAGTGTACTGGATTATATATAGATCATTTTTATTAAAATATCACCTGAAGCCAGAATTATTATATATCTAAGAGTAGTTCTGGCCCCTTATATTAACCAGTATCTATTGGATTACAACTTTCTGTTGAGTTTAACCTACCTCAATGATTAGTAATCTATTACCCTCTCCCCTTGGGAATTGGATAATGAGCAAGGGTTAAATCACTGACCACTATAGAAGCCTCTCAGGCCTTGAAGTAGCCACTAACACTCTTGGATCCACAAGAAGCCAGGAAGTCAAGACAGTTCATACAAACAAGAGCAATTACAGACAACCACAATGAACTGGCTTGTGATTGAGAGTCAGTCCATTTCCCTTGAGACTTTTCCTGGTTGGTTGTTGGAAATATTTGCTTGTCATTTAGTGTCCATATTACCCTCATACTAGGGAAGAATCAAATTTGCCTTTAGCTATTATCTGTCTTAATATAGGAAGAAAACTACATTTGCTTGTTTTGATTTTAATAGATAGTTATTGATGAATGGTTTGTGTCTCACAGACACTACCCAGTATATGCTCACACTAAGTATGGATTTTGCTCCTCATTTCCAAGAGAAGATAATCTCATCAGTATTGATTTTAAATATATCTTTACAAAAGGCATCAATGTGTGTAACTTCATCCTGGATACATTAAATAAAGGTTTCTATTCATTTCAGAAGCACCAATAACTTTAAATATTGTATAGTCATATTGGAGAGACTGAAATAGGACTTTTTCATGGGACCAAGAAAGTAAGAAGAATTAGAAACTTACCACAGCAAGGAAAGGTCTGAGAAGCAAAGAGGAAAACTGTATTCTCTCACCTAAGTGCTAACTTAACCTATCCCTGCTTAGCTTCCAAGATCAGGCAAGTTAGACACCTTCAATGGAGTGTAGCCATATATGGAAAATTATTTTCTTTACTATGGAAGATTAGCTTTAAAAACAGTTAACAATTCCATTATGTTTTTGATTATAGATTAAAGATCATTTCTTCCCTAATTTACTTGTAACCTGGAAGGTAGTACTTGAAAAAGTGTAATTCAAATTCACTACGTGATAGACTAATGTTTTCATTAAAAATGTAAGTGGAAATCTTCATCAGAGAAATAAATAGATTTATATTTTCTTCCTTATCAGGGCAACAAGAGTATTGTGTGTTAAAGCAAGGACTCATAAGGCTTGGAGGAAGTAAGCAGTGTAACGAGATTGTGGATGCTACGAAGTACATAGCAAATTGCTTGCCTAGATTTGCTTGCTGTATGATGTGATTTACAGTCATTGACTGTTTGGCAGAAAGAATTAAATGTTTGAATTTTTATTGCACCATTAAATGTCTCTGCCATGAAATAAATTGAGAGTGGGGCAAGAGGCTGCATGAAGAGCAATCTTACTGCACTGGGCATGTTATTATTCTTCCTCAAAGGAGCCGTGCAACACTGACTGCTTTACATGCATCCATTTTTCTTAAGTTTTTGACAACTTCAACTCCTTTTAGGTTTTGTCCGCAATGGACTAGTGATGATAGATAACAATGTACAACTATGTGAAAGAGATGTGTACTATTTAATGCTCCCTGGTGTTAATAACAGCCAGCTTGCTTTTGAACCCTGAAATTGGGTACTTAACCTACTGATTAAATATTGATCATTTAAGTGCAAAAATTAGTGCTTCTTGAAATGTGTGCTTTCCTTCAGTCAAATTTTATTATCTCATAGTTATTTTAAAGACTTCGAATTATTCTTTACATTGGTTAATGAACTTGAAAACAAAATGAACTATTTATAAGAATAGGTCAGCATTCACATGTCTATTAAATATCAATTACTATTTTATTAAAATATTGAAGTAAATATTTATGTTACAAATATGGCATGGTCATTTAATGTGATTTATGATATATATGCTATTATATACTTTTGAGAGCTAAAGTGGAATTTCCTTCTAAAACTGTTACCAAGGAGTAGACTTTGGCTGAAAGCAATTTAGTCTGTGGCTACATACCTGCATCTTTTGCTTGTTGAAAGAAAAAGAAGAGAAGGAAGGAAGAATATGGGGAGAAAAGGAGATAGGGAAGAAAGGAGGGAGAGGGTAAAAGTTAAACAAGAAAGGAGGGGAAAGGAAATTCAGTGAGATAGCATAATCCGCCCTTGAGGGTTTAATTTAATTGTATTTATAAGTTCATTTTTATTGAGAAAGTTTAAGGGTTTCAGCAATATTCATGTTAAGAGACCATGTTCATATAACTTGTTATAGGTTTTCTAGATTACTAGCAATAAGTATAAATAATATATTACATGTTCTGGAAAAGATTTGTAACTGACACAGTTACATACCAGGGTGGTGATGAGAGCCCTAGGCATCCTGTTTCACGCTTCAGAAGCTCTATACCATGACCCCCATCACTCTTCAGCAGATGGTTGATAGTGTTTTGAAGCAGATACCCCTTTGCAACAGGTTTGTTCAGTAAATCCTACAAAAAGTGGATGAAGTGAGATTCCTGAGGCCTGTCCTTTACATGAGGACATGTAAATTTTAGATGTTAAGTGCATAGTCCAACATGTATTTTTACTTATCTCTTATTTTTTTTTAATTGATAAACATGATTTTACTGTCATAGTTCCAGAACACTGATCAGGCTTTGATTATGAATAGCCACATGCTAAAATGAATGCTGTAGGTGAACCTCAGTCCTCAGGTGACAGCCTGTACAAAGGGCAGCCAAGTGTCAGGCTCTCTGTTGGGATGTAACTATTGCATAATACCTGTTTTCCGAACAGCATCGCACCACAATCAGGTCATAAAGTCTTTTTGTGTCTCAGGAAAGAAGACAGAGTAAGCAATTTGGAATGTTATAAAGCAGGCTCGGTTGAGCAGTTTAATTTGCATGAAGTACCTTTACCCTTTAAATGACTCATTAGCTGATGAAACATCCTGGTTGCCTCAGTCCAGAGAGCTTTATAATTTTGCATGCATACATTTGCAACAATTGAGATTAAGAGAGTTGCTCAAAATCTAAGAGCGGCTAAAGAACTCTTAAAATGATAACTGCTGTTATTATTTTAATTTTTAAAGATGTTTTAGCCTTTTGCATTTAACAAATACATCACAAACATTATACCAGCGAAATACATATCAAGTAACTCAGAGTAGAATCACCCAATAATACTGTCAGAACAGTTGTTTGAAGAATAATATTTGACTTGTGTGTTAAAAGTAATTTTACTATATTTTAATATTAAACCTTATATAATAGTCAAGCTTGAGATAAGTCAAGTGCATTCTATAATTTTATACACAGGTTAAAAGTAAAGATGAGGAAGACTTTATACTTTCCCATAGGTGCTTATGAGACAGCACCAGACAGTGCTCCTGTATTGTTTCATGAGAGACAGAACACAGTGAATAGAAACCCAGCCTTGATGAGCATTGGCCTGGTGTGGGAACAGAGAGATAATTTAGTTAAGCAGATAATGTTAAAGACTGAAGTCTAAAAGATGAGCAGACATACTCCAAGTACAAAAGTGAAAGAAGATATAGAACTTTCTGATGTTTGTTGAATTTTAATTTATAAAGAGTGAAATCCACTCATACTTATTTAATTCTTTAAATTTAGACCAATGCATCATTTATGCAGCATAAAAGTATAAAGCATTCTCATTGTTTCTTAATTTCCCTGTTTACTCAGTCCCCTATCCCCAACCCAATCCCTGCTAGCCTATGAATCTGTCCTTCTCAACTCTCCAATGGAATGAGTACATAGGGAATGTCTCACTCCATTACTCATTATCATACGCATCAGAAGCTGGTCCGCTCTTCTGCAGTTCCTGTTCTTTTGTCGGCACTATTCTCTTGTATGCATATACTTTTTTTGTTGTTTCCCTAGTTGGTGGATATTTGTAGTACTTTCAGTTATCATTACAAGATTATCATTACTACAATTGTCTTTGTGCAAACTGGTATGTTGATTTTTGTCTCTCATTGTGTCTGGGATCGAGATTGCTAGATCATATCTGCAATATTTGAAACAGGCAGGAAATGTGTGAAATTAAAGCTACTTAAAATGTGGTATTTTCTGTGGCACAACAAAGTAGCAGGAAGGAAGAAGGGTAACCAAGAAATGGGCAAGACTCTTCAGTACTTTATATTTAAGCTTAAAACACTGAGATTGTATTCATGAGTGAGAGGTGTTGATTGAAGAGGCCTTCTAGCTATGATCCCATTTCATCAGACACATCACCTTAGAGACTGACAAGAGTAAGTAACAGGGTAGATAGATATCAGTGTGGGGTTAGGAGTGATAATTTAGAGGTTTTATATGTATAATCTGGAACTCTACAGAAGTATCATTCCCGATTTTTAAAAAAATGTTCAAGACTTTCATTGCCACAATGAATACTGTACACTTAAGAAACCTTGCTCTGTGTGTGTGTGTGTGTGTGTGTGTGTGTGTGTGTGTGTGTGTGTGTTCAGAAGATCTGAACAGTCTTCCTCACTGGGATCCTTGTCTGGACTGAGAAAGTGTCATTGGGAAGCAGAGACTTCCTTCTCTGGGATTAAGCAGGTGCTTTGTAAGGCTGTCAGGTACTGGGACTGGAAGAACAAACACATCTCATAGAATCTCACTAACAACCCAGAAGGTAAACGCATTATCATCTGTGTTTGCTATAAAGGAAAAACAGTGGATGTATTAAAGTCAGTCAATAGCCGAGCTTCTATTTACTGCAACAATCATCTATTTAGTCACAGGATCATCAAATTTCTATGAAAACGTATTATGTATATATGTATATGTATATGTGTGTGTGCATATATATATATGCAATGAGCTCCTTTCTACCTTCCTCAGATGAAGTTTAGGAGTGTAGAATGAAGCAACATCTGAGATGTCCCTCAGAGCTTCTGGTAAGCACTGAGTGATTCCTCTCTAGACTTCCCCCACATTTCCCTAAATAAACCATGATGCTAAATGCTAATTAAATTCAGATAATTAAAATCAAAGGCAAGGTATTCAAACAAATTACAAAGAGTGACAGTGAAGTTATAGCAATGTGTTTAGAAATCAATTTAAAAGAATATAAATGGGAACCGGTCTAATGATACTCTCTTTCTAATGGGAATAAGTGAGATAATGCATGAGAGCTACAGGATACAGATGTGTCTTCCACCCTTTCCAGAAATTCTTCTCTCATGATTTTAGATGTTGAAAAATATTTTAACTAGCAATGCAATGGGATGGTTTTCTTTCTTTTCTTTCATTTTCTTTATTTAATTCTTCTCTCACATATTATATCCTGACCATGATTTCCCCTCTTCCCTTCCTTCCCCCTCCACTCCCCTCTTCTCAGTCTCTCCCCTTTCCCCACCCCGCCTCTGCTATCCCTCAGAGAAGAGCAGGCTTCCCAGGAACATCAACCAAACACAGCATAACAAGTTAAATAAGACCAGGCACATACCATCACATCAATGCTAGACAAGGCAATCCATTAGTAGGAAAAAAGTCCCACAAGGAAAAGGGTCCCACAAGTAGGCAAAAAGAGTCAGGGACATCCCTTATTCCCTCTGTTAGGGTACTCACAAGAACACCAAGCTGCTCAGCCATAACACATAGGCAGAGGAACTATGTCAGACCTCTAAAGAATCCCTGAGCTCTGTGAGCTCCCATGAGTCCCAGCCAGTTGATTCTGTGGGCAAAGTTCTGGTAGTGTCCCTGACCACTCTGGTTCCTCCAAACAACCTCCTCTCACCCTTGTCCTTCTCATGATTCCCAATGCTCTGCCTAATGTATGGTTGTGTGACTCTGTAGTTGCCTCTCCAGTCCTTTTGGATAATGATTCTGCTTGGCTCCTGTCCTACCACCCTCTCTGCAGGCAGGACAAACTGGCTGTGTGTGAGGCAAATAGGCTATGCCACCAGACTGAAGAAATGGTAAGGCTGAGTAAGCTCAAACTTCATGAAACTCAGAATTGAGTATGATGTGTGGGGCCAACTCCCTGCCAAACTCTATCTGCTTTGGGTCAGGTACCACTGAGCAGTCCATGGCATAAAGCCTGAAGTTCTCCACAGTAATGAAGTATGCTCAGAGTGTTCAGCTAATGAACTTACCTTGGTGGCCATTCCTTCCCACAAAAAGGGATTAAATCCCTAGTTCACCATGTGTAAGGTGTATAGACTCATCATCAAATAAGACAAGCAAGGACCACCTCTTCATCAAGGATGGCCACAGGATGGGGGTGGGGGGTATCAGGTGGGAAGACTTTATTCTAAAGAGTTGTGCCTATATCTTCTGGAGAAAGCCTTCTCTCTCCCAGCACAGCACTCACTTGGAACCAAATCAGGTTCTGTCCCCATCCTAGTTTCTGCCTTCCCCTTCCAGCTTACTGTGATGGCACCCTGAGGAGAAGCATGGACTGGGACCCCTGTTCCCAGTAGTGCGTGGGTACACAAGAAACTGGTAACCACAGCAATCATCCCAATTCCTCTGTTGTTTTCTACTGGGGAAATTTAGACTGAGAACCCCAATTACTGACCTTGTTATGCCTCCTCTGAGCAGCTTGCTGGCAACGCTCCAGGATCCCTGACAGAGAGGCAGACATGCTGGGTTGGTGTCCCATTCCCTCCACTTAAATCCTTGCCTAGTTACAGAAGACAGCCTTGTTCCACATCCTCTCCAGCATTTAGTGTCTCTTGTGATTTTCATCTTAGACATTCTGACAGGTGTAAGATGAAATTATTAAAGTCATTTTGATTTGCATTTCTCTGATGCCTATAGATATTGAACACTTCTTCAAGAGTTTCTTGGCCATTTGAGAATCTTTTGTATAGAGTTCTCTATTTAGAGCTTTACTCTATTTTTAGTTGGATTATTTAGTTTCTTGAATTCTTGATGTATTTTCGATGATAGCCCTCTGTCAGATGTAGAATTGGTAAAAGGTCTTTTCCCATTATGTGGGCTGCCATTTTGTCCAAATGACAGTGTTCTTAAGTTTATTGAAGTTCTTTAGTTTCACAAGGTTCTATCTACTAATTATTGATCCTATGCAGTTTGTGTTCTGTTCAGAAAGTTGTCTATTGTGCCAAGGCATTCAAGACTATTCCCTACTTTTCTAAATGGTTCAGTGTATCTGGTGCTATGTTGGGGTGTCTGATCCACTTGGACTTGAGTTTGTGCAGGGTGATAGACATCAATCTATTTGCATCCTGTAACACCAGCACCATTTGTTGAATATGCTTTCCTTTTTCCCCCATTGTATATATTCTTTATCAAAAAATCAGATGTCCATAGTACTTTCTATAAGGCTGAGAGTGATTGAAAGTTTTGCTGGGTATAGTAGTCTAGGCTGGCATCTGTGATCTCTTAAGAGTGTACAAGACATCTCTCTTCTTCTTTTAGAGGTCTGTCTTCTTTTAGAGTCTTTGTTGTGAAGTTGGGTGTAATTCTAATAGACATGCCTTTAGATGTTACTTGGCTGTTTTCCCTTGAAGCTGTTAATATTCTTTCTTTTTTCTGTATATTTAGTGTTTTGATTGTCATGTGCCACAAAGACTTTCTTTTCTGGTGCAATTTATTTGGTGTTCTGTAAGCTTCTTTTAATTTATACACATTTCCTTCTTTAGGTTAGAAATTTTTTCTTCAATGATATTGTTAAATCCATTTTCTGCAGTTTTGACTGCGATTCTTCTTCTATTCCTATTATTAATTGTGGTATTTTCATAGTATTGCAAATTTACTCAATGCTTTGTGTTAGGAATTTTTTAGATGGATTTTTTTGACAAATGACTCTGTTTCTTTCTTCTGTTGTATCGTCAGTATCTGAGAATCTCTCTTGCATTTCTTATACTCGTTTGGTGATGCTTGCATCTGCAGTTCCTATTCACTTACCTACACTTTTCATTTCCAGGATTCCCTCTGTTTGTGTTTTTATTATTGTTTCTATTCCCATTTTTAAGTCTTGAACATATTTTCCTTGGCTTTCCCTGCATTCTTTAAGGGATTTATTGATTTTCTCCAATTTTTTCTTTGTCATTTTGTCAATTAAGGAATTTTTTTTTCATTTTTTTTCCCTTTGAGGATCTCTATCATCTTCATAAAGTTGTTTTTAGGGTTGTTTTCTTGTAATTCAGCTGAATTGGAGTACTGAGGTCTTGCTCTCATAAGATAACTGGGGTCTGGTAGCACTGTATTGCCCTGGCTGTTATTAATTGTGTTCTTACACTGGCCTGTAAGCATCTGGACTTGGAATGATTATAGGGTCTAGATGCTGATTTTCAAGTTTGTCTTTGTTGGATGGGTATTTTGTTCCTTGGTTTGTGTTTCCTCTTTCTTTTACTTTCTCTAGGTTTTACTGGCCTGGATTCCTGGCAATCCTGGCATGACCTCTAATCCAGTAGGGAGTCTTTGTTCAAGGCATGGATTGGACTACTAGTGGCTAACTTGGCCTTTGGTACAGCAGAACTTTTCAGTTCTTCTGACTGTGGCCTGCATCTGTTCTTCTGACTGGTGTGGCTATACCTGAACAGTGGAAGTCTTGGAGTTGGGGGAAGGGTCAGCAGGTGAGCTGTGAGGAAAAACATGAACATTCAAATGGGTCTTTGGGAACCAAATCTAGGAATGGGGAAGTTAAACTCCAAGTAGGCAACTCTTTTGTTCTTCTGACTAGGGTACCAGTACCTGAACAGAGGAAGAGGTTTTATTGTGGTTGTTGTTGTTGTTGATGATGATGATGATGTTTTTGTAAATAAAAGTCAATAAAAATAAGTTTTGGTGTTCTGAAGAATTGGCAACTCTTAGGAAGAGCAATCTTATTTTAGGCTCTTATTTTAGACTAAGATAAGCTGATATTGAGAAGACAGTTTAGGAAAAAAGTTGGATTTGCCCATTATCATTGGTGTTTCTCAATGGAAAAGACTGGTCGTCATTATATAGAAGCTCTATGACTATCTGTCAGAAAGAATTTAGAATATACTAAATTGTATGAAGAGAGTAAACTGTCTCACTAATGAAATTTACTTCAATATAATCTAACATTCTTGGTTCCTTGAACTTTACGACTCAAAGTTAGTATGTTCCCTTCTTCATTGTCTAATGTAATACTGCAAAACTTAAAAAGAAATCTTTCAAATTCATGATTACTTTTATATTTCTTGTTAAATTTAATTGCAATTAATATTGACACTTCAACTACCAAAATATTCTTTAAATGTTTTTTAGATATAACTTCATAGTTCATTGAGCTCCATTCATCTTTAAAGACATCTTTTACATCATCTCATTCTGTATCTTACTATTCCATATTAAGTTTTACAAAGGGCTATTTTCCTGTAGATTGTCATCTATATGATACACATGTTTTCAACTAAACTATTTAAATGTTACTGCATGGGTTTTGTGATTAGTGCTTGATACTCTTGGCCATGAACAAGATCATGATTTACTCACAGAAAAGTAAGTAAGCTGTTCTAAATACAATAGTTGTACTTTTTCTCATTAACTAAACTTTAACATAAAAACTGTTTTGAATTTGAATATTGGCAACAACTGTACTGAGTTTGGAGCTGCTGCAGTTGTGAAACTTGCCCAGTGGGTATAGGTAACACTTTGAGGTAACGCTATCCTTTAATACCTTGTGTGTTTACCCATACCTCTGTCCAGATTCATTTGTCCAGCCTAGACTCTCAGCCTTGACATGTTTGCTGACTCGGCCATTCTAAATCTGCTGTAGAATTAAGCCTACTTGTGGAATTTGCTTGTGTATGAGACAATGCATTAAACACCTCAGCTTGTTAGTACTCCTGAGGAAAATGAATAAGCAAAAACATACTGAGGTCAAGGCTTTTTGTTGTTGTTGTTGTTCTGTTGTTGTTTGTTTTCTTTTGTTGTTTCGCTATACAATTTCCCTTACCTACTTAATTTACTTTTGAATCAACCTTTGTCTTCTCTCAAGCCCAGCTTTCTCCTAACAAGTAATGTCCTCTTCTATTCCCTATATTCCCTAGATGTAAAGTTTGTGCTTTAAAAAGCAAAGGAGGTCCCTTTTCCTATGAAGACTTCTCCAAGACCACATAGTCACGTCATTCTGACCTAGAGGGGTATTCACAGGACTTGCGATCAGAAAGAGAGCAAGAAGCCATCTCATAATGTAACCTAAGGGTGATGACAGGTTCATTTTCTAAAAAAGAAAAGGAAGCCAAAGCCAATGCACAAAACAAAAATAATAACAAATATAAATCAAAGAAACACCAAACTTGGATTTGGGGATCTTTATTCTCAAATTACCTACATTATCAGCAAATCATGAGGAGGTAAATTGTTAGTTGCAATACCCTAATAGATGGTATTTTATAACCCTGTTTTATGCTCGTAACTAAGTTTGATTGGATTTTTGTATAATATAATTGCTAGTTTTAGATTACTGTGTTTAGCTATACATGCTGGATATTTGAATGTAGGATTGGAAACAAATGGGTAGCTTTCATAATTAATGTGCTATCATCCACAGATCATCCACAAACGTACTATGGGTAAACGTGGACATGTTGTTAATTTACTTTTTCCAGCCTAAAACCAGATTAGTATTCCTAAGTGTTGGCATAGGACTTGGCATAGTTCTATAGACTACATCAAACCATGCTTCCATAAGCAAATGGCAATCTTTGGAAGGGATAGTGGAGATGGTCGGCTGTTTATAGAATTACTTCCCCAAGAGTTGAATGGAGGGCATTGAGTCTTGCTATCTAAAGTTCTATTTTTCTTTTCTTTCAAAGAACCTTAAGTAGGGCTTCTGTGAGGAACAGATGAAGGATAGCACCACTGTGCATTTAACTTAGCCAACCAATGACAAAACCCAAGTTTTGGATTGCATTCCTCCGTCAAGAATTTTGAACATTCTTATGTATATTTATTAAACTTTAGAGAACTGTTTTATCTGACCATTATTTCTTAATTTGGTTTTATTTGTTCCATTTTTTTTATATGTGATAGGTATTAATATCCCATTTCTTTGCCTAAAGGCACTGCTTTGTAATAAGAAACACTTCATTTTAAATTTTATTTACTAAAAAAGGTTTGCGTCTCTGTGTTAAAGATAAGACACGAATATGATAGTATTATTTAGTTATATTTCTGTATAGCCTTCATCATCAATGCACCTCACTGTGAACAACCATCAGCTTCCTTCCAGAAACTACAACATTGTTACTAAGTCATTTATTTCCTGCCCAAGGTCAGTCCTGGTATTACATGGCAACAGTGACACAAGGCACATTTGCCTACTAACTGTTCCTTCAATGCTCCTCTTCCCCAATTTCGTGTTACATCACTGCTCCTTGCACTGCTTTGAAGACCAAGTGAAATAAGATAGCAGTGCATTAGAAAGTTGACATGTTTTATAAATGCCAGCTATTCCTGGGCATTTCTGTAGAATATTGGTTTACAATGCACACTTCTTACAGGACAAGATGCAAAGAATATTATGATGTAAATTATGAAGCCACACTGTATCTGTCTAAATTGTCAGTGCATAGATGAGTATAGACAGGTAAAAATTACTTTTGCTCATTTTGTTCCTCCCTTCAGAAAGAATAATAACCATAATCCAAAAAAGCCAAAGTAAAATTTTTAAATTTCGTTTTTCTTTATAATTTGAAGCCTGTGTCTAACAAGATGGTAATTTAAAAACTCTGTAATTTTTATTTGAAAGTAACAGAAAGTGTGGTTAAAACTAAAATTTATTGTTTGTTTATTTTGTGGCACACACTTCCTCTAAAATTTTGATATATCAAGCATGTCAACAAAATCAGACCCTCATTAAAAATAGAATACTAATTTAAGTACTACAACAAATTCAATTTTCTCATAATAGTTACCTTAAAAAGAAAGAAAAGAAAAAAGAGAAGCAGAGGCAGAGAGGCAAATATTTGAAAGAGAGGCAAAAACAAACAGATAAGAGATGAGACCGAGAGACAGGGAGAGAGGAAAAACAACTGAAGCAGGAAGGAAAGGAGGGAGGGAGGGAAGGAAGGAAGGAAGGAAGGAAAGAAAGAAGAAAAAAAGGAAGGAAGGGCAGATGGATGGACAGATGTACGTAAGTGTGTCTTTTCCCCAGAGTCTTTTAGGCTATGAGTGGTTCCCCTTTTCCCTCCCCAGTTTCTCAAACCTTCCAGCACTAAGGACAGTGTTCCTCTTCACTGTGAGCCCTCAGCTATAGTAGAACCTCATTCTCTTCTGTTGCATAGGCAGAATCCTAAGGCTCATGAGTGCAGGTGACTCCCCTTCTTCCTTGGGCTCTTAGTAGGAATGCATTGCAATTGTGACTGTTACGTGTATGCAAGATTTATTTTCTCACTGTGACAAAACTTTTAGATATATCCATGAGGGCTGATTATCAACATGAGAATTTCAACTTCATAAAATTGCAACAATTTAATAGAGTCAAGAAACTTCTCTTGACTGCTTAATATAAACTGAGTTCAAGATTTACACAGCTCCAAGCTTTGGTCCTTGTGTGTGTGTGCACACGCACGCACACTCACACACACACACAAACACACACACACACTATATATCTTTTAAATTTCAAAAATCAA
Source organism: Rhynchomys soricoides (assembly GCA_019843965.1). NCBI lineage: Eukaryota > Metazoa > Chordata > Mammalia > Rodentia > Muridae > Rhynchomys > Rhynchomys soricoides. Next base: position 135,252 of record JADRCH010000697.1, on the reverse strand, counting down.
AGTTTAAGGATGAAATGTTTTTAGTTAGGATGGTTTTAATTCAAGATTTCTAGGATGTGTACCGTCCATGCAGATGGCAGTATTGAGATTCTCAAGCGAAAAGAACAGGAATAAAATGTACAAAAACATTTTTTAAAAAGAAAGAAAGAAAAAAGATAAAACCTTAAATTAAGATTTGCAATGTGAAAACCCTGAAATACAAAACGTTCTAAAAATAAGCACATAGAGATTCAGTCTGTGTCTCATTCATTTGTCATTGCTTTCTCCCCGAGGTATCTTGAAAGGTAAACACATGTCTTTACATTTTATTACCAAATTCAAAATTTGCCAGAAAGGAAGAAAGCTGACAAAACACAGAATGTAATCAGCTAAGGACGCATACAGCCCTCGGTAGCAACACTCTGGCATTGTTAATTGAAAGGAATTTCGTTGTCTATTTTGAAAGCCTACAGCCTTCAAAGTACAGAAAAAGTAAATGTCAAACTCCATGCAAAGCATTTCCAAAGCAAATGGGATCGTGTAAATGAGTTCTTAGAAGAGCCAACAGTTATTCCATTAAATGATTTTGTTATTTTGTATTCCCTTTACCATTTGTTTCCTGTAGGAAAAAGCTTAACATTTTTTCATTCAAATCATGGTCACTTTTTTATGATGTATAACCTGGAAGTTATGCAAAAAGCAAAGTTAGGAATCTATGCCTTTTAACTGGAATCATTGTTTAAAATACAGGACAAGTGCCTATAAATGTTACATTAGCATTTATTAACATATTAAATGAAGGTGCAGGGGTGCCTATGCAGGTGTCTTAGATTTGATAACATATAATATCTATTCTCATCCATTTATACACACGGACACTTTTAATAAAAGTGTTATATCAACTGTTCTTTATACTAACAAAAGGAAGGAAGGAAGAATACTCAGTGAGTGGAATATTTGGATCCAAATCTTTGACAGATTAGCTAGCATCTTTTACCAGAGAGTAATAAAATGCAGATACTTTTCTACTCATGTATATTTATCATAATCAAGAGGAGAAAACGAATATGTGGAACTCTCATGATGTGTATAATACAATGTTAGTCGTTTTCAGGCATCACTTCCCTTGATTTATACAACAATCTTCTAAGAAAAATCTTTATTATTTTGCCACTTTAAAGAGAAGCTCAAGCAAAAAGGGGAAACATAGCCCAGAATTATGCACTTGAGGAAGGTTACACATCTAGCTAATGGTAGAGTTAGATTTCACACTGAAGGCATTCTCTCTAAAGCCTGCAGGTGTATCCCAATGCTCTGCCATGAACACAGTCACCAACTATTGGTTGAATCTCTTCTCTGGCCTAGGCACTCTGCTTGGTTCTCAGAATAAAATCTGAGATAAACAAAGGTGATGGGGTTTTGTGTGTTGTGAATACTGTTGCAATAAGATTGAATTAACTCTTCAGTTCTGTGTTAAGGACAGAAAGAACTAATGGAAGGAAGTAATTCAGTCCCCACTTTCAGAGGATTCATGATAGTGAGCTTAGTAGTGCTGTTCAAATCATGGTCACCAAAAGCAGAATAAAGAGAATACGGGGAATGGCCCGGGATAAATGTGCTTTTATTTAATATATTAATATATGCTAAAATAGTACACTTATTTATAGGTACTTCCCCTGTATTTTGCAGTAATGACTCCAGTTAAAAATCATAACATTCCTAATGTTACTTGCTCACAGGTTAGAATTTTTACATCATAAAAATGCAACCATGATTCAGCCCCTCAGTACACATCTGAAGTGATCTATTTTATCCAACTAGACCCTATGGTTTCCCCTTCATTCCTTCCCAATGATGCCATCATAGTACAAACTCATGAAAGGACTCTTATGATCTGCCTATGTAACAACTTCAAAAACACACAGAGGTAAACTGCTAATTTTCTGGACATCTTTACTACAATCACTTTGACAAAAGTTGCCATTAGAGATACCTGTGAGTAAAATTGCTGGTTAGAAGCAGTATCTGTGTAAATTGATAAAGAAGATAAGTCAGTGTAAGAAAAATTCGATTCCTACGAGAGAAAAAGAACGATGAAATAAGAAATTGGGCAAGGAAACATAGACTGGCAAAGCAGTCGATGAAGAGGCCACAAGGGGCTACCATTCAGCAGCCCACTGTACCCACGTTGCTCCTTCGGTATCACAATCAGCATTAATTGCCAGGGAGGTAATATGCTCTTCTAGATATGATCACCAACCTTACAAATTGGAAAATAGGGAAAATTAACCAGTCTGCAGAGATATTGCCAGGGTCTACACATATTTTGTGTGGAGACACCCAGTGAAGCACTGGCTATGGAGGAGACATCTGCTGGATTGCACTAGGAGACTGGAATCTGAAGATGCTTTTCTTCAGAAGCACCCAGGGATGATGAGATGTAAAGGAAAAACCCTTACCACCACCTGGTGATCAACAAAACGGGAACAGGAAACCAAATTGGCTACTGACAAAGAGCAAAAGTAAAAAACAGTCAAGACATGCCCATGAAGAGAACAGGTCCTATGTCCAACTGCAGTCAAAGACAGTCCAGTCCAGTCTTTATCCCCCTCTTGGCTGGCCCTCTGACTGCTCCACATTCCATACCTCCCCTCCCCCCTGCCCTAGCCCTATCTCCAAAAGGATGTCCCTAACCCCCTACTCCAACCCCAACAGACCTCCCCACTCCCTAGGGCCTCAGTTCTCTTGAAGGTTAGGTGCATCTTCTCTCACTGAGCCAAGACCCGGCAGTCCTCTGCTGTTTATGTGTTGGCGGCCCCATATCAGCTGGTGTATGCTGCCTGATTGGTGGCCCAGTATCTGAGAAATCTTGGGGGTCCAGGTTACTTGAGGCTGCTGGTCCTCCTACAGAGTCACCCTCCTCCTCACCTTCATCAAGCTTTATCCTAATTCAACCACAGGGAACACCAGCTTCTGTCCATTAGTTGGGTGTAAGTATCTGCATCTGACTCTTTCAGCTGCTTGTTGGGCCTTTCGGAGGACAGTCATGCTAGGACACCACAGCTTCAATAATAGTGTCAGGTCTTGGGGCCTCCCCTTGAGCTGGATCCCAATTTGGACCTGTCACTGGATCTCCCTTCCTTTAGTCTCTCCTCCATTTTTGACCCTGCAGTTCTTTCAGACAGGAACCATTCTGGGTCAGAGCTTTAGACTGTGGGATGGCAACCACATCCCTCCACTTGAATCTCTGTCTTTCTACTGGAGGTGGACTCTACAAGTTCCCTCTCCCCACTGTTGGTCATTTCATCTAAGGTCCCTTCCTTTGAGTCCTGAGAGTCTCTCACCTCCCAGGTCTCTGGTACATTCTAGAGGGTACCCCAACTCCTACCTCCCAAGGTTGCCTGTTTCCATTCTTTCTGCTGGCCCTCAGAGCTTCAATCCTGCCCCCCAATACCTGATCATGTTCCCCCTCTTACCCTCCATATCCCCCTTCCCACCCAAATCCCTCCCTCCCTCTCCCCTCCACCGCCATGATTGCTTTCTTCCTCCCATGTGGTATTGAGGCATCCTCACTTGGGCCCTTTGGCTTGTTAAGGAGTTCTGTGGATTGTATCCTGGGTATTATGTACTATTTTGGCTAATATCTATTTATTAATTAGTACATACCATGCATATCCTTTTGGATCTAAGTTACCCCACTCAGGATTATATTTTCTAGTTCCATTCATTTGCCTGCAAAACTCATGACGTCCTTATTCTTAGTAGCTGAGTAGTATTCCATTGTGTAAATGAACCACATTTTCTGTATTCATTCTTCTGTTATGGGACATCTGGGTTGTTTCCAGCTTCTGGATATCATAAATAAGGCCACTATCAACATAATAGAACACATGCATCAAATGACTAAATTCTATAGCTGAGATACATGCATATATATTTTTATTGCTGCATAGTAACTAAGAAATGGAACCAACCCAGTGCCCATTAGATAGGAAAGATATTGTTCCCATAAACAAAGGAAATCTATGTAATTATGACCAAAAATGAGATTGACATTTTCAGGAAAATAGAACTAGAAATCTTATTAAGCAAAATAAGCCAGACTTGTAAAAGCAAATATTTGAGGTTCTCTCTCATATTCAGAGCCTTGATATTATATCTCTATCTAATCTGTACCTATCTTCATTTATGGGGAGAGACATGAAAGAAAGAAGGAAAGGGAGAAGAGACAGTATAACAGGAGAAGCTGATAAAATATCATGTGACATGAAAGCAGTATAGGTGAGCCATGAACAGGACACTAAGAGGGGCATGGCATGGGGATAGAAATGGGAAATAGTGGTCAATAAGGGCAGAGTAAATATGAAAATACCACAGTGACTTTCTAAAAGCTAAAGTGTACCTACCCTGCTACTGTTCCGCAATAGGGTAGCCTTTATCTTCTTACTTGGCTAAAGCTTGTACTTCTGGTTTCTGCTAAAAGTTATAAACCTCTCTAGTGGGGAGATCAAACTAAGACAGGGTAGTTTTCCTTCTCAGACTTTAAGTCTAACACCATAGCATGTAGGTCTTAGAAAAAAGCTCCTGAAAGTTGCTATTACCATGTCATTTTTACAGAAGAAAGTAGCAAAGGAGATCAGTAGAGGAATACATAAATCTCCTATTTGGTGACTGTTCACCATAAAGCCAAATGGTCACAACTGCTATACAGAAAATTTTAAATTAGTATTCACTTTACCCCCACATGATACAGCCATTTTTATTGCCATCCTAGGAAGGAAAAAAAAGGCACAGAGAGGAGGGTACTTTGCTCGAGGGAGTCTATTTGTTTGGATGAAGACAGATACAAATAACATTCTTAGGGAGCCCTGTATACAATAAAATCACAGTACTCAGGATTCAGGGCCCGGGACCACTTGGACTGACATGCAATCCAGTGATTTTCTCTCTGTGTGTCTGTTACCTCTTTGGGAAAATAAGAAATAATAGCCATTGCCTTCTCAGTGCAGCTCAAAATGCAGTTGCATAAAAGGACTTTAACAATGACTACAACAGGGAAAATTTTAATTTTTTAAATATCCAAAACCATTGTCTTACTCATTTCTAGAAGACATAACCGAAAAATGTATATATGAATGGACCACATAAATCTTTGATTTTGTAACCATTAGCATATTAACTGCAGAGGTGATAAAAACTAAAGTTATATCTTTATTACTGTAATTCATCTATCATATCAAAAATTATAATCTTTACATTTTTACCAGGATTCATCGATTGCAGTTTTCTCCTTGGATCTGAAACCTAGTAACTAAGTCAGACACTTGAACTCCATATTTGGTATCAGAGGCAACTTCATTTCTACTTGTTTTCTGCTATCAAGTTAATTTCTGCAACATATAGGAAATAATTTAATATAAACGGTCTATCACAGACTAACCTCAAATGCTTTTATTTACTAATTGCTCATGAAGTTTGTAGCAAATCATTATTACTGGTTTCTTTGTTGAATGAGGATAGGAAATTCAGGAGGAGGTGACTCACACACATGCCACAGTTTCTGTATTGCTCAGGCAAATGTCCAATAGCACACTCTTGGAAATGTTTACTGCTCTAGTCTCCTTCTCTGTCTCACCCAAATGCAAAATCCTCACAGGGGAAGAAAGGGAAGCAGAGGGTTGGGCAGAATGAGCAGGGTGAAGAGGAGTAGAGAGAAGAGCTAAGGGAGGGGAGAAAAGGGGAGAGACAAAAAGAGTAGGAGAGAACATGAATAGCACATCCTAGGCTTAGCTACTATGCCAACCAAGTAAAACCATTTAAAATGGCGATGAAACTGCCCATCAAAAGTTATTTGTGCCACACAATAAGGTGAGAAATTATCGAACCGGAAATGACATTATTGAAAGAACAGTAAAACAGAGTTTGAACTAACTTACTACCTCCATGTATTTTATGGTTATCTTCCCAGAGAATGTATTTAACGTGTATTAAATTTCTTCATAAAACATTTACACTCTTTAGGTTTTAAGAGATTGAACTGCAGTGTTAGCTTTAATTGTGTGCTTTTGCATACAAAATTTGATGTCCTTGTAAAATTCAGTTTAAATCCCTGTTTTCTCTTATCACTTTGTAATAGTATGTGAATTGTATCTTCCTTTTAATTTTCTCTGATAGTCTTGTCAGAGCAGGAGAAATGCTTCCTTGAAGTTAAATTATTTTCCAGAGTAGTTTACATATAAATATATATGTATATGGAAAGATAGCAAAAGCTTGAAAAAAAGTAGGAAATTAGTTTTGGTTTGCATTATATGAATGCTTGCTCTCTGAAAATGTTACTATGTATCAGTATTACATTTGTTCTAAATGTATAAAACAGCCAAGAGACCAATGGCCAGGTCAGAAATAACAGGATCAAAAATGTATATTTATTGCCTCCCACCTAGATCATATCTTTATTACCAAAAGTGAATAATAGCTCCACTATTATCCAATGAACACTACCATAAAAGCTGCTCGTTTTCAAAATCAATCATCTATTCAAATATAGAAAAGCAAACATTCTGTCTGTACAAATCATGTAGAAAAGAAAATATTTTATGAGATAAAAGGATAAAAACTGTTTAAATATTATACAAGCCTCAAAGAAATAAAATATTATGAAAATTAGGAAAAGCTAGAAGATAATAAAGAGATGACAGATGACAGCTATATAGATAGATAGACAGACAAACTGATGGATGACAGATAGGGAGGTAGAGAGAGATGACAGGTAGGTAGATAGACAGAAAAAGGATAGAGATATATAGAGATATAGATAGATAATAGGTAGTTAGACAGACAGGTAATAATAAGACTTCCACATCCATACTTTTCTCTCTTCTCTGCTTTTCTCCTTTCATTTAAAAATATGTCATAAATAAGTCAGCAAATAACCCTCTTACATTACAGAAAAATGACACATGTATTCCTTTGAGTTTCTTCCTGGTTTTGTCCTATCAGGGAGACTGCTACTGTAGGCATTCTTCCAATTACTTCTTTAGATCGTAAATGGCTTCCTGCTAAAACCAGGTCGTATGTACAGACACATACCAATTCAACTGTGGAAGTAAAGATGGTGTCTACCTATCAGATAGAAACTGTTGAAGGGATGTTGATACATTTATTATTTTAACATAAGAGAAAAACCACTACTTAATGCTATTTTCAATATACCTATTGAAAACAAGAAGTATATCTCAAAAAATGAAAACCATGAGAAAGGGCAGAGCACAACAGGATAAGGTGGAACAAGCAATGGAGTGAAATGTGGCCAGGGATCACATAATTTGTGGTGGCCTCTTTTAGAGCAGGGGCATTTCCATACAGAACTATATACTCTGTTTCATGAGATAAAATTCCATGAAATTCAGTTCTTCTTTTGGCCAGAGATGATCATCCCCAGCAGAATGCTTGCCTAGCATATACAGGGCCCTGGGTACCATCAACACTGAAGAATTTTAAGAAATTAAATGTTATATGACTAGCATGTTAGGTGGACTAATTAAGCTGTAATTAATCACTTAGGCCTTAACCCATAAAGCATCTTTCGGTCTTTGTCCATAACAACAGCATACTTACACATAAATTGGGACTCCTGATTTACAATAAATTGACTTATAGCACTTCAATTTGTAGTAAAAACAGTAGGTATTCAGTACTTTGAAATATTCAAGTTTTGTCTTGTCCTGGGCTAACGGTGTAGTGCTGTACTCTGTAATGATTGTGAACCATTGTAGAACTGCAGCACCTGCTCATCCACATGACAACTAATCAGGATAAGCAACTAGGGTTTAATGTGCAAAGTTATGCAAAACTCTATTGAAAGTTAGACATTTTCAGTACAAGGGAATGATATGGATGTAACTCAGTCATAAGGAGAATCAAAGTGTGTGTGTGTGTGTGTGTGTGTGTGTGTGTGTGTGTGTGTGTGTCTGTCAAGGAGGACTTAGACATTATCCCTAGGGAAAATAGACCTTAAGTGGGGATAGCAATAAATTAGAACGGGCTAAAGGTCTTAGAATGTTCAGACGTCACCATCTTCACAGATATCAAGATTTATAGAAAGACTTGTATCTGTCAGTGTGTGTGTGGCATAACTTCACATATTCTATACAATCTGCTACTACTTGATGACATTAAATTCAACAATTTTAGCCATGTATTGAAAAGGAAAGAGTAGATATTCTATGCTGTAGAAAATATAGCATGTATTCAATAAAATGTTGAAGCAAAATAGGATAGACTGATTAGATGCTATTGAGATTAACAGCACGGGGAGTAGTAACCTGGGATTTAAATGGTTCAGGTTTTTCTCTGTGTTTTAATTTTATCTTATTTTAGAGTTTTGCCCTTAAAATTCAAGAATTTTATGACTTACTTAATACACAAAAATAATGCAGGGCACACCTCAGGATATGCAGGTTCTTTTCAGGAGGCTCTGCTACGGATTGTGGAAGACAAGGAGAAATCTAGTAAAGTCTACAAAGCCAGGAATCTGATAGTTCTTTAAAAGAGAAAAAGTGTAAATGAATGATATTTTGTACAGGGATATCCAACATAATGATGTGTACGTCATACTCCCTTATAAATATGATTTGTGTCGGGTTGTATTTACCATAATCTAGCAGAAGGAGTGATTCAGTATACTAGACTAGAATATCTGAATAAGTGGGAAGCAGAGCACACAGGACAGGCCAAATGTACGTGTTTATGTCTCTCAGGTTGGATATTATGGGAGAAGAGAGAACAAGCCCAAAGTCGTTGAGATACACAGCATGCTAGAGCCTTCAGTGCCCATAGTACAGCTAGATTGTAAGTAGGAAATGAGCTCAAAGTTTATTAATTGCATTACTTCATTATATTTGCAGAAATACCATCTTTATTCATAACATTTTATTTCTGCAATGTTGAATTCACACACTTTGTTTTTGAAATAATTTATAGGATTTAACATACTAAGAATGTTAATTTAAAATGCTGGTTGCAAGAGACTGGAGAGACAGCTCGGTTAGTAAACTGCCTGACATGCAGTCTTGAAGTTCTGAGTATAGATCCCCAGCAAACAGATGAAACCCTGGGCATGTGGTGCACGTCTATAACCCCAAAATTGAGGAGACAGAGACAAATGGATCCTTTGATTTTGCTTGACATCCAGCCTCACTAAATTGATGAGGTATTGTGAGACACTGTCTCAACAAATAAAATAATGACTAAAGAAGGCAGCTGAATTTGACCTCTGGTCTCCAAACACACATGTTTACAGGTGCACGTGTACATATATTTGCATACACAACATATGTGTGTGTGTGTGTGTGTGTAATATACATGCATAAATACAATACTCTTTATAGATTTTTATAGATATTTTGTACCTTGATGCATTTTAACATTTTTCTTCCCTTTGAGTTAGAAACAAGCAAGGAAAATTGCACAAATACTTTGCAAATCGTGTTCTCCAGTTGATTTAGACAAGAGTTGTTCTTGTACAACAGATATTCACCCGTGTTATCATGCTATAAGGGGAGGAATAACAATGAGTTATCACAAGACCGCATCATTTGTTGACATTTTGAACAATAGCGAGGAAAGATTTTAAAATGTTTGTCAAAGGGTAAGTTAGATGAGCTGACCCTGGCAGGAAGTAGTTTGACTTTATTGTTAAGCCCAGTAGTAGCAGGCTACGAGAGGGTATGAAATGCATACCTGTGTCTAACCTGACTAAGCTTAAGACTAAACACAATTTAACCACGTTAAATAGAAAACTAATCTTCAACCATTCAGGCTTGTGAGAGGTAAAAACAAATAGCACTGTATATTATTTTTAGACTCATAGATTTTGTTTCCAGCACTTTCTACTGATTGCCCACCTACTTAATTTCTTTGTAATCTTCTAAGGCATGAGAGAAATAAATACCTTTGGAGCACCAGCTTGCTTTTTTTTTTTTTTTTTTTCCCCTCTGTAATGCTTTCAGTAGTAGAATGTTGGGTTAACGTAAATTTAATTGATTTCTCTTAATCCTGACATTGGCAAGAATATTTTAAGTTAAAGTAAATCTGATCATTTTTAGTCAATTTTGAAAATTAGTTTTAAAAAAAAGTACAGAGTGCATCAGAGGGCTTTATTAACTGAAAGTGAAATCCAGATAACTAAGAATTGGATTCCATAGGAACTAAAAGTTGTTTTTTAACCAACTCAAGCATAGTCTGAACTATTATATGTCAGCTATATATAAAAATTTTAAATGTGTCCTGGTTTCCATATAGATGATATTAAAACATCTTTTTCAAAAACATTACACAGTGTATCAGTTTTTATGAAGAAAATTCTATGGGCAAACAGATTTGTGAAATGGTAAGTTACACAAATCTGGGTTTGAAACTTTCATCTGTACACTGCATCTGATGGCTCAGTGTTAGCCGGCAGTCCGCCCAATTTTATGGCTGTGTGTGTTCTCTTTCAATGATTTCCGCTCAAATTTCTTTCACATCAACTATTGTTGGGAAAAACACTTAAATAATTCATTAAATACCTAATTCATCAAATACCTAATTCATCAAATACCTAATTCATCAAATACCTAATTCATCAAATACCTAATTCATCAAATACCTGTATAGAAAACAGGAAGTGGAGGAGGCACAGACCTGGAACTGCAGATTAAGGCACACCCCTAATGTTCAGGCAGAAAAACATTATTGTCTGTAACACTGCACGTCATAACATCTGTGTTTCATGCATGTACATAAAATTCTCACACATTTCCACGCCTGAGATGGGCAAGTGCTATATTTCAGGAGGAGAATAAAACTGGCTGAGGCAATTCAGGAGGAAGCCAAGTATATCCTTACCTCTTACTCTTCACTGTCTCCTCATATTCTTTCTGCTATTGACTGTTCTTCCATGTCATCACTGCCCTAGGACCTCTCCCAAAGCTCTCCCAAGGAGTTTTAAGCATGACCAGCTACATGTCATGCTTAAAACATGACATGTTTTAAGCATGACATGTTTAAAATACCTAATTCATCAAATATCTAATTCGTCAAATACCTAATTCATCAAATACCTAATTCCTCCCCTCCCACTGACAAAACCAACTCTTGCTCAGAACACATAACCACAGAGGGACTTTGTTTGGACTGTCCTGAGGATGTTTAGAGCCTCCTCCTCACAAAAGTGTGTCCTTGAAGTGATTTTAGATCTGTAACAAAGAAGGTGTGTTAGTCTTAGGCAAATGGCGATATTGGTGGCCTTAAAGATTATACTCTTCATAGGTCATCTAGGTTTCCCATTTTTGACACTATGAATGAACCCTTTATACTATCTCAAGAAAAATAAGAGTGATAAAGCAGCCCAAGAAGCTGTCCTAAGGATGGAGAAGCCAAGTCAGGGCCTAAAGTTTTAGTCTTTTCTATGTGACTGTTGAATTTTTAATGCTTCATGTTAACTGCACCCAGGTTTCACCTATCTTCTGCGCAATGTAAACAATACTTCTCACAAGGCTGATTATATGACATGACACACCAATACATATGAAAGCATTTTGAATGGCTGAGAAGCAACAAAAGTAAACAAGGGAATTTGGCTTGGTCCAAGTTTTTGAAACATCCCATTTAGTAATCATCTCCCCATCCATACACAACATTTTAGAAGTTAAATTGGCCTGAACGTCTGTTAGTATAAAAGCTTAGGCAGTTTTAACTCTGTGAAAAGTTAGAACCTAATATTCTGACTCTGGACCAAGGATGCTCCTGCTGCTTCGGGGAATCACTGGTGTATGCATAGCATTCCTACAGCTGGTAACCGCGGACAGGGAGACTGTTCTCTGGGCTGGATTAAGAGTATCAAGTCATAAGAGCCACGATTCTGTGTTCTCAGAATCAGTGTGTTTCCATTCCAGTTTGTAGAAAACTGGGTTACCAGGCTGGAAAGTTTCCTGAAAACAACACATATACCCTGGAAAAAAAGAGACTTCCTGTCTCCCAGCAAATCTGGGATTAGGTCCAGAATCTTTGAATGTGTTCCTGATCCTTCCCTATTTATAGTTCTAAATATACCCGCTTCTGGCTGGCTATCTGTTTGCCCAAATCCATTAAATAATCTCCCTCAACACATTTGTTTGTGGAAACTTCACCTTCTAAACCATAGCATACTACTCCTTTGTCCTGCATCTACGTAATTTAAATACAAAATTAGTTTTAAAACATCTCCTTTCATGTAATTCATTTTATACCAGAAATGAGGCCTTTTGTGTGGGTCTCATAAGCATGGGCTGATCTCCGCATAAGAATCTCAAGTCAACCATGTATCAGCCATCTGACTAAGAGAAAGTCCAATTTCTCTCTGGTTTATATGTCTTCTCTGTAAACTTGGAGCATGTAGAAAGGACTTTTTAAAAAGCCATTGTGAAAATAAACAAGCTTATAGCGATCTTTGCATCCCTTTAAAGATGAGCTTATAAAAAATTAGGAGGTATATGATCACTTCCTAATTGATCTTTAAATTATATTTTGTTTGATATTTTTCAAAATTAAAGCTAAAACTTCCCTGCCCGACTCCAAGTGCAGCTGCCATCTAAATATTATTACTGTTGTCAAGATAGTTCTCCATCCTTGGATTTCTTAGGAGGTGAGAAATACATTTAGCCTCCATCATCCATTACACTTTGAATGAAAGTTGTAAGTTTTATGAATTACTAAAAAACGTTGAATTTTCTTTCCTTTTTTTTTCTGCAGTGAAAAATCAGTCTTTATTTGAGTGTACAAAAGTGTCCAGTCATAAAATGTATATTAAAAATCATAGGCAGAAAGGAAAAGGTGGAACACACGTTTGGCTTGTATCTTCTAAAAGAAACAATCTGCAGAGCTGAGTGATGTGAGCAGTGCAGGCAGCTCTGCAGCAGCAGTGCCACTACAGTATTCACCTAGCCTAGCCGGAGCCAGAAACAGATCTCAGAGGACCTGCAGATTACTCTAGACCTGTTCCTCAAACACAAGGAAGCCAGCTCCAGTGCGGGCTACACTGGAGGGCACCTGCCCTGTGGGCAAGGCAGAAGGGCTGCACAGTGACTGCAGCTAGACACAACTATCCAGGATCCAACACCGATCACTTAAAGAAAATAGAGGTATCTAGAATCAGGAGGTGGCTGATGGGTTCTAGAGGTCAGTGGCAGTGGTGGCATCCTGAGTTCTTGCCTTGAGGGACACTATGCCCGAACTCTTTGTACCATCAACTGTACCAGAAGGGACACAGCACTCCCCACAGCTCAGTAAAGGAAGCTGTCATAGGTAACCCCAGTCGTGGCAGCTCCAGGCCTGAACTCCCAGAGTGGCGTCCCAGTGAGCTGCATTACTGACTGATGTAAAAAAGTAAATATTCTTTTTAAAATACTGTGTGTCAGTGGTGGGGAGGTGACAGGTGAAACTGGCTGGCTCCTGGCGCTTAGTGGTGCTAAGCTGCAGAAAAGCAAGTTTCCAGGCTTTACCATCAGGGTGGGGCACAGAGGGAGACCACGCAGTGTACGTACATGTGAGGCCAGGAGCACAGCTAGCCTGGTCACACTTCTGTGAGCAGTCACTGTCTGGGAACCTGCAGCCTTTGCTCCTGAAGGTACAAAAAACGCTCACAATCAATCTGCCTGTCCCCTTCAGTCTTAAGATGAAAGGAATCATCCTATGTGTCAGCTCCTTCCTTCTTGGTCCTCAGCTTTAGAAGGGACTAGAATGTTTTAGAATCTGGGCCCAGAGAAGCCTATGAATACCCTGAAGCTGAAGACTGTTTATAAACCCTTCAGGCTCAGAGCACACAGCTGGAACGTCCCTGGGTTCTGGTGCTCTGCCTGCGCCATCAACTGAATTTGATATCATTTGAAAAGCTACCAAGAAAACGATTGAATCACCGCAGTTTCATACAGGGTCCACCCTGAGCTAGCAGCCATTCTCCTGCTGCAGATCCAGGCCCAAGTCCTTCAGCCTGCAGGTTCCCAGCCCAGGCCTCTGTATCATCATGACAACAGCATGGGGCCAGGTGAGGCCTGTGGGCAGAGGACACCTCCATCTTGGAAACTCAGCAGAACCTACCCACGTTCTTATGATTGCTTAACAGTCATCTAGAAATGTACCAAGGACTAGTGAGAGCATACCATAAAAATTAATTTCAGGGGCTCTGGGGACCATGGTGACCTTGGGGCAGGTTTCACATCAGTCAGTAGCCCCTTGTGGTAGTCCTTGGGTACCCTTCCTGGTGGAAAATGTTCTCTTCGCAGAATCCTGCCTCTTCTTCCTCTTCCTCCTCTTCCCTGTTCTCACACCCCTGGACAGATGACTGTGTCTCAGCCTGCACAGCCACCTCCTCACCTTCTGCATGGACCAGGACAGTGCGGAAGCTCTCCCCGGATCCCCAGCTGTTCCGGCTTTTCCACAAAATGGTTGATGTGACCGTGGTTAGCCCCTGCACCAGCTGCGCTCACCGTGACCATCTGGCTGCCCATAGGACATACTTGGGTGTGAACTTGTAGGTGATTTCCTCACCCTCCAGAACCTGTCTCTTGATCCTCCAGTTCCTCCAAAGACTGGTCCTTGTCTGAAGAGTTCTTAAGGCACACAAACCTACCCTCCAGGTCCACCTCATCGATGCTCACAACATCCGTGGCCAGAACCTGCTCAGCCAGACAGAGGCGCTGCTCACACTGGAGGCACTACTGTGTGAGCCTGGGGTGTCTTCGGTCTCCAGCCACCAGCACTTCCTCAGACCCCGTCCCACAGACATGCCAACCCAGCTGCTGCTGCTGCTGCTGCTGCTGCTCGAGGTGGCCCAAGAGATGGTGACCAGTGATGAAGGCCTGGGAACAGCTTAAGCCTCTTGTCCTCACCCTCCAGCAGCCTGTGGTAAATGCTTATCTCCACGTCCAGGGCCAGCTTGACTCCAGCAGCTTCTGGTACTCCGCCAACTGCTGCTGCATGGCGTCATGCACCTCTGTCACCTCCTACTCCTTGGTGTCCAGCATCTTGCAGAACTTGTCACTCTCCCCAGCCAAGGCCTCCTCCAACTCGCAGATGTGGTCCTCTGCAGCACTGGCCTGCTTTTGGAGGCCTGAGAGCTGGTAGCTGAGGGACTCCAAGAGAATGTAGGCCTCCTTAAGCTCCTCAGGGGCTGCCCTGGCTGCCCTGCCATTCTGGTTGGAGCTCGGCTTGGCATTGTCCGGCTTGACTTGGTAGAGCTGCTCCAGTTCCAGCTGGTACAGATACACTTGCTCCTCGTGCTGACTGCGCAAGTCCTCCAGGGCCTGAGCCATCTTGAAGTCATATTCCTGTGCTGGCTGCTGTCCACCTCCACCAAGCGTTGCTCTTGCCTCCGACGGGTTTTCACACCTCCTCCTCAAACACAGTCTTGTGGGAAAGCCAGCTCCTCCTGCAGGCTCTGGCAGCGGTTCTCCAGGTTCGCACACCAGCGTCTCCTTCTCCAACTGCTCCTTGGCCACAGCGTAATCATCCTACCTTGGTCAGCTGAGCTCGAAGCTCTGCCACCTCTGTCTCTAGACCATGCTTGTCGCCGAGGGCTATGGTCAACTCAGCATCACAAATGTGGAACAAAGATTCCTTGTCCTTCACTCCGCTCTGGGCCACTGTGAGCTCACCTTCTCGCTTCTTGGCTCTCTTCCTGGCCTCCTCTAACTCAGCCTGCACCTTTCCAATTTCAGTCTACAACCAGGCACGTTCACGGGCTATCCCATCCAGTACCCGCCGGGCGTCAGTCAGACAGGGTCTTGATGCCACTTACCTCGCACGCGGTCACCTCCTACTTCTCGGAGATCCACAGCCTATCATTCTTCTCCAGCGCGCGGACCAACGCTGTCTATGTAGTGTGCCAGATGGTCGTCAAGCTCGGGCATGCAGCTCCTCCTCCTCCAGGAGCTGAGACAGGCACGTGGGCAACAGTGGTGTAGCAGGCCCCACGCAGAGCGGCAGAGATGCCATGGCAGGGCAAGCTGCCCAGATGCAGCGCGCTCTTTCAATCTGCACTGCAGAAGAAGGCTCTGGTGCCCCTTAAGATTTCTTAATAGTGTTTTATTTTTGAATACTTAATTATTAATTTGAAATTTTAAGAGCTTGTGTTATAGACAAAAGAAGACCTCCAACCACCTCTTCAGCTCCTGACTATTTCCCAGTAAAGTTCCTGAAATTTAGTAGCCCATGTGTCTTTACTTCACGCATTTCATCGGTGTCATCATCGTGATGTAGGCCCTTGTCATACTGCCAAGATGGCCACATAATGATCAATACAATGGAACCCACTGTGATTATTGAAAAGTACATCCTTTATAATCACACCCTGTCCTACATAAAAATTACTAGAGCACATGGCAGTAGATAGTCTATCAAATGGGACAGGATAGAGAGGTTGTGCAAGTGACAGAGTCACACTAGCATGGCATTCATGACCATATTCTCCTTATAGTTTAGATGCTTATATACTTGTAAAATTGCTGTCAGTACTTTATCGTCTGCAGGGACTAAGTCACATGATCAAGTCTTTATGGTAGAGCCCTTGCAGTGGTTAATCCTGATTACCAATTTGACCAGAGGAACTGACTGTACTTGGTCCAATCTCATGGGATGAGGACCTGATGGAACAAAGGAGATGGGGGAGGGGTCCGACTGAGGGAAATGCTGTTTGTCTCTGTTTTCTGGCCTCTAAGGTAGGCTTCTGTGTTCTGTCTTACTGTCCACACCACGAGAAGCTGTAAACAAGCGCCAAAACGTGTATTTCTACATTTAAGTAGTCTGTCAACAGTTTTTCTCAGCAATACAAAATATGATTAACATGACCCTTGTGAATGGGAAGAAGACCCTTAAAAAGACCCCAAAGGAGCTAGTTTGTCCCTTTGCCTCTTCTTTTCCAGGGAGGACATTGCAAGACAGTGCCACCTAGCTCTTGCGATGTTGACCTTGAGCCTCTGTGCCTTTAGAACTGCAAAGGTGACTCAGAATGAAAAACTCTGGTCTCAGTGTGTGGAGCCTGACTGATCTCACTGTGAAATTCTAATTCAGGCTACAGGATTAACTTGACATAAAGTGAAGAAGACCATGGCAGTGTCATGCTGTCTCCAAGAGACCAGTTTAGTTAACTTGACTCAAACACTTGCGTCACCCAGCAGGAGAATCGAGAATCGGGATGGTGCAAAGACTGAGCACGGTTTTGTTTTTTGTTTTTCTGAGCAGAAAATGCAATTCTACACTTGCTGGTAACTGAGTGATTAAGCATCTGTATTTTCTGAGAAATTACTTTAGCCTACTTTCTTCAGCTTACAGTCTTTACAGTCTCATTGCACTGAGTTCTTATTTCAGGAATCGTCAGAGCTGATGTTAATACCACACTCACTTAATTGCTAAGTCAGTCAAAAGTCACTTTCCAGGCAAGCAATGAGAGAAATTCTCCAGAGATAGTGGGAAAGCTGGCCTCATGAGTGGTGGGTGCCTACTGGAGGGAGGAAAAACTGCCAGCAAAAGGAGAAATGAGTGTCTGACATAAGATTTTGGTATTAAAAAAAAGCAAATTTTGAGACATGCAATCTATAATTCTAGAAAAAATTAAGGATTGGGATACAGAAATCTCTGCAGATGTAAAATAACAGCAGCTGTGTGAGAACAGAAACATGGTGATGTTAGAACTAGGCTTTGTGTTGAAGAATAGTCAACATTTTAATGATTTCCTTCAGTATAAATGATATAGTATGCTAAGCAGATGACAGAACAGAAGCAAATGGGCACTATTAACAAAATGACCAGTGGAAGAATTTAAATATTATTGACAAATATAAGGCCTATGTTATGAGTTAAAATACTTTGAAATAATTAGAACCCTGGAAGGGTATGGACTCAATCTATGTCTCTTTTAAAACGTGTGTGTGTGTGTATGTGTGCGTGTGTGCGTGTGTGTGTGTGTGTGTGTGTATTGTACTGTTACATATTATTAAAGAAAAGGACAATAGTTTTTAACTTCTT
Organism: Rhynchomys soricoides; assembly: GCA_019843965.1. Taxonomy (NCBI): domain Eukaryota; kingdom Metazoa; phylum Chordata; class Mammalia; order Rodentia; family Muridae; genus Rhynchomys; species Rhynchomys soricoides. The sequence continues at coordinate 117,234 of JADRCH010000697.1, read as the reverse complement.
CAGTTTCATTTAATTTTTTATATGTAAATGCTCTATATAACTGATTAATCTTAAAACAACTTCTTGGTAGCATATTGGTGCTAACTGAAGAGGAAAGATGTATTTCTTTAATATACTTTTTGAAGAAAGAGTTTAATAGGAGAAATGTCCAGATAGGAAATAGAGTTGAATACCTGGAACAGAGAGCTACAGCGCTATAGATGTGAATATGATCATTAGCTGTTTAATAAAAGGACAAACAGACCCTCTATTTCTGAGCTTGGAAGAGAAAGAAACGGAGAAAGTAGGCTATTTTTACTGGACTTTGTGTTGCTGAAGGAAGTACTTTAATCTTTTATAATAAACAAGAAAATAAATTGATTGCTTTAATTAAAAAATTCACACAAGCATTGTGTTTACACTATACAGTTTTGTATCTTTCTACCACATGCATTTTTAAGCTTTCTCATAATATGGCCAAATAACTGAAAAGGCGTGCCCTGTCTTGTGTGTCATAGCAGTTAACTGTCATTCAAATCCCACTGGGTGAAAGGCACACCACAGATAACAAGGTATTTGCAGTGCTGTTTCCATTCGTGAACAGAGCTTTCATTGTTCCATATAAGTAGGGACACCTGCTCAAATGCACAAGCAGTACATTGATGGATAACATCTGGTCATATTGTTAGCTGTTTTCAAAATTAATTTATTATAATATGTTCACATAATTCACATGACAATCATTCTGAGTGAGCCAACCCATAGTAAAACAAAGACAACTATTTCACGTTTTGCTGGCCACATTATTTTGGATTCTTAGGTGACCACATTTTCCCTTGTATCTACTAAGGTAATGATAGTAAATCTGATTGCCACTTGCTAATATTATGTTTTCAGGAAAAGTAATAATTGAATCATAAAATGATTAGAAAAGGACAAAGAGGTTATAGGTCAAATGACCTTTTCGTATTTGATTTAATTAATGTTAATGTCAAAAGGTTCTCCTGATGAACTTTTGACATATTTGCTTAAAATACTTCAATGCCTTCATCTTGGTTTGTGGCATGAACTGAGTTCAGAATGGCATTTCTCACCAAAACCTCATTTAAAGTAATTCAGTTGTTTCCATTAATCTTCAAAACCATCACTATAGTAAATAGTCCCCAGTAGCACAGGGATATTCTTTTTCCTCAACCTGAAAAATTAGGAGAAATATTATCCCTTTATTTATTCTACTTCCCAGCATATCTTATGCAAACAGCAAAAGACCAGAGTCTAGATTTCTCATTTAAATTCTACAGTTTTTCTTTATTATAAAATAAAATATTAAGCTCACCAAGCTAACACAGTTGTTCTATTTATTGTTGCTTTTTGAAAATAATCACTATATAACAAGATTAGTTGCCACAACTTGATGAAAGAGGGATGGGGGGGGGTCCATGATAGAACACCAGGCTTTGTTTATGCCTCGGTTGGCCAGCCTTTAGCAGCATAGGAGGATCCAGTAGCATATTAGTGTTTCTTATAATTGCTGAATGAAATAGTAAAACCATAATGCCCCAGAAAAAAAATTAGTACATTTGTAAATGCAGTGATTTTCTTTCTTTTATTATTTTTTTTTTCAGTAACAAATATGTGATAGATCCATTAGAAGCCTATGTTGTCAGCCAGGGAAGAACAAATGACTCACTTGTGGGAGGTCACTTCAACTTTCCAACCATCTGAACACCACTTAAGAAATGACCTTTACCAAGATGAGTGTGCAAAGCACAGCACTTGACCCTAAAAGAAAAAAATACAGTTTCATTTAACAATTAAGAAGTGAAGCTCATTCTTGACGGCTTGTCAAAACCCTCTTCACAATTCCTCCCTGTGAAGCCTACAAGGAAGAGGGAGAGAGAGGAGGGGAGAGAGGAGAGATAGATACAGGGAGGGAGAAAAGGAAGAAAGGAAGAAAGGGAAAGAAGAGAAAAGAAAGCAAATTATTTCTATCTTCAGAATAAGGGTACAGTTCCATTTTAGTGAAATGCAAACTCTAAGACATTTGTGTATTAGAAAATATAGTCTGCACACAAATGATAAACCTCTAATACAACAACATAACGAAAAGCAACTGTATATTTTGAAAAAAAAAATGTGGCACCTGTTTTTTAAAAGGCAGGATGTGGGGAGGGACCACAAAGAGGATGACACACATGCTCTGTGTTCTTCTGGTATCTCTCTTGGCTTTGCAGACTGCCTTTACATGTTATTTAATGACATCCTGAGTACCAAAACAATAATTCTACAGACATATTTTCCCATTCATCTTTCCTTTGTGTACTGTCAGCCTTAATTGCATACATAGGAACATTTGACACATATATAGAATCACTACAATTACAGCTTGGAATATGGAGTACGTATCCACGGTAACTTTCATTTTATCAGAACAATGGAGATTGATGCAGATGCACCTTCTAGCAGCTCTTCAAGCATAGTCCTCTTCCAACTCTTTTCAGCTTCGCTTTGCTACAGTGACAAATCTGAAGGGAAAGGCAGCTCTGGACATCCTTCTGCCTCTTCCTATATAAAGCCAAAGTGACCGGCTGGCTACTAAAGGGAGGTTGTGTGACCAATAAAGTTGGTGAGAAGGTTCCTGAGCCACCCATGTTCCCTGGGATGTCATCATTCTTACTTCTTCTAAACACATTTGTTTCAGATAGAAAATATAACTTGTCTGGACCATGCACATCTCTACTTACTCTGGTATAGTGATAGTAAATTACTTATACTACACTCTACCTGTACTGTACTATACTATAGACTGTACTTATACTATATACTATACTACACTGTTCTATATACTATACTACACTGTTCTACATACTATACTACACTGTACTATACTACACTATATACTATACTACACTATACTATATACTATAGTATACTATATACTATACTACACTGTTCTATACACTATACTACACTATACTATATACTATAGTATACTATATACTATACTACACTATACTATATACTATAGTACACTATATACTATACTACACTATACTATATACTATAGTATACTATATACTATACTACACTATACTATATACTATAGTATACTATATACTATACTACACTATATACTGTACTATACTACACTATACTGTACTAAATCCTGCTAAACCCCCACTCTCCCTGGGATCACCAAAGGTTTGCACTCATGAGACATCACTACATGTCAGTGGAGTAGCCACAAGAGAGCTTATGCATACCCATGTGAGACTTTTCTTCTCATCTTATGCCCGTGTTGCATTACCCCACCCCATTTAAAATTACAAACCACAAACTCAAAAAACAAAATAACTCAAGGTGTTTTTATCAGAACATGGAAACAAAGCCTTCCTGGGACTGAGTCTTCCTGGGAAAGGCATGCATAGAAAGTTCACCCACAGCCTGCCATGATTGCCTTCCATAGGCTGTGTTTTACAAGGAAACCCTAGCTTAGAGGTGTTTCCAGCCTCTCACCTATTCTGTGTGAGGGCAGAGATAGATGCTTCTAGCTCACCTTTACAAACGTTCTCCTATATCTGAAAGTATACAAGCACAATAATCCTTACAAGGTAACTCTCAGGGGGAAAAAAGTAAATGAATGAAAAAATTAAAACAATTACCCAAAGATTAAAATGAATCGATACAGTCAAGCTTTGATATAAACATAGAATCTGTAGATTGAGGCCATTGCTTACAATTAATTGCTTTTAAATGAAACAACTGCTTAGAAAGTGATGCACTTTAGTGTTTTCAGAAAACTCCAGTGCCTTGTGAACATTTTAGTACTGTGGCTTAAAGACATCCGATCTGAGCTGTATTGATGCTGTCCCCATTAAAACTTGTTTATGTTCCAGAGACTTTGAATTAAGATCCTTAATAAAATGTGAAATGACAATGCTTTGTAGTTCAATATTTGTGTCATTCTGTTTTAGTCCATATTAGGAATCTGGTGGCATGTTTGTCTGTAAGCAGGGGACACTAAACACCTGATTTATTGCAGAACAGATGGGCACACTATTAGCAGCAGGAGATGAAGTATAACACATTTTTACAACCTTCTAAAAGAAAAGACAGGACAGGACATTACAGCTTAGGAACTAAGAACATTGCCTCTTTGTCCAACTTTAAAATACATAAGATTTGTGGAGGCCATAGATGGGTAGACTTCGTTAATACAATGAATGGCACAGTCTGGATGAACTGTTAAATACCATACCACATTTTCTGTACAAGAAATGCACAGCAAATTCATTTTGATTTCTCACTGAGTAGATAGTAAGGCCTAATTGTCAGGGGTGAAGTAATGATTAAATGGGACACTACAGAAAGGGTGCTTGTGGGGGCTTCTCCTGATAAGCAGGAAGGGTATGAAGGGTAGCTGGTGGAGAGGAGGCAACAACAGAGAATGGAACATCACCTCATCAGGGCCAGTTGCCGAGCCACTTCATAGACTCATGTAACTATTGGAATTAATATTACAAATGACCTGCTCTTTACAATTGCCTAAAAGTTTGACTGTGTTATACAGTATTGCTTATTTGCAAACATGGGCCAGACTTTCTGTTTTCTATCCTATAGAAAAATATAATCATCACCACAAGGAAAAGTTTGGCCCATGGAATTCAAGTATGTCCTAGACATGCCTTTTACAAAATTCAAAACACAATCACGTGTTCTTGTGATGCTTTGGTATTTACTGAAACACAAGGGTTGCTTCAATAAGGGCTGGGACTTCTAGCTGGGTGTCTCTCTCTCTCTCTCTCTCTCTCTCTCTCTCTCTCTCTCTCTCTCTCTCTCTGTCTCTCTCTCGCTGTCTCTCTCCCTCTCTCATCACCATTCTAGAATACAAACACATACATACACACACTTTTACTCAATCAACTGATGCCTATTGAGTATTTCTTTGTTGTGAACATTCAAAATTCATACAGGAATCATCACTTCAAGAGTATCAAGATATCTAGAAATAGGCTTAATAAGTCTGCTGTCGTAACTACGTCAAAGTATAAACTAAAGATAGCACACACACATACATTCAAAGAACAATAAGAGAAGACATAATAATTTATTTGTGTAGAAATTAAATTATTGTGCATCAGGCAGAATAGTTGTATTCAAATCAATTCTTTGAGCTAAATAAACTATCTCAGTAAGTTAAATTAATTTAAAATCAATAATTTCTTACATTAAAACACAACCAATTGAAATATAATATAAAAATAAAATTATTAATGGCCTACATATCCAGACAGTAAGAGATACAATTGGCAGATTGTAAAAGTTGCAGTTCAGGTTGATGACACTGGGTAGCTGTCATATGACATGCTGTCCTAGAGACTCTAGCTTCTTGTAATAGGCATATCATCTCCTGGGGCTCTTGTATACAATGGAGATTTCTGGTTTAGTAGATATAGAATGGGGCCTGAAATCCCATTGCTTCAATAAGCTCTCAGATGATGTCAGTAATGTCAATTAAATGTTCTCACTTGAGTAGCAAGGGTTAGAAGATGTAAAGCACAAGCAGAGGAAAGCTAAATTGAAAACATATTACCAGACTATTAATAGATGGCTAAGTTTTAGTTGCATTATGCAGAATGCAGAATGAAGACCTATCAGAAAGATTAAAAAGAAAAAAAATCCGGACTTTACTAAAACTAATCAAATAGTGTTCAAGATGGATGCTTTAAAACTGAACTGAATAGCATTTCTAAAACTATGATAAACATCTACACTGATAGCCAGTTCTTGAGATCAGAACCGGGGAATCTGTTTCCTTAACAACTTAGTTTGACATTTTGGAACCCCAGTACCTCAGTTCACCATGGAGTAGTTCTTCAGGAGACTAGTGCAAGTAGGTACTGCAATTCATTTCTTATAGGTGACAGATAGGTAGACATGACAGATGTTGAGATTTTAATTAATGATTTAAATCTAAAAAACTAACAATCTATTAATAGTAATGGTTAAATGGGTTTTCTTGTTCTTTTATTTTTATAAATGCAAGGATGGTTTAATATTTAAGATCATCTTTCTTCCCACTTTTCCCCATCGTGATATGTTGTCCTCCCATAATCCTGGACAGCATCTGTAAGTATTATGTACCACGTCAATAATGAAGTCAGGGAGCGATGTGTGTTTCTCTTCTTTTGGTTTTGCTGGTGTGAGAATATTTATTTCCTGTGTTTTCATAAGAGTAGGTTTCCTTAAGTTGGAGTTTTCTTTCTAGTATCTTCTGTAGGGCTGGATTTGAAGCTATATATTCTATGAAATTGACTTTATCATAGAATATCTTCTTTTTCCATCTATGATAATTGAAAGGTTTCCTGTGTATTGTAGTTTGGGCTGGAATCTGTGTCAATTGACATTAAAAGATGCTAGATAAACTTTTAGGAAAATCAAAAGACAGGAAATGCATGGGCACACGTACACACACACACACACACACACACCATCACCACCACTGCCACCACCATCATCAATGATCATCATCAACAAGAACAACAAGAAGATAACAGGAATTGACAATAATCGGTCCTTATTATTTCTCAACGTCAATGGACTCAGATAGATGCCAGCCCAAGCTACCATACACTCTCTTAGAGTCTCAGATGTCTTAGGACATCTGTGCTGGTTGTTCTGACTTTTAGAGTCTCAATCGAGAAGCTGAATGTAATTCTAATAGGTCTACCTTTATATGTTACTTCATCTTTTTCCCTAGTAGCTTTAATGTTCCTTCTTGGTTCTGCATATTTATTATGTGATAAAGAGACTTGCTTTTCTGGTCCAATCTCTGGTATTCTGTAAGCATCTTATACCTTGATAGCTATATCCTTCTTTAGGTTAGGATAGTTTCCTTCTGTGATTTTGTTTTAAGTATTTTCTGGGCCTATGAGCTGGGAATCTTTTCCTTTCTATTATTCTAAGGCTTGATCTTTTCATAGTGTCCCAGATTTCCTGGATGTTTTGTGTCAGGAAATTTTAGATTTAGCATTTTCTTTGACCAGTGTGTCTATTTCTTATTATATATTCTTAAGTGCCTGAGTTTCTCTCTTTTATCTCTTGTATTCCATTGGTGATACTTGCATCTATAATTCATGTTCATATCCCTAGATTTTTTTCTTTCCAGAATTCCCTTAGTTTGTATTTTTGTTATTGCTTCTATTTCTGTTTTCCAGTCTTGACATTTTTAGTCATTTCTTTCAACTATTTGTTTTTCTAAATTTCTCTGAAAGATTTATTCATTTCCTCCAATTTTTTGTTTGTCCTTACCTTTTGGAGGCTTTTAAAATTGATTTTTGTTGTTGTTTTTGGGGTGTTGTTCTTGTTTTTGTTTTGCTTTCTTTGTTTTTATTTGTTTGAGGTATTTTTGATTTTGTTTTTCGGGGAGTTTGTTGTTGGTTTGTTTTTGTTTTTGTTTGTTTGTTTGAGACAGGGTTTCTCTGCATAGCATTTGCAGAGCTGAAACTCCCTCTGTAGGGTAGACTGGCCTTGAACTCACAGATAACAGCCTGCTTCTCCCTCCTGAGTGATGGAATTAAAAGCCTGTGCCATCATGTCTGGCCTTTCTTTGATTTTTTAAAGGAATTTATTCATTTCTTCTTTAAGAACTTTTATCAGCTTCATAGAGTTGTTTTTAAAGTCTTCTGCTGCTTCAACTGTTTTGGAATACTGAGGAGTTTCTGTGGTAGGATTTCTGGGCTCTGTTGGTAATATAATGCCCTTTCTATTGTTGTTTTGTTCTTCACTAGCATCTGAACATCTTGGCTTGTGGTCGTTATTGGTCTAGGTGCCCATTTCTGGGTGTGACTCTGTTGGGTGGGCATTTTATTCCTTGATTTCTGTTTCCTCTCTAATCTTCTGGCCTGTGTAGCCTGTGGTGGAGCAGGGGACTCTCCACCTGAGTTAGGAACAATTGTCCACAATATATGGAACGTCACAAATTTGCACATCATCCTTGCACAGGGGCCGTGCTAACCTTCTCTACGTCATTCCAATCATCTTATATGTGCTGCTGAAGTGAGCACTGCAAAGACTTTAACACATGAAATCCACCACTAAAAGAGATTAAATCATATTGATTTCAATCTAGCCTTCCTATGGGATGGTATATTTCAATACTTACAGCTCATGCATGCACAGTGTCTTCAGGTACATGCTGGTTTCTAAGCAGGACAATCTCACAGGTAACTCAGCCCTGATCATTTTAATTTCACCAGCAATGAGCAGGCAGCAGTGTTCCCTGCTTCTTATTCACTTTAGGAGGTTCCATTAAAATCATTCTGTCAGGTTTAGCAAGAATTCAGAAAAACAACCTAATTTGCCTTTGAGGTGTTGGCCCTTGAACATGATTCCATGGGATAGAATTTTCTTAATAATTTCCCACTATCATGTCTACCATATATAATATTCATATTTTCTCACTGGAAGGCTCTTGTTTCTAGAAAGCTCAATGAATTGGATTGATAGAGAATGATTTTGTTCATCAATTTTTTGATTCCTTTAGAAAATATCATTGGGAACTGGTATTTAATAGTCTGTTGTTAGTTAAAAATATCTCTGATTTGGTACCCAACTCTATTGTAAGGAAAGGTAGTGCAGGCAGCAGTGGCCTGCCAGCATCCAGGGATCCCTCTCTATCATCATAATCTCCTGAGGAGAGCAGAGCTATATGAGTTTCACTCCATCTCTTCAATATGGTGGAATTTTTTTACAATAAAAACTTTTAAAACTAGTCTTATTTCATGGTTTAGTGTTCTCAAATGGGAATTTGCATCTTGTTCCTCTGAGTGGAAGCCAGCGGATTTTGCTGGAGTTCACAAAGTCTTATCATTCTGGAAATGTCAAAATCTTTTAATTTCATCATTCCTCGGCAGAATTAATTTCTAAAATTTTCTACTCAGAAAAGCAGAGAGACAGTAAGACTTACTCTGATTACTGATCAGCGAAGCTGGGCCCAAACTCAAATTCAGCAACATTACATGGCTGGACAATCCAAGATCATTCCATGCTCATGAGCTTGTCAGGCCTTTAAATATTGTTTCTTGGTCCTGACTGTATTTTTTCCTTATAGTAAACACTGTTATTTCTACTTGGAGATGTCTGTCTTCTTTATATTCTACATCTGAAAGTTTTGTTGTGCCTGGCTTATTTAACATTAGATTCTGTCCTCCAGGTTTGGTCATCCCTCCTGTCACAAACCACAAAAGTTCTCTTTTAAAAGTATAAGGAGTGCTAGACTGTTTTTATGTGCCAAATCATGGATCAACTCATCCTTTGACAATCATGGAGGTTGCTCATATCTTACCTGTACCTTGAATAGTCCTACAGAAATCAGGCAGTTAAGATATTTTAGTTTTTTAGAGATAATGTGAGACTGCTGTGAAAACATTCTTAAGAAAATTAAAATGCTGCTGCAGAGTAGGAAAAAATATTCTAAAAATATATGTTTTTAAAATATGTTTAGAATCACAATTTAAAAATGTGGAGGGCTAGAAGTATGGCTCAGTATCAGAGTGCTTGGCTAGCATGCAAAAGGTCCCAGGTTCAATCCCCAACACCATAAAAAGTGCCAAGAGATATGTACACATTGTTTGTCAAGAACACATCAAGAAATTTGTCTGTGCATGTGTGTGAGTGTGTGTGTGTGTGTGTGTGTGTGTGTGTGTGTGTGTGTAAGACTTTTGTACTTTGTGATTATTGTTAGATGAGTGTACCAGTCATGGTATACCTGTTAATTGGAATGCTGAATTTTACTGAATAAATTATCCCTCAGTAACACACAATGGAAAACTAAAATAAAATAACAAAATAGCACATGAGTTTTCAGAATATAATGGAAAGATCAAAAATATCAACATGTTTAAAATGCTCAGTAAAATCATCAACTCTGTAATCGGGTCAATCTTGTTCTTACTAACGCCAGACTAAATCTGTTTAACACCTAAACTCAAATGACCCACTCTGAAGCTAGAACGTGAGAGAGAACACTTCCTATAGAAATGTTAGGGAATGTGCTCTTGGAAAACAGCCATAGGGAACTGAGAGTGGAGGGGAGCTGCCCACACAAGCAGAAGAGTAGAGACGAATGTGCCAAAAAGTTCTGAAACACATAATAAACCCCACATCCCACACACCCAACAGTTGTCTTATTAGAAAACACAGACTTGGACCCTTAGATCCTTCCTCACACAGATGATGGCAAGATGCTGCTCCATAGGAAAATCTATTCTGAGATGCAGGCAAATTCCCTGACTGGGAAAGACATTAACCATTAGTGTGCCCCTGACAATCAGAATCTCCAGCATCCAGATATTGAGTGTCTCTGTTTCTTAGATGACATTCTGACTGAGACTTTGGAATATGCATAGTTTTTTGAAATCTCTTAATTTAAATATTTGGCAAAATATTTAAATTTTATCAAATACTTAAATGAAATCACATAGACTTTCCTGAGAAAACAATTCTAGTACTCAATGATCAAGAAGTAAAATCCATAAAACTAAACATTTCAGCCATCACCAAGTATTGGGGAGATGCCTGTGTCCAAATAGCTAAAGATACTAAGATAACACTTGGGGGAGAAGTAGACCTCAGTGGTCCAAATAGGACAGTGTCCTGACTTCTCTATACTGGGGTGATAGAGCATTCCGTTTTATTTATTATTTTTCACCAAACTCCCCCAAGTTCTCCAACAGATAAAAAGGATTGAACTGGGGTTTACATCAGAGTAACATGAGCTTGTCCCCCTGGGGATGAGGGCAGGAAGTGACATGTCACTCTGTGTTCTATTCAGTCTGTTTAATAGTAGAAAAACACATTAGCCTGAAAATACTAACATAAGCATTGGGCTAAGAATATCTTTTAAGCAAAGCAAATTCTCCCACGGCCTTGGGGTGGGGAGGGGGAAAAAGGCACCCACTCAGGACCCTCGCATTGCTTTCTGTGAAACCCATATACATATATTTCTATGCATAAACCCTTTAATACTTAACAGTGAACTAGCTATCTTATTATAAATTTCAACCTTCCATAAGCTAAATCAAAGTTGGCCCCCTCCATTTTTCTTCTTTTAAGTTAACTGTGATCAGGCACAAATAATAAAATATATTTTCTCACACGCAAATAAAATTTTAAAAAACAAATATATCTTTAAAATTATGAACTGCTTGATCATTTAATACTTTACAAAATGATTAACTTTCTAGACATATTTCTCTCGTACTATGTAGGTGCTTCTTATGTCTCTTGCTTCTGGGGTTTAATATTTTCAAAATAGAATAAAAGAAGTAGAAACTGGGGAGACGAAAAGGTCAAACAATATTGCAAATCTAGCCCTAAAGGATACCCTGGACCTAAACCACACGGATGGGGTGATCTTCTTCTGTACAGACAGTGGGTGTAGAGGAGAGCAGAGATCAGAATCAGTCTATAATCATATAAATGTAACACATCCAAACGATTTGCTAAAGTATTTTGAAGATGATTTTAGCAAACTCTCTCAGTGGTAATCCGTGTGAGATTTTGATAACATTCTGACACGGTCTTCTTTCAAGCATAGCAAAGCTAGCTTCATTTAGGTGTTCCATATTTTCACACTCATCAAAACCTCTTTTCTAGTTTTCATTGGCCATAACCTCTATGATACCTATGTGATTCCTCAGTCCGTTAAGCCTACCTTTTTATCCCATCAGCATGATTAGTCAGTATGTACTGCTTTCACTAACTGATAATGATTATTTACTAAGTGTGGCATCTCAGAATAAAGTTGAATCCAAGTGAGTGCCCCTTAACCAATACATATCTAAAACTGAAGTGTATTAACAAAAGGGGGACTAAGTAGCAATAATGAAGCCAAGAATAAGGGAAGTTCAGGAATCTGTCTTGTGCAAAATGGTATAACATCATTTTGACAAAGTAATAGAAGGCACTCTCATATTTAGGAGAAATAATTACCACTTAACTCTCTCTTGGGAAGTGGTCCTAGTCACATGGTCTTAAAAAATAAAAAAATAAAAACAGGCATAATAAGTTTAGGGTGCAGGCAACTTGCCTAAGAATAAAAGCATCTCAGTAAGATAATGAGTATAATAAGATGTAGGTAAGGTTTTTCTCCTTATAAGAAAATGTAGGCTTTCCTAATTTGTGGAGATAGATAAATGTTGATCAAATTTCAGAAAATGCCATTCTCAACAAAATGTCAAGATCGACAGATTCAAAGAGCTTGCAATGTTTAGCAAGACTGAGTGGTAGCTTATCTGTACACATGGGCCACCATGAATTGCACAGGGTAAGTGCCAGCTGTTGGCTGTCATTATTATATTATGGCTCGTACATCCTTCCTACCATACCTGTAGCTATGCAGGGTCCACAGAGATCTCTCAATTGCAATAGGGAGTCACTCTTTTCCTAGAAGGCAACATGGAAGCAGACATGAGCATCACATCAAAGGCACAGAGAACCATTAAGTGAAACTATGACCACTAGCTTTTAATTTTAGTCACAGAATATTTCTACTACAGGTTATATGACTCTTAAAGATTTTTAAATTTGATTTTACATATAACTATTAATATTTATGGGTTAGGGTATGATACAAGAATGCTCTATGTAGTGATCAAATCAGGCTTCTCACATGTCTATCGCTTCAAATATTTATGCCTTTGCAATTAAGTTCCTACAAACCATGGTTTTGGGTATCTGAGATTTAAAATCAAGTATTGTTAAAGTCAGCTAAAAATATTATTCTGCTCTACAGCATTGTCACTTTATTAACATCCATCATGTACAAAATCTTGTATGCTCACCAACCTTTTCTTCTTTCCTAGTGTCCGATCACCACTTTCCTACACTACATTTTCAGACCAACTTACGTGACTTCCACACCTGTAGAGTCACAGCATTTGTGTCTTCTGGTGTTTTACTTATCTCACTTAAGGTGACATATTCTACCTTCACCCTTGATGCTGCTAAGGAAAGATTCCATTTGTTTTATTTCTCAGTAGTCTTGCATTGCAAGACTTTTTTTTTTTTTTGTATTTTAATGTATTCCCTAATTGATGGACATTTACATTGTTTCCATTTTGTTGCTTTTGTGAATACTCCAACAATAAATGCAGAGATGGAGTTATCTCTTTGACATGCTCATCTGTCTCTCTCTATATAAATGATCAATGCTGAAGAATTTTTTATCAGCCAGCATTTACACCTTTTACCTTTTCTAGGGTAACTGCTTTCCTAAGAGCCCTCCTAATGTACATTCCATCAGCAGTCTGAAGCAGTTGTTCATTCATCAAGACATCATGGGCACTATTGTGGTTGTTCTTTTTAATAACAGCCATCTGTATTAGGGTGAAATTGTATTTTATGATGGTGGTTTGATATACATTCCTCTAAGTATTATGAGTAATAAACACTTGTACTATCACACTTCTCAGACATTTCTACATCTTTTTAAGATAAATCGGCTACAGTATATTGCCCATTTTCTTCGCGTGTGTGTGTGTGTGTGTGTGTGTGTGTGTGTGTGCATGTGCGGGCATGTGTGCTCATGCTTATGTGCATTCGTGTGTGCATGCATGTGTGCATGTGTTTTTGTTTCATTTGCTAATCAGATGTTTCTTCCTTATAAAGCCTGTTTAGATGTCTAGCTTATGAATATCTTTCTCATTGTACATTGTTTCTTAATTTTCATGGTTTTATGAAGAAAAATTTTAATTTGATGAAATTCCATTTGTCTATTTCTGATTTGTTTCCTAGATTTTCTTCATTTTGTTACAAAATGATCTGTCCATATTAATGTCTGGATTATGTTACTCTACAAACATAGTTAATACTTACAATGATAAATACTCAAAAAAATAAAACTGTTGATTCTTCAGTGCACATATGTGTGCACACATGTTTGATTTTCTTTTTTTTCATTTCTAGCATTTTCAGATATGTAGCTTGTATCTGGTGCAATGATTTTAAAATATAGGAATTTATTAACATAATAAAATTAAGATCTCAGAAAAGAATTCCTAAGCACTCACTGACTAAGAACTCCTTTGTTTAGTCCATTGTTTAGTTCAATATCTCAGGACAAATGTATCATAACTGAGAAAAAGAATGGTTTATGTGTTAAGGACTTTGTCATTTTCACATTGAATTGTCTACAGAGGGCAGCAAAGAGCTTCAGTTCAAAGACCAGCAGGTTGAATTAGCAATTCTTAACTGCTGTTTCTACAACACTTTAAACCCTGTGAGAAGTGTCAGTGTCAAGGTTCAGTTTGCTAACCTTGCATGATCACAGAAAGATCAGAGTAAGGGCCAGAATCAGTTGCTTGCCTCAGATCACTAAAGGTCAAATTCTTAAAGAGCTTGCAATAGGAAAAAGGTATTTTTGTTTAGAATAGATTCTCATAAAAATACTTCAAATTTATTTTCAAATTCTCATGAATATGGATTATAATATATTATAAAATTATAAAGTAATGGCCTTTAATAATGATTACCCATAAGGTAGTTACACAGTCTATGAGGTAATGATTTGGTTATTTCCCATTATTATAACTTTATCTCTAATTCTACATTTTTTATTCATTACTTATGATATTAAAAAATTAAAGATTATCCAGGAGACCAATAGCTCACCTTTATCTAGAATAATGATTCATCTTTTCAGATTATGCTTGTTCTCTGTATTTATCTTGCATGAGATTTTCTTCCAGTGAGTCTTCAAGGTCATGATTTGTAGAACAGAAGGTATGTGCCAATGTCACATCAGAAGGAAAGGTCTAACTGCTGTGCAGATCCAACCCCAAAGGGTGGCCTTTCAGGGTGCTCCTAAATCAGCCTGCAAAAGTAAGTACTTTATTTTTCCCAATTGAGTCTGCCACTTGGTATGGGCTGCTCGAAGATCAAGTGAGACCCTAGACAAGATTAGCAGTCTTTGCTAATACTCCAGTTCTTTAAGGGATGTTTGACTGCAACTTCTTTGTGTCCATTACATTCATTTGTGATATAAAGTAGTCAACACACCTTCTGCTAAAGCTGAAGGGATGATAACATTTGCATTTATGTTTCAAGCTTTGTTATCTTACACAGTATTAACTTATCAATTTGTGTTTAATAGGAAGCTATTATCTTAGCGAATTTGTTAGCTCCTGCAAATTCTGGTTCTCAACAGGCAAGGCAAGAGATGAATGAAAACACTAGAAGTGAATTCTACCTCCTAGGTTTACATAAAGAAAAAACACTCAAGCACAAAAGAACATGGATGGGGGATTGCTTAATTGTACTGAAATGAACAGTTTACAACACCTTCAGGCTTTCATTTTTCAAAGAACCAATTTAGATAAGGAAAACAAAAAATGAATGTGTTAATTTGAAGCCATTCTAATCTCCTCATTTAGGGGCCTCCTTAGAGAACCACAGTATGGCTGGATCAGAAGGGCAGCAGGGAGTTTGGATGGTTTCAAAGTAAATGGAACTGTTGTGTTGGGGAAAGATTATTCATTTCTTTAAAGGATATGTGCAAGCATAGAAATAAATATAAAGAAGAAAATTTAAATTAAGCACACTCTCTGCCATGTCTCAACTCTGAGAAAAATCACTGTTTTCTGACTTTCTTCCAATTATCTTTCCCTACGTAAAAGTAGAAAGACTTGATTCAGTTTATTTTGGTGATAGATTGGGTTTTGGTTTTTTTGTTTTTGTTTTTGTTTTTTCCTATTCCATTAAAATGTATTCAAATGACAACATGCATTTACTGCAGGTCGCTCTACTTAAGAGCATGCAGAGCATATAATTAGCATCATTATAAGAAACAATAAGAATAGCTGAACCAGGGTGCATATTTCAAACTATTTCTTTTTTGAGAAATTGTATAAAATGGAATTACTGTGTCAAAAAAATAGCATTTTAGGTTCTGGATACAGTGGTGAACAGGAGAATTAAGCAGTATGTAGCTATTGACATCACCTTCAATAACATTTCTATCTTTTTCAACATTTCTTACAAAATTTGATAAGAAGAGGATGTCTATTTTTTAATTTTTATATTTTTAGTGAATGTAAACATTTCAATCCAGTTACATGCCTCTGCTCTGCAATGATCTATAGTCAATAAATTTAAAATTGATATTCAAGTCCTGTCTGTACATTAAGGTTCTTTGTCTTTCTCTTGGTTGAGGATATTGTGTTGCACTAGCATAACTCTGTTTGCCATGTTCCTTCATTCTTGACCACTTTCTAAACTATAGATCTGAGTGGCGAGAATTCATACTTATTATTTGTGATTTACCTTTTAAAATTTTAACTATAATTTCAAAGCTGGCATGTGCATGCAAGTTTGCTATAGTGATTTTGTTTAAATTTTTGATACATCTTTACTGTGTCATCTTATTCACCAGAAAGGTAGAATATAGTTAACTCATTACCTTAACCACATATAATCCACTGAAATTCAATGTTTTATTGTAGCTTGTAGTAAAGAAGAATATCTATATTATAATATAGAATACATATGACATACATAGACATTTATATATATAACTTTAGTTCATATGAAATAATATTGACTATTGCCATGACTCTTGGACCCCCCATAACTAAATGATAAGACTCTATTGCAAAAGACTACCACATACTTTGGCTACAAGACAAGAAGTCAGTCTTGTATTTATGATGATGTAAGTAATCCATGCTGGCTAAGTTTTGTCATGCAAAAAGTTGTATTCTTTAGGTTGCTAGAGAAGAAAAGCCCTGAATGATGTTATCCAACACTGGACCCTAACTGCTAGAAGACTGATCTGACATTCAGTGTGTACATGTTGGTGCAATGGTGGCAAGAATGTTTATCAAAGTAAGCAACTGCTCTTTTGATTAGATTTGAGGTCCATTCCATAGAGAAGAATTCATACCAGTTACTGTAAAAAAAATAAAATAAAATCCAAATGTGTGATTTTAAATTCTATGCCTGAGAAGAGAACTTATTGATATTGGTCTCCTAAAAGTTCATGTCGTTAAACAGCCTTCTACATATTTTTACTTATACTCATAGATTTATGCTGCATGCACCATTGGTCAAAGACACTTCTTGTGCTGGATAGTGCTTAATGAAAAGACATATTGCTGTTCAATATGCTGAAAATAATGGATTCTGAGTGCTCAGTCTTACAACAGCTTCTCCAACCATGCCAAGGACAAGCAGAGGGGATAGAAAGAGTGTAAGGGCAATAAAATGGGGCAAATGCTATGAAATGATATCCTCTGTACATAGCACACATGAACTCACAAGAGCTGTGGTTGCCTACATAAGATCTATGTAAGATCAACTGAGTTTACAACTCCAGCATAGACTGTAAAGGAAATCCTGAGGCTCCATAGCCAACTGGGAGCTCTTCATAGATGATGATGATTACAGTGAGAGTCACTTTTCTTTAGATGGGGGTCATTGTTGGGTTACCTAACCAGGCTGGATAGATAACCCCAGGACCATGAACATACGGACATCACTAACTAGACTCAATAAGAAGAACATGAATTTGGGACAGAGCTATGGTAGGGAGGTCCTAGTGGAATTCTGTTTGGAGTGTGATTGTATTCACAATCAAGTACCATTGTATACAGTGTACGTTGTATACATGTACAAATTTTTCAAAGAATAAATACAAATTATAAATTCTACTCCATAAGTGCTGATTTTCATATAAAATTGCTTTAAGATTTTAAATCTATAATATATTTTAAGATTTTACATGACAAGTCCATTGTACATCATTGTAAACTCTCACATTCAAATATGTTATTCAATTTTCCAGTACTGTAACACATGCCTAACAAACACAATTTGAGAAGTGGAAGGTTGGCTTTGGTTCTCTGTTCTCAAAGTTGCTGTGTGTGATATGTTGACAATTGCACAGGCCTGTAGCAGCATACTCTGTCATCGTGAACATATATGGCAAAGGAGAATGAGTCACTCCATGGCAGTAGTCAAAAGATGAAGAATGGCTAGTGTTGTATTATCCCATCAAGGGGAGTTCCCCAGCAATCTGGGAGATACCCCTGGCTTACATCTTAAATGGCCCTCCATATCCCAACTGGATATGTCAAGCTGGCAAGTGAGCTTTAAACACATGAAGCTTTGGAGGGCACACAAGATCCAAGGACAGACTCAGAATTGGTCTTGCACACTTCTCCTTGTAGACAACTTTAACTAGTCTATCTCATATCAGTTAGCATAGGAAATGCATACTAACAGGAAACCCTAAGAGTCCCCTCCCCTGAGCACTGCTATCCCTTTGTTGTGGAAGGGATATACCATGTCCAGCTTCTTGAATGTTTGATACAATTTTAGAGTTGACCTCTGTGTGTATTAGGAAGATCCATTATTACTTTATACATTTTCTGTGAATTATATTTTTAAAACCCCTTTCTGGTATTTTCTAAAATATGCATTGATATAAAGAAATTAATTATTAAACTTTGTTGATTGATTTCATTTTTATTTTTATTTACCTTTTAAATTTTATTTAATCTTTTTTTACCATCCAGATTTAATCCATCTCCTGGTCCATACTGTTCCACATCTCATACCTCCTCCCTCTACCATCTCTGCAAGGATGTCCCCATCATACCCAGACCCACTCCCACACCTCTGCCAAGCCTCCAAGTTCCCTGGGGCCTCAAGTTTCTCAGGGTTAGGGCATTATCTCCTACTGAGGCCAGACAAGGAAGTCCTCTGTTGTCTACTTGCTATGGGCCTTCGACCAGCTCCCATATGCTGCCTGGTTGGTCGCTCAGTGTCTCAGAGATCTTAGGGGTCCTGGTTAGTTGAAACTGCTGGACTTCCTATGGGGTCACCCTCCTCCTCATTTCATTCTCCCATCATTTCCCTAATTCAACCCCAGGGTTCTCTGATTTCAGTACATTGGTGGGTATAGTATCTGCATCTGTCTCAGTCAGCTGCTTGTTGGGCCTCTCAGAGGAAAACCACATTAGGCTCCTGTCTGTAAGCACACCATAGCATCAGTAATAGAGTCAGGCCTTGGAGCCTCCCCTTGAGATGGATCCCAAGTTAGGCCTGTCACTGGAATTTCTTTCCCCCAAGCTCTTGTTGATTTTTGTCCCTGCAGTTCTTTTAGACAGGAACAATTCTGGGTCAGAGTTTTTGAATGAAGGACAGCAACCCCATCCCTCCATTTGATGCCCTGTCTTCCTACAGGAGGTGAACTCTACAAGTTCCCTCTCCCTACTGTTGGGTATTTCCTCTAAGGTCTCTCCCTTTGAGTCCTGAGAGTCTTTCATCTCCCAGGTCTCTGGTACTTTCTAGAGGGTCCCACTACCTCCCACCCCATGAGATTGCATATTTCCATCTATTTTGATGGCCCTTGGGGCTTCTCTCTTGTCCCCCACACACACACACACACACCTGAGCATGTTCCCTTTTCCCCTCTTCCTACCCTCTCCCACCAAGGTCCCTCCCTCCCTCTCCCCCCCACCCCCAGTGATTGCTTTCTTCTCCCTTCCAAGTGGGATTGAATCATCCTCACTTGGGCCCATTTGCTTGTTAACATTCTTGAGTTCTGTGGATTGTATCCTAGGTATTCTGTACTTTCTTGGCTAATATCCACTTATAAGTACATACCATGCATGTCCTTTGGGGCCTGCAAAAGGACCCACTTGTTATAGTCCAGTTTTTACCCAGCTCTTTGTCTGGCCTCCCACTGTTCCTCATCCCATTCCTCCTCCCCCTGTCTCCAAGAGGATGTCCCTAAACCCCCAACCACTCACTCAGGATGAAATTTTCTAGTTCCATCCATTTGCCTGCAAAACTTATGATGTCCTCATTCTTAATAGATGAATAGTATTCCATTGTGTAAATGAACTACAGTTTCTGTATCCATTCTCCCACTGTGAAACATCTGGGTTGGTTCCAGCTTCTGGCTGTCACAAATAAGGCTGCTATGAACATAGTGGAACACATGCTCCTGTGGCATGGTGGGGCATCTTTTGGGTATATTCCCAAGAGTGGTATAGCTGGGTCTTCAGATAGATCTATTTCAAAATTTCTGAGGAACCTCACAGATTGATTTCCAGAGTGGTTGTACCAGTTTTCTATTCCACTAGCAATAAATGAGTGTTGCTCTGTTTCCACATCTTTGCTAAAATGTGCTGTCACCTGAAGTTTTGATCTTAGCCATTCTGATTGGTGTAAGGTGGGATAGCAGGGTCATTTTGATTTGCATTTTCCTGATCACTAAGGACTTTGAACATTTCTTTAGGTGTTTCTCAGCCACTCGAGATCCCTCTGTTGTGAATTCTCTGTTTAGCTCGATATGCCATATTTGATTGACTTGTTTGGTTTTTTGGAGGTAAGCTTCTTGAGTTCTTACATATTTTGGATGTTAGCCTTCTATCAGCTGTGGGGCTGGTGAAGAGATTTTACCAATCTGTAGGCTGTCGATTTGCCCTATTGGCTATGTCCTTTGCCTTGCAGAAGCTTTTCAATTTCATGAGGTCCTATTTTTCAATTCTTGATCTTAGAGCCTGAGCCATTGGTGTTCTATTTAGGAAATATCCCCCCATGCCAATGAGTTTGTGGCTCTTTCCCACTTTCTCTTCTATTAGATTCAGTGTATCTAGTTTTATGTTTAGGTCCTTGATCCACTTGGACTTGAGCTTTGTGCAAAGTGACAAATATGGATCTATTTTCATTTTTCTACATACTGGCTGCCAGTTAGACCAGCACAATTTATTGTAGATGCTTTCTTTTTTCCATTGTATATTTTTGGGTTCTTTGTCAAAGATCAATGTCCATAAGTATGTGATTTTATTTCTTCATCTTCAATTCTATTCCATTGATCTACCTGTCTGTCTCTGTACCGATACCATGCAGTTTTTATCACTGTTGCTTTATAGTACAGCTTGAGGTCAGGGATGGTGATTCCCCCAGAAGTCCTTTTATTGTTAATAATTGCTTTTGCTACCCTGGATTTTTTGTATTTCCATACGAAATCGAGATTTGCTCTTTCCATGTCTTTGAAGAATTGTATTGGAATTGTATTGGGGATTGCATTGAATCTCTAGATTGCTTTCGGTAGGATGGTCATTTTTACTATGCTAATCCTATCAACCCATGAGCATGGGAGATCTCTCTATCTTCTGAGGTCTTCGTCGATTTCTTTCTTGGAGACTTGAAGTTCTTGTCCTACAGATCTTCCACTTGTTTGGTTAGAGTCACACCAAGATACTTTATATTGTTTGTGACAGTTGTGAAGGGTGTCATTTCCCTAATTTCTTTCTCAGCCTATTTATCCTTCGAGTATAGGAAGACTACTGATTTGCTTGAGTTAATTTTATATCCAGCCACTTTGATGAAGTTGTTTATCAGCTGTAGAGAAGTACTCTGGTATAATTTTTTGGGTTCACTTATATAAACTATCATATCATCTGCAAACAGTGATACCTTGACTTCTTCTTTGTCAATTTCTATCCCCCGATCTCCATTTGTTGTCTTATTGCTCTAGCTAGAATTTTGAGTACTATATTGAATAGATACAGGGAGATTGGGCAGCCTTGTCTTTCTCTAATTTTTATGGGATTACTTCAAGTATCTCTCCATTTAATTTGAGATTTGCTGTTAGTTTGCTGTATATTGCTTTTACTATGTTTAGCAATGTTTACCTTGAATTCCTGATCTCTCCAATACTTTTAACATGAAGGTGTGTTATGTGTCGTCAAATGCTTTTACAATATCTAAGGAGATGATTGTGTGATCTTTTTCTTTTGAGTTTGTTTATATAGTAGATTACATTAATGGATTTTTATGTATTGATTTATTTCTTTTAAGATTAAAAAATTACATAAAAATGAATGACAATCATATTATTTAGAACTGTAAATCTATGTGCTATTTGCTTTGAGTGTTGCCTTCTTTGAATCAACTCTAAAAGAATTATGCAATTAATATCATATTTTTATCATTGAGTAAACAGACCTTTAATTCCTCCTTTGACTGCTTACCTGTGTAATAAGTTGCTGTCATGTTTCTTGCCTTTTGGCATATGCTGGTGTTTTTAAAAGTATATGAGCTACTAAAGATGATAGATAGTACCCTATTTTTGTTTCTTAACAATTTATTTGAATGTCTCTAATGCCAAACTGAAAGAAAGAATTAGTTTTCTGTAGTTTAACAATTCATGCTATTGCTCTCTCTGCCTTATTAATTTAATTGTATGTTCTATAACCCACTCTTATCTTTTTAATTGTATAATTTTGGTTAAAACTCTTTTCCTACTTCCATCTGCTCCTTTTGCAGATATGACAGAGTGAATCAATTGGCCTTAAATATGTATCAAAAATTTGGTGCCTGGATACAGCTGGGTGGTTTACAAGCACAGGAATACTTTGTTGTAAATGGCTGGGGAATATATGTCAGAACAAGCTCTGAAATACTGTGTTGTATTTTATTTTATTTTCAGACAGTATCTCATTTGGAACAGTCTGACTTTAAACTCACTATCTAACATATATGCTTCCTGCCTTCACCTACTTCTCAAGTGCAGCTATGATAGACATTTGGCATTGGAACCAGGTTTTATGGTGCATAGTAGACAAGGACTCTTACAACTGAGCTGCATCTTAACTCCCCTGATCCCTAATGTCCAGAGAACATTGCTGGGGTATTATGGCACATCTGGAACAGGCTAACTTCCCTCAAAATGCATGTGTCAGAATCTAGAAATGGGTGTGGCCAAGTGGCAGTTTGGAAGACCGTTGAAACCAAAAACAATGTATAAGCCTGGTTTAATTTTAAGTAATATTGGTAAAAATTAAGGTGAATTATTTTTTATACTTACCATTAGTGTTTACTTGATGAAAACATCACAAAAATAGTGAAACTGTAGTGGTGTGTGTCTGTGTGAGTGTGTGTGTGTGTGTGTGTTAGATGGCTATATTCCACTAAGTGGGCAACTTTCACTAATTTAATTTGTTGTTAGAAAAGAATAAACAAATTTTATCTTGAGGTGAACTGAGGACTCCCTAAGGTCATATGTTGCAGTTCTAGCTCTTTGTGCTTTAAAATATGAGCCTAGAAATGAAGTTATTGTAGATCTAATTGCTTAAGATAATGTCATAGTAGAATTGGACCCCTAATCCACTCTAACTGATATTTTCCAAAACATTAAGATTTAGACAGAGTCTGGTATATGTGGAGAATGTGGAGAATAGGGACCATGGTGCTCTGAGGAGGTGGGGAATGAGCCTGGAACATAGCCTTCCTGGGCTTCTCCTGAGGCACAGAGCTCTCCAGTGAAGACATCTAACTTCTTGAACAAAGAGAAAATAAATTCGTTTTTCCCAGCTACACTGTCATGGTGTTTTTGCAGCCCAGTAAGCTAATGCATCAGGCAACTGTAACCAATAATTGACAGATTTTATCCTTGAAAAACAAACATAAAACTTAGAAGGTTTATGATGTACATTGGGAACACACATACCGTAAATGAATTGTAGATGATTGTTCTGTAATTGCAAGATGTAAATGTCAGGCTACAAAGAATGTTGCCTAATGAATGACTTTCAGAGATTATTTTCATTTTAAGTAATATTCATTTTCTTTCATGGATTTTTACTTTAATTAAGGATCAAATTGTTCAGAATGTTCCCTCCAAATTCCTTATCCTAGCTGATAGACTGATGAATCTCAATAATCTAAGTGGCATAATTTTAAAAATCTCAGTGGTATATTTTACAATCATGATTATTCTTCTTAGACAAGGGTTATTGAATTAAGTGAGCTATGCAGTGGTTAACTTTAACTGTATGCATTTATAACATTGGATGTCAAATTGCCATTTATCTGCAAGTTCAAGAGATAATATGCTGTAGATTTAAAATATTTTGTATAATGTTATTTAAAACATGAAAATACATTTTACTGTAAGATATATAAATATATTTAACTATTTGACTTTATAATATATACTTAGTACTGATAGGCTCTTCAAGTTACTTTTTAAAAGGCATTTAAAAATTAATTTTAGTGTTGATGGTCAGATGGCCTACCAGTGAAGAACACTTGAGGTTCTTGCAAAGGACCTGGGTTCAGTTTTCAACCCCCATAGAATGGCCCAGTTTCAAGATATCTGTTGTCATCTTCTGTCCTTTATGGGTACCTCTGTGGTAGACTTATAAGTATGTGCACAGAAAGCACTAACACACATAAATTAAAAATAAATAAATCTTTAAAATATAATTTTAGTGATAAATAATTATTTTCTGCTTAAACTCTGGTCATCTAACTTCTTATGTAAAGTATAGCTAGAGGAAATCAATTTTTGAATAAACACATATTGCAGTGGCTATATGTGCCACTCTGTGCAGAAAACTGCAGAGACTTTTATGAATGCTTATTGAGTTGTTTCTGGGCATTGAATCTGTGAATATTACTATTCAAATAACAGGGCCAACAAGATGTCCCCCATAAGCAAACATGCTGCAAATCAAGCCTGATAGCATGAAACCCTGAAACCCATGCTGTAAAGAAGGAATTTACTTCTCTAAGTTATCTTAGGACTCTACCCCTGCATAATGGCACATACATGCTTTCCCAAGCACATAATGTTCACACACACACACACACACACACACACACACACACACACACACAGGAATAGTTACCCTAATTGGAAGAATTTTATTGGATTTTATAGCTGTAGATCTCCAGTAGTGTGGCCGAAATTAGGAATGTGGTTTAATCTTTTAAAACTCAATTATAATTCCAGTAAATGGTTGTATGAGTTTGTTTTTGTGTACTATACATTTTTTTTTTTAGCAAAATGCAATAGGAAAATACAAAACATCTTTCTGACAGATACTTCCACAAGAAATAGGCCATGTGCTAGAATACCCACCCGTCATGTCTTCACTGAGTGCTAAGGGACTGGCTGTGAACAGGCCAGGAGCTTGCCACTGCCAGAGAGGTGGTAGATAATCCCTTCAGTCTTTAATATTAGAATAATCACCAAATGAAGCTTGAAAATGCTTCATACTAATAAAAGCAATCCTTAAACTCTATGTGGTTGAATATTTTTTTTTTAAATATAGCATTCCAAAGTTTCAACCTTGATGGTTGGTAATTTTTGGAAACAAATTTCTTCAAATCCCAAATTACAATTTAAAGAGGAGCAATAAGAGTCTTTTTGTTCTCCAATCTCTTTGACTAAAATGCACATCCCATTTTCCTCTTTCATGACTTTAATGAGCAGCAATCAGAATCACCCACAAGTGGTCCAGCTCACAAGGACCTCCAAGGAATGGCAGCATCTAAAGGGGGTCCAAAGCAAAACCAATTGCAAAGGGACCAGAATGAAAAGGGAAAATAGAACAAACATGGAGACAGAGCTTGTGCCATTTTGATGATGCCAAGGTTCGAAAGCTTCTTAAGAAAGAGGGGCTCACTCTATACCCCCACAGAATACTGGTTAGGAAAAGGGTCCCAAGAGATGCTATGACCATCAGCTGGAATATTATCCACACAAGCTGAAGTATCATCACCCCAAATAACTGCTTACTGATTACAAAGGGGATATGTTAAGTTACCTATTTATCACAAGGCCATCTGACATAGGAACCCTTGCTTGTATAGAACATGGATCAATCACTGCCACCTAACATAATTGTCCAAAATATTTAAACTGTGGTTGGCATTGTGGTTGTTTGTTTGTTTGTTTGTTTTGCTCTTTTGGTATGTGTTTTGATACAAGGTTTGACATTACAATGAAACAAGTAAGATCTACAACACAGGCCATTCGGAAGGCAACTGACCTATATTCAAAATGCCAATGTGGTGGTGGAAAAAGGGCAGGGGGGTGGTTGAAGGTGAGGTTTGCAGGAATGTGATGGAACACAGTATAACATCTGTACACAGGTTCATGCTATTATAAATATAGCTAGAACACATTTTATGGATAATTAGGTATCACTATGTATTATGTGGTGGAACATATTAACAAATTACTATCAATTTTCTTAGTTGCTACAAGGGTACTGAGAGTTATTTTTAAAAATAAAAAAGAAAGACAATGCAAACTGAATACTTGAAGGTGTCTGTATAACATGATAGTCACTGCTAACCTGAGCGATTCTTAAGTAAACACCCCCTCCACACACACAGGCACATGCACAATCAAAAACATGTGAAAAAGGGTTAAAGAGCTGACCTAGTGACATAAATACAGTCCTTGCAACCTTACACGTCTCTGTGAGTTTTAAAATGCTCCTTTTTACAAGATGATCTGTGCTGGCAAAGAGAGTGTCAGTGTCTCTGAGATACTCGTGAGATGGATCTTATCAGACTGGGGCAAGAGGCATCCTCTATCCTCTTGAGAGACTGCTTGACCATTTTATACTAGCTTTAAAATGAAGCCAGGCATGAGGAAAATGAAACAATAAGAAGTAATATGCATATACAACTCTTGGAAGAAGTTAGTTAATCAAATGAAAAATACATTTAAAATGTAAAAGAAATATATATTTGAAGTGTGTGTATGTGTGTGTTTATTATGTATATGTGTGCATATGTATATCTCTGAGTGTATGTGTGAGTATGTGCGTGTGTATCTATGGGTATATGGGTCTGTGTGTGCAAATATGTATGTATGTACATATGTATGTATGTGTGTGTATGTATGTAATGTGTGTGGATATATGTGTGTGTATCTTAATGTCCTTTACTTTATTCTCATTTTAAGGGCAAAGACATAAGTTTTGGTCCTGATAGGGAAGTAACTAGAGAAATGAGTGCGGAAAGCCTACCAGGTCTGGGGAAGGGATTTTTAAATCATTTGAGCATGAGTAAGAACCAAACAAAAGAGATCAAAAATGAATCTCTAGCTCAAACTTCGAAGAACTCTATGAATGGTCCTTCCTAAGATCCTCTAACTAATTTGCATAGTTTACATGTTTCTTGTAAATGTAACCTAGATGATAAACCTAGATCCTTCCAAACCTACATACATAAGTACAGTAGGGGATTATTTGAAAGAAACAGAGAAGTGTAAGGTTCTTGGATGTATGGACTGCAGCAAGCCAGAGAATCATCTCTAAAGCTGGAGCAAGTACAGATCCTGCAGTGGAATTATTAATTTATTGATAGTGAAAGAGGGATTCATAGACTGTATACTTTCTAGTCTCACAAGCTCTTGGCCATGCTGGCACCAAATTTTAAGACTAAGATTTCAATTTTTGTTTTTTTTTCTGTACCATTGTGAACTTTCCTTTTGTAGGAATTAACAGTATTTTTAACCTGTCCTTATTAGGGTTATAGAAAAAATCATCTGGCTAGTTCCTTGGAGTAAAATATAAACTTGATAGTTTGAACTGAACTATCAACCATATTGTCATTTGCTGTGGGCCTATACCCCACCTTGTTTGTCTAGTTTTTTAATGGGTACATTGAACCAGTTATCATAACATAGTGAATGGATTTATTAATCAACAAATAATCACAAACAGAATAAATCAGACCAAACAATACAAATTCAATATCTCCTGAGTTCTAGTATCAGGAATCTGGACAGCTGTTGGCTGGGTGCTTCCAATGTCTCATTGTGCTGAAGGGCATTTCCTGGGGTTTTCATCAGTTTCTCTGAGGTTTTGAGAACTTCTTTCAGTGTCACCAATTACAGTTTCATTCCTTCTGTTGTAGTCTGCAGTTCCTGTGTTCGTTTCTTTTTAAAATTGTAATTGTTTTGAGTGTGAGTGAGTGTATGTGTTGTGTGTATGTATATGTGCATGCACATACGCACACTTGGGTGCACACATGCACTTGTGGCATATGTACATGTAACTGTGGGTGTGCTTTTCAATATTGGTTGTCTCTCCTTAATGGCTAAAGTAAACTTTATTTATTTATTATTTATGAAGCACAGTTTCTCAGTGCAACTGAAACTCACTCTTTCACATAGACAGGTTGTCCATCAAGCTTCTTAGATCTACCCATCTCTGGTACTACGGTTGGGATTCAAGGTGATTGCTATCATACACAGCTTTTTCATGAGCTCTAAAGGCCTGAATTTAGGTCTTTGCTCTTGCATAGCAAGCAATGCACTCACTAAGGCATTGCCCTACTCTAGTTTCTGTTTTCTTCCTGATTAACAATGAAAGGTCATGGTTATTTCTAATGACTTCATTTGTTCTCTACAAATGCCTGTCACCATAGCACAGCAGTTTTCTTCTTCAAGGCTCCCTGTGACTTTCTTTAGCAAGCTCAGTCCATTGTGCACAAACATCATTGTAGAGTGACTTCACCATTCAGTGTAGAACAAAACCTAATGTAGGTTTAACTGAATCCTAATCATAGTCCCACCTGCAGTCCGAGGGCAGTGCTGGTATGATGTGGGCATGCCAGGGCACCTCTTAGAATTCCACTGTAAACACAGTTACTTTTAGACATTTTATAATGCAAAAGATCTGAACATGTTCTCAGAATTCCCTTGCAAAAAAGAAAGGAAAGAAAGAAATAAATCTTCAAACCAACAAAAATCTTCCCCAATCAAGAAACACACAGGACAAGGATTACATTATTCCTGAAACAGTAAGTTTGTTACCTCTCTTTGATCTGACTGAAACTGCCTCATTTGTTAACATTGCTCCTCATTTTTAGGGAATCTATAATCATTTTCCTTTGGAAATTATTATCCTTTGAATATGTATAGTTTTGTAAATATTCAGCTCTGTTTTGTGGAGGTGAACAAAGATTCTGTCTGGCAGTTGAATGGGACATGAGCTTATAATGTAGCATTGTGTTAGATTGTTAAAAAGGCTGGGCCTACTATAACAAAGATTAAAACACTACAGAGGGTGTGTCTGTAGCTTTGATAAGTGTTAATTATATTGTCAACTGGAAACATGAAAATCTAACCTCTCCAACTTGTGTCTTGCCACATGGGCCAAGGATCTGATTAAAAAACAAAAAGACATTGTTATTCAAATATGGGGTTTTTTGCACTCCTAAAATGTCTTTGCTCCTTTACACTTTTTTTATTTATTATTAGTAGTATTGAGATTTTTTAGTTTAGACCTTCAGGTTGAGCTCCCCTGGGGAATCTCAAAGCTGCAAGTTCTAGTAGAGTCACTGAAGTGTTTTCTAAGTGATAAAAAAAAATGCACCAGATTCTGTGAGACTTGTCTGGGGCTTTGATCACAGTAGGTCAACTTTCAAAGTCAGGAGATCTCCATAAAGATGGAATCACAAAAAGCCCAGCTTCTGCTTTTGGTCACTTAAAGGTGCTAATAATCTATTTGATACTTACCGGTAAATATATCCATCAGTTAAGGTTATATATATTTAGAAAGAAGGAAAATGCCTACAGAAAATGAACATTTTCCTGCTGTGCAGAGTCTGTGAGATTCTGTGTAGTGTGAAGATATCCATTGTGACTATGATAAAAGAGAGGCTCTTCAAGTTCTGGAAAAAAAGAAAAGCTTTTCCTTGTGAAAGGCTTTGCAGTTAATGTTTTCTAAGTAGAAATACTAAATACAGAATTGACATGATGATCAGAATACAGTAGATATTTCTTGTCACTCTTCTGCTGATTTCCACCATATAACTTTAACCTTGACTTCTTTAAAGAAGGTCAATGCCACTTGTGCACAGAATGATGGGCTCAAAGACCAGGTCCCTCCCAACCAGCTGGCCTTGGATGTCAGAGAGAGTACTTTGTGAACATTTTAATAAGTTCGTGATACCAAAGACAGATGGTGACTTGAATGAATTATGGGATGTCAACACAGCTCCCATGCTTTCCACAGGGGGTTAAAAAACACAGGGACAGAAAGACTGTGCACAGAAAACGATTAAATGAAGCCATACAACAAAAATGATTTGAAGAGGCAGAAAAGATTTCTTGCCAGGGGGTTAACTGTGACATGACATTTTGAGGAAGAAAAGAGCATCTGGCCATTCTAGACAGGCAGGTCGAATGTTGGTAGTACAAATGACAGCCAAGGTCAAAGACAAAGGCATAATGGGCCAGGAGTGGAGAGGGTAAACATTTTATAAGATTTGAAGAAGCCAAGCAGAGTTTGAGTATGCTTTCAATGTACCTTCATGTTTGAAATAATACTACCAACTTAAAGCTTCCATGGTGATAACAATCAGGCATTTAGATCTCTTTCTGTAAAAGTACATGTACACACACACACACATACACACACACACACACACACACACACACACACACAAAGAGAGTCAAATAAAACCACTGTAGTAGGCTTTCCCCCCTTGAAATCAGTGATACTGATCACTTGTCATAGTTTGGCATTTGTTAGCAATTCTAGGTGATACCCTTCCAATTTGTTTGTTTTTTACTATCATTCTAAGAAAGATTTTCCAGAGAGAAACAAGATCAAATGTAATCAAATTTGTAATAAAATAACATTCTTCAGTAGTCAGAAAAGGAAGGCTTGACGTGAAAATGTCATCCAGCAAAGTTGATATTTTAAGCTGTCTTTGCTCTTTTGTGAAATGCTGAAATCAAAACTTTTTTTGGATCACTGAAATTCAGTAACTATTTCATTGAGTACTTTTGAAATTGCATTTGAAAAGTATAAATGGAAACTTTTATCTGATTGGAGATAAGCTGGATCTAACTTTTACCTGGTAGGAAAAAAAATGCCCAAAGATGATACAAAATGGCAAGGAAATGGAACCAGTCCAGATTTCCATCAAAAGAATGGATAAGGAGAATGTGGCCTATATACACAATGGGCTTTTACTCACCTATACAAGACATTTGGTAGGAAAATGGATGGAGCTGGAAACTGTTCTAGGCAGTGAGGTGACAATACTTGGAAAGACAAAAGTGTGTATTCTCTGTATGTTCAGATCCAGGCTTCTGGTGTTTTCTGGTGTATGTACATAAGGGTTGTAGAAGCTGATGTAGCCAGTGGAGGGGAACAAAGGCATTTGGGGGGGGAGCAAAAGGACCCACATTCCATGAAAGCAGAAAGGCAACTACTGGGATGGGAGGACCCATGGGGATGAAGGAGGCAGGCTGAGAAGGTGGGAGAGAAACAAGGAAAGCAAATGCAGTTTGAGAAGAAACCAATAGGTAAAGAAACCAATTCTTTATAAGCTAATTAGTTAGGCACAGGAAAAGATTAATGGCAATCATTACTAGAATAGCATTTGTACCAATAAAACAACCAGGAAAATAACAAAAGAAAGTATTACACACCATCACCAGTTTGAATGGATCTACTGGTCTGTTGCTCTCTCAAGTAGGAGAAATGTGTTGTAGGTTTCATAAACAGAAGTATACAGCTAGATACTAGCAAAAAGGAGAAAATATATTTAAAAGTTGGTGAAGTTATTTGCCCAATGTATGGCATATATAACTATTTCTTTTATGGTTTTAGTATTATTTTCTTGCCTTTAAAATATGCAAATGTTGTTTTATGTGTATCAGTGTTCTTGCCTAGAAGTATGAATGTGCACAAAGTGTGTACCTGGAGCATGTGAAAGCCAGAAGAGGGCATTGGATCCTCTGAAACCAGAGTTACAGATGACTGTGAACTGCCCTGTGGGTTGTAAGAATTAAACCCGTTTCTTCTGTAAAAGCAGCAAGTGCTACTAACCGATCCACCTCTGCAGCCCATTTTCCTGCTTCTTAATTGTTTACTTAGGCAATGGTACTGGAGAGTTTTATTTCAACTTCACACAAGCTAAAGTCATCTGAGAGGAAAGAGCCCCAATTGAAAATATGGCTCCATAAGGTTGTAGGCAAGCTTGTAGGGTATTTTATTAATTAGTGATTGATAGGAGAGGGCCCAGCCCATGTTTGTTGGTGCCATCCGTGCATAGTCCTGGGTTCTGTGAGAAAACAGGCTGTGCAAGCTCTGAGCAAGACAGTAGGCAGCACCCCTCCATGGCCTCTGCATAAACTTCTGGGTTCCTGCCCTATTTGAGCTTTTCATTGATAAACAGAAAGTGTAAGCCAAATAAACCATTTCCTTCCCAAATTACTTTAGGCCACAGTGTTTCACCACAGCAATAGTAACCCTAACTTAAAAGGCATTAGTAATAGCAACTTTATCTTTAATTTTTCCATATTTTTATTGGTTATTTTATTTATTTACATTTCAAATGTTATCCCCCTTCCAGTTTTTCCCTCTACAAGCCCCCATCCCCTCCTCCTTGCCCCTGTTTCTATGAGGGTGCTCCCCCTACCTGCCCACCCACGTCTGCCTCAGTGTTGTATCATTCCCCTATGTTGGGTCATCGAGCTTCCACAGGACCAAGAGGCTCTCCTCCCATTGATGCTAGAAAAGGCAGTTCTCTGCTACATATCCAGCTGGAGCCATGGGTGCCCTCATGTATACTCTGTGGTTGGTGGTTTAGTCCCTGTGGGCTTTGGAAGGGTCTGGTTGATCGATATTGTTGTTCTTCCTATGGTGTTGCAAACCCCTTCAGCTCCTTCAGTCCTTGTCCTAACTCCTCTATTGGGTACCCCGAGCTCAGTCCAATGGTTGGCTGCATGCATCCACATCTGTATTTGTCAGGCTCTGGCAGAGCCTCTCAAGGGACAGCTATACTAGGCTCCTGTCAGCATGCTCTTCTTGGCATCAACAGTAGATGGGTTTGGTATCTGCAGATGGTCAGGAATTTAAAAGGAGGTGTGTAGCAGTGGGGAAGGGGGATCTGGGAATAGCCACTCGAAAGTCCCAGATGCCAGGGACCCAAGAGATTCCCAGGACCCAACATAGAGGACATTAGCCAAAATACCCAACAAAGGGGAGATAGAACCTGTAGAGACCATATCCAGTGGATAGGCATGGCCCTCGGTTGAGGGATGGGGCCACCCACCTCAAAAATATTAATGCAGAATTCCTCCTGTCAAAAGGAAATACAGGGCCAAAGAGTAGAGCAGAGTCTGAAGGAAAGGCGCTCCAGAGACTGCATCTTTATTTTTATAAAACAGATACATGAATCCTATCTGAGACTGTCTCTGCTATGCTTTTTTTGCATCCTATCCTCAACTCCAGCCAACTACAAATTCTGTAATTTTTTCAAGCTTGCTGTACTTCTGCACTGCACTCCTCCTCACATTTCTGCTTATCTCAATTTCCTGCTGCCCCTGATACTTTCATACAGCGGATGCGTTCTTCCTTCCTTGGCTTCTTCTGCATATATCCTTATAGAATGCCCAGAGACCTTTCTCTGATCCCTCTGAACAGATTCTGTCCATGCTGCCTGTGATCCCTAGCTTCCACAGGGTTTTCTTTAAGCACTTACCAGTTTTCAGTTCTTACTTGCCAAATGGCTCTTTATTGCCCATACCACAGCCCACTGCATTGACTCTGAGCTCCACAGGGCAGCTCTAGCCTGTTGCCAACCCAGAGACAGATGGGCAGTCAATGAACAGGAATGTCTTGTGTGGCTAGAGGAAGTTTTAGAAGACATGAAACAGCAAATGACTTGTGGAGTTGACTACACCTAATTGAGGACACCTAATGTTTCTAACTGTATTACAAATGTTCAAAGCTTTCTCTTTTTAAAGAACATGCATTATTGCAATTGCTGGCAGCATTAAATGGTGCATGTAAGGCAATGTTGAAACTTTCTTAAAATAATTCTTGGAGGCCAACATTCTTCACAGTGTAAAACATGTTTAAGTATTCAGAGAAAAAATATAAACCCCTTAAAAAGAAACAGCAGCCCTCTGCCAAAAGTAAGTTGGAAATTAATCCAGGAATGTGAATGAGACATAAGAGCAAATAAATACTATAGTTATACAAAAAAGTTAGAAATAATATGTTAATTAAAGTTACAAACACAAACCAAAAAAAGCCAAAGGACACTGCAAAACTAATTCCCTTCCTTCTGTGTGTGGCAAAGGCACAGGCTATCAAACTGTGCTCAGCAAAGCACCTCAAAATGACTGAAGAGCCATTGAACACAACACTGTGGTGTATTGTAGGCTCTCCTCAGTTCAGTTGGCCTGGTTGTGCCTGATAGGTCCTTCCATTTGGTAATTACACCAATTTGGAAAGCCATTTTATACTGTCATCAACTAATAGTGACTACAATATTTTTTATGAATGCTGTGTACCAAATGCTGTACATCTTACATACATCTGGTTATTTAATGTTAGCACCAATGGCATGAAAAACAAATAAAATATCTTTATTTTCTTTGACCAACAATGAGGAATATCACAAAAGGTCATACAGCTGTGGATCTTAAGGACCATAGTGGATTTAATAGTTCATTTGAATTTGATTCTTCCTGTTTTTCCTTACATGAGTTCATGTATTCACACATGAACTTCCTTCCTGGAATTCACACAGGAGTTTTTCTTTGTGAATCAGGATGAAGCAATTTGTTTGGGAAAGGCTGCAATATTCTAAAACCAGAGCAGACAGGAGCAATGCAAGCCGCAAGGAAAGCCAGTCCAGCAATTCTGGAGACCTGCCAAAGTTGCAGGGTGAAGTAATTTCCCAAGAAATAGTCAAGAAAATATATGTGGGACACTAGGCCAGGGGTGCTTAGCTTTGGTTCTGTTGTGTTTAGGAAGTGGCTATAAGCAATAACAATTCATGGCGCCAAAGTCAGGTTTCATCAGCCTGTAGTCTGTAATGCAAATTAATAATAACTCATTCATTGTTCCTTCAATATTCTTTCGTGCCCCCATCCCTGTTAATGATGCTATACATTAAAAATATAAATGTATAAAGATAAACAATGAGAATGTGCATATTACCACATAGTAATATATCTTACATAGAAAAGAAACCTCTTATCCAACATAACAGGAGCTAATATTTAGAGAGTGCTTATCAAGTACCAAGGCATGTGCAAATCATGTTGCCCATTTACTGTATGTTGCTATCTTCTGAGCCAAACAGCTGTCATCCTCAGGAGTTTAGCTGTGGCTATTCACAAACTGGACCATTGTGTAACTCTAGTTCCTCAGCAAAAGGAGGAGTTGGAAAGGTAATGGGGCCCTCACCTGAGTTCCCAGCTACTCCACTATTCTAAGCAATTTTACCCTTCTTGCCTGTGACCTTGGGAAGGAGATAGAATATATAGACTGAGGAAGGCCAGAGAAGAGAGGGACCATTATAGGGCTCTGTGAAAGCTGTTAGCCCTGTTGAGTAAAGATGTTCCGGTGCAGACTTACATGCAGCATCACCCCACCCCATAAGCATCTGCTTACCTATGTCTTACAAATAGGAACATAATCCTTGGTTCCCCAGTTCCCTGGAGTAAACTGTGGTGGAATAGAATCTGTTGTTTGGACATTAGAAAGAGGTAGACTTTATTTATGTCTTCTATAGAGAAAAATTTAGCAACAACATTCTCACTTAATTCTAGTAAAAATGCTCTGCAACTGTGTCAGTTGATTGCTATTCTATTCTTGAGTTAGGTTGGCTGAGTTTGAGGTCACGGCCATCTTAGGAACTTGTGAAGTTGGGACTGGAACTCAGGGCTTTCTTACTGAAAGCAAAGCCAGTCCTGTTTTCCACCCCTAAGGAAAACTGCCTCAGCCTCTGAGCAGCTCCATAAATCATCCAAAGTGGTGGCCCACTTGGACTCTCATTGTTTACAGCTGACTTCTCACTCAAAATACAGCAGATGCCTGTACACACAGGCCACTTCCCACATACACACAGGTCATTCTTTCCAGGACTTCCTGTGCCCTTTGCTGAGACCAATCAAACCCTCACCTCCCTAACCACAAATACTTGTTTGCTCCCACAGCCATTGTCTTTTATTCCATTATGAAACTGTTCTCATCACTGTAGTTAACCTTTGCTACAAAGTGTCTCAAGTATTCATCTGTTCCCAAGTTCACTGTTTTTCTCTCCTAGAGGAATCCAAACCTTGCCTGGAAGCATCCTTATATTTTATGCATGATCTGCAAATGATTAAGTGATATAAGATTTACTGAGATTTATCCAATGCTTGTACTAAGTACTTACTATAAAAAGACAAATTTTAAAAAATTGGCTCTGGAGAGGTTAATTATACCATAACTGGAGCTTCAAAGGCTTCAAATAATAGGCTAATTCTGTGGACCTTGAGCATACACAGAATTCATCTTACAGAGACTAGAGTAAAATTTCTTTCTTTAGTTCTAAAGAGCTTCCTCAGATACAGAGAACATGGAGGATTTGGGTGATCAAAGTTAGTAACTGACTCTGCCTTACATCTTAGATCTGCTAATTTAAAAATCTAGAGGATTTTGTTAACCTTACATGGCCCAAGATCTTCCAGGAATGTGGGGCTGTTGGGTCCGGAGTGGGGCCTGGAGATGTGTGTGTTTCATGGGTAGCCCTCTATCCTGCAGAGCCTCGGATACCCGCCCATGATACCAGCCTGCCCAGGCAGACTTGCTGCCTGGTTCAGAAGGAAATGTCTGTGCTTTGTGCCAGTGATGAATGTTAGTGAAAGAGCATGTATTTGCATACTTGCATAACGCGAATCTCAAAGTCAAGAGTCCTTTTTTAAAATCAAACTAGAAGTTGGGGTTTGTGCCTTTTGAAATCACAGCTTCAGACATTGATGGTTTTCATTTATAAATCCTTCCCACCCAAAAGCACAAGGTACTTTATAAACATTAACCAAGGGAGAAACATGAATCTTGACAAAAACACTGTCAACTGGATAAAATGTTTTTAGTAAATGAAAAAAAAAAATGTAATTCAGCCTTTCAAATTGAATTTCAAATGATATTTCCTGCTCTGGTGGTGTGTGCATCCTGCTCCTGCTTCTCAAGTTCTAAATATTTACTTGGACTTGGATGGTCTCTCACACACCTGCAGGTGAATCTCTAGCTCCCTGTCAGCTGAGGGCACACAGTATTTGTATTGCTACTTTGAAGAGAAGCAGTTTGAACGCCCTGTTACCATCTCTCCACCTCACCCTGAAAGGACCTGGGTTTATGCCTTGCTGGTTGTCTCCAATCTTCCTGAGGAGACTTATTGAATTTTGAATGTAGGCCATCATCTGTCCCCTGTTCTGTCACAGTCTGCTGAACATTATAAATTTTATGGACTTCAAACACCTGAAATTTTGACAAAGCATATAAAACGAGTTCGTTCCTTCTTACCTCTGAAATTCTTCTATTCCATGAAGTTTCTCTCCATCAGCTGTAGAAATCCATACCTCTGCTCTGCTCTGCGGCTTAGGCTCATCGTTGCTATGGCTTTTCTTTTGCCTTCCGTTCCCTTACTATATATTGCTGTTGTCCAGAATTTAATTTAGAAAAAGACTTTAAAAGACTGGCTAGATAAAGTTGTTTGATATTCAGGGGTCTTCGTGTTGCAGATTGTATCACCATGTGAAATTGACATAGGGGACTTAATTTGAATGTAAAAATTGAAGCATTCAGTTCTCTCTGTGTGATCTCAGGGTCTCTGGGAATGTTTCATGTGATATTTCATTTTGGATAAGATATAAAACAAGCACCTTCCTTAACAAACTTTAAGGAAAATGAGATCCCTTGTATTTAGGCAATACTTATAAATTAGGCAAGTGCCCACATTAGGTTGTTCTCTTTATGCTATAACTAGGTCTTTTTGTAAAGCACATTTTGTATCCCACAAAAAAAAGAATCAGCCGGCTTCAAGTAAAAATGAAAGTTACACTCAAATCTCCAAATGTATAATATCCCTGAATAGTATTTCGTGAACAACCATTCCTGAAATTCTGTAAGAAAGTAGATCATCTCTCTAGCAAATGCTAGCATCATGCAGACTCAGCTAGAGGGGCACCACTGAAAACTGATAATTACTGAAATAAACCTGTATGTCCATCCAGGTGGAGTTGCTTCAGCATGCTCAGCCAAGGCATTTATTATCAAATGCTTTATTTTCTTCTAAAAGATGAGTCCAGTATTAATTATAAAGTTTGGATTTTCTGCACAACTATCTAAGAAAGCTTCATTATTGATGATCCACTCAGAAAGTTCTATAGACCTATAAACCTATTTCATGGTTGATATGCTAAAATGATCGAATTGATCAGAAGAAGATGTTGAAGTCTGGCATTCTGACATGAAATAACATGTAAACACTTAGAATTAATATTATTAAATATCAATTATATAATCACCATTTTTCAAAAATATCAAGATGAAGAAAAGTAGTCTTTTAAAACATGTTATTTATGTGATTATATTGAAAAAGTTCTCTTTTTGTACAGAGACATATGAGTCACTCAACAAGTATGAACTTATGCCAAGTGACTCCTAATTTCAGATTTATTTTAGGGAACTGCATGTAGGCAAAAAAGAAATTAAATTTGTCAGCAGAGGAAAATCTGTAATACTTCATGGGAAGAAAGATATTTTTTCAGGTATCACTACCTCTGTGAATTAAGCTGAATGGCATAGGTAAAACCTTAACAGTAGTTAATTGGACATGGTAGAATTATGAGTAATTTACATTTGATGTTTAGTTTTTTTCTTATTATTTAGCATCCATTTTGACTGGGAAAGAACATGTACAGTCACTCTAAGCATGTTCTATGGAAAGATCTTCATGCTGCACCCTGAGGTGTTGGCCTTGCTTGTCTCCTCATCTCCCCATTCCAAAGCTGACTTTCATGCTCTCTTTTTGCTGCACTTATGGTAGCCTATCTCCTGCTTCTCCTTCCTGATGCTACCTACATCTCACCTCTTCATATTTTAAAATTAACTTACTCTCTATGCAGACAAGGCTTTGCAGTCCAGGCTGGCCTCAAACACAGGATCCTTCTGCCTTGGCCTCTTAAGTACAGAAATTACAGGTGTGACATGTACAGCCCTACCTATAAACTCTGCCTCCTGAATTCTGATAACAGTTCCCTAATCTTACCCTGAAACCTTACCAGTGTAATCTTGTTTAGTAGAGACAATAAAATAGCAATATTTGGGAAGTTTCTATTAAAGCATTTTCTAAATTAGAGGCATTCTACCTCATTTTTAAATTGGAACTCTTCTAAGTATTAATTTTAAAGTAACTGACACTTCAGTTGTCTTATAATATTTATTTTTCAAGAAGCAATGCGCCTAAACTACAAATTCATATAAATGCAGCTGACATAAAACAAGGATTCTAAATTCCTTGCAGGCTTTCCTGCTAAAGACTCTGAGTCTGAGAGCCATTAGGTATTGGCAATATATATATTCATTTCAGTAATAAAAAGAAAGCTCTAAACTCTCTTAATATCACAAAATTTAAAAAGAATTGGAAAGACGAACTCAACATGTGGATCAGTGTCCTTTACTAGAGGTTCCTCAATGAAAACTACATCATTCAATGGAACAATGTCACATTTAACTTAACACTGCCCATATTCTGAGCTGACACAGACAGGGTAGAAAGCTATGTAAAAAATATGGTTCATCAGGGCTGGCCTAACTTGTAGCTCTCTTCAAAAGTTGACTACTTCAATAAAAACCTGGGCTCTACCCAATAAAGAATCTATAAAAGAGACATGCCTAGGTCCATGTTATAAGAGAAGTCACTCAGCCATCAAAGGGAAATTAATAGTTCCATGTGGTAATGATGTTAGGGATTTTGAAATGTGCCATGTGGAATCAGAAAGATTATTTGATTTGTTGATAGAAACCAAAGCTGATACCAGTACTGAAATGAATAGCAGAAGCATACTTGTTTGATGGAGATACAACCTAGATCAAATGAAAACACTACCAACAAGCCAGCGTCCCAGAATATAAACAGTGTGGGCTGAGGATACAGACATGTCTCTTCTTCCTTCCTTATACAGTTTCCTAAACACACAGCGGGCAAACTCCATACATTCAAAGGCAACCTAGGAATAGCATTCTGGGAAGGAGCCAAGAGGTCCTGGGTGTTGTCACTATTCAGGAAAATCCTGGTCCCACTTCGCGGCTGGAAATTCTCTCCACTCTCTTCTGCTCTCCAGGGATGGGGGAAAGTCAAAGAGAGACATAAACACTCCAGTGGATAAAATGAGTGGTTACTAGTGAATGTATTGAAAAGCAAGAATCCAGTCTGACAAACATAGAATAGACCCAAGCAGTGCAAATAAATGAAATGCAAAATAAAGTGCTTGGCAAAAAAGCTGTGGGCCATCTAGAATTAGAGGCCATCAACGGAGATGATTTCAACTTCAAGGGCATATATTTGGAAATTCCATTACGTGGAGACCAGCTAATGCTGCAGCAGGAGAGCCCCAGTGTGTACTAGAGAGAAGGCATAGATTTCTTCACTATGGATGTATTCAACTGCCTGGGATTACAATTCAGTTGACATCGTCAGCCATAAGAATTGAAGTTCTAAACTGTGGCCCCTCAAAAAAAAAAAAAAAAATCCATACTCAAGGCCCTTCTGCAGCTCTGTATACCCAGCTCAGCACTTACTGGGGTCCTTTCTTGTGTTCACTGGTGAGCAGTACTAAGAAGTATGAAATCTTACATTGCCATCACCATGTGTGGGTGGGAGTCAGTGTTGGAAGAGCTATTGAGAGCTCACCTTCCTGCAGAAAGTGTTGCTTTTCAGCAACCTGAGCAGCCTGCTTTTCCACCCTAGAAAGCCTCTGTGCCAATCAATTCATTTTGTCCACACTGGCAGTGGGGCTAGAAACCTTCGTTATCTCTGGGTAGCAGATAGGGAGCCAGTGCTTTGTGACTAAGGCCAGTTGACATGGCACTTAAGAGCCTGGATCTCGGCCCTATTGAATTTAAGCTGTGAGCTTCAGCTATACACTGTATCAACCTCCTCCAACTGAGCATGCCTGAGATCCACTATGACCCCTTTCCCTAACGTCCTCAAGCACTGGCCTGGCCTCTCTTCCTTCATCCCCTGGTCCCTTCATTCTTAAGAGTCTAGAATTAGGCATATAAACTTTGCTTTTAGAGAGAGGCAGAGAGGTAAATAGATAAAGCGATGAAAAGTAAAGAACCTGTGTTTTTTCTCTTCTTCTATCCTATTGTTATTAGATTTGGTCTTTACATAGTGTCCCAGATTTCCTGGATGTATTGTCCTTAACACTGGAAAGGAGGATGAAAGCACGAATGCTATGCATATTTGCTCTCTTAAGGTGAGAGGAAGCCTAGGAAGGCTCATCTGTAGGTTTGAAGTCAGTGCTAAAATGTCTATCTGAGCCCTGGGCAGACATCAGATGTTTTACTGACATCTTCTGTCAAGAAACGGGCTGTGAGGTGCAGGATCCTCTTCTATTACCTGCTCAGGTGGGGCACATAGATTGAAAGGAGGCATCACTGGTCCCTAGGATGATCCTCTCCAATATCCCCACCCGCAGAACTGTAACATACCAACAACTTTGATAGTTATAAGAAAACACTAACAAACAAGGGTAGGGTAAGCTTATGGGGAAAGTGAAATGAACTTAAAATGAATATGTTGGAATGAATAAAATGTATTTAGTCAAAATTATTTCAATTCTTTTCATATTTCCTAATGCTTTTAGACCATGGTATCCTGGAAAATCTAAGGTGACAAAGTTACCTTTGTTTTTCTATGTCCCACATGCTATTTGGGATGATTCTGTACATCTTCAGTTACAGGTTTCTCATCATAATACCAAAGAACAGACTCTATTTTTCCAGACCTACAGCTGAAGAAAGCCAGTGATATGTAATCCAAACATGTTGTCCAATACAAGCAATGGTCCCCTGAGATTCTAAGCTGGAGATCTACCTATAATCCCTGCATTTTGCCACTGTGTTGTCTCTTTGTTCATCTGAAGAGGACTCCTGCACTGAGTCAGAGGTGTAGCCAGCTAAATACAGCAGAGTCTATTAGCACAGGAAAAACAAATTTTACTCTACTCTGTCAGAACAAAGGGTTAGCCCAGAATAACCAATGCTTCCCACTAGAAGGAATAAGAAATGGCCCAGGAAGTTGTATCAGGCAAGAAAACAAGGGGACCAGATCAAGGAGCATTAAACCAAAACTAATCACATCATAGATGAACCTTCCAAATTATGAGAGTCATAAATCAGGCCACGAGGTTTTAGCAGCAGCAAAAGACTGGCTAGGACATGTGGGGTATGAATTCCAGAGGCCAGAATGATACTAACAGACTGGGGGACTGAGGTTCATGTGTGTCCTACTCTGTCAAGAGTCTATTTCTGATCTTGTATTTCCACAGGATGAACCCAGCCATGCAGAGTAGGGTTTCAAGTGCAAACTCAAGACTTTTTTTCACCTAGTAAGCAAACACAAAAGATTCACATCTCACACTATAAGTTGTGGAGAAGCACAAGTATAGTGTTTAGTTTCTTTAAAGTAAAAGGCTCCGATCACTGTCTCTAGTGATTCCCTACACAGCTAAAAATATCAGAGATGAGGGGCTGCTTCCCAAATGTATTAGTAACCTAAGTTCTTCTTTCTCCTATTCTTAAACCCAAATTATCGAGTAAGAAAATCTTTGTCCTCTCGTGCAACAGGGCCCGGAATGAGTGGAACACGAGTTTTGATGAGCTACCCTGAGCACATTGTACCCAAATGCCCTAATTGCAAATCACATGTCTCTACTTTACAAGTACCACCCTGCCTAGAGAAAATGGATGTGTCAGACATAATGTACTTCTGATTCCCTAAAAATAAATTCAGAAATTAAAATCCCTGGGGATTTCAGCTCTGGAGTGGCAGGGATTCAGAAGCCAGATGCTCTGTAGGCTCTTTGAAGTAGATCAAGTTGAACAATGCCAGCTTTACTCCTCTGAGGACAGACAGTACAAGTCTCTTCATTTCACTGGGTTCTATCAAGCTGGTCTTCACAGCAGGAATATATTAGGCGTTCCTGTGCACTGCCTTAATTCATCACACTCTCTTGGAGGTACTTGCTGAAAACAGTTTGTTTAGCTGTAGGTGGTTGTGGTTGCAGGTTTTATTTTGCCTTTTCAACTCAAGGATAGCATCATGATATTCTCCCAAAGAGACTGAATCAACAATCTATTATTTTAAGGACCCTTGTGCTCTATGGAGTATCATGCATTTCCTGTGAGTCCTTGTGAATCCAGAGAAATAAATATGTTGAAAGTTTCATTGGGTGTAATTTGGAAGGAAGTTAAATGGAAGACAGGCACATGTGTTCTCTCTCTCTCTCTATCTCTCTGTCTCTCATCTCTCTCATACACACATGCACACACACATACATATGCACATGTGCACAAGTACTGCTGGATGTATACAGAAGTATACATACAGAGACCAGAGGAAGATTTCATAGTCTCCTAACTCAGCATCCCTCTCTGAATATTAAGTTCACCTAAGCAGGCTTACCAGTGAGCTCCTGGGATCATCCTCTATCCACCCTCCCCCATCAGTGCTGGCAACTGCAGACATGCCCAGCTTTTATGG
Source organism: Rhynchomys soricoides (assembly GCA_019843965.1). Classification (NCBI taxonomy): domain Eukaryota; kingdom Metazoa; phylum Chordata; class Mammalia; order Rodentia; family Muridae; genus Rhynchomys; species Rhynchomys soricoides. The sequence goes on along the minus strand of JADRCH010000697.1, from coordinate 73,863 downwards.
GGATCTGGAGATTCAAACCCAGATCCAGTAGCTGTTCAGTAGATGATTGCCTTGACAGAGTTCTGTCCCTAAGCCCAGGATCATGGTTTATAAATGTGTCCTTCCAACAGAAAAATAAAACATTATAAAAATATTCTTGGACTAAGAGATGTTATGAAGCAATATACGTAGTTTCTAGGAGGAAGTTTTCTTTCCTGTACCCAGATTATAATAAGTCCTGAAGCCCAAGTATATTTCTTTATTGCTACAAAGAACATTGTCAACACATAGAACACTAGGTCTCAATCCAGTAATTTAGTCAGAAATTTTATTGCTATAGAAACTACAAGTGAAGACATCCCCTTAATGGGGGGGGGGAGGTAGAGGTAAAGCAGGGACAGAAGGACTGTTCCTGACTGGGATAGACTCTTACATTCAGTATTAACCAGGGATAATCAGTGGAGAACAGGAGAGTGCTTGAAGTGAAGATGCTACTGAAAACTCATAAGGAAACATGTACAAATTTCTTTTTTTTCTTACTGGATATTTTCTTTATTTACATTTCAAATGTTTTTCCCTTTCTAGGTCTCCCCTTCCAAAAACCCCCTACCCCAACCCCTCTCCCCCTGCCTCTATGAGAGTGCACCCCCACCCACCTACCAACTCCTGTCTTCCCTTCCTGGCATTCCCCTACACTAGGGCATTGAACACCCTCAGGACCAAGGGTCTCTCCTCTCACTGATGTCCAACAAAGCCATCCTCTGCCACATATGCTGCTGGAGCCATGGGTCCCTCCACGTGTATGCTTAGGTTGGTGGTCCAGTCCCCAGGAGCTCTGGGGGGTCTGGCCTGTTGACATTGTTGCTCCCTCCATGGGGCTACAAACCCCCTCAGCTCCTTCAGTCCCTTCTCCAACTCCTCCACCAAGGACCTCCCTCAGTCCAGTGATTGGCTGCAAGCATCTGCCTCTGTATTTGTCAGGTTCTGGCAGAGCCTCTCAAGAGAGAGCCATATCAGGCTTCTGTCAGCAAGCACTTCCCAGCATCCACAATAGCATCTGGGTTTGGTGGCTATATATGGGATGGATCCCCAAGTGGGGCAGTCTCTGGATGGACTTTCTTTCAGTCTCTGCTATACACTTTGTTTCCGTATTTCCTCCTATGAGTATTGTGTTCACTCTTCTAAGAAGCACTGAAGCAACCACATTTTGGTCTTCCTTCCTGGGCTTTATATGGCCTGTGAATTGAATCTTAGCTATTCCAAACTTTTGGGTTAATATTCACTTATCAGTGAGTGCATACATTAGTGAGTACAATGTGTTCTTTTGTAACTGAGTTACCTCACTCAGGATGATATTTTCAAGTTCCATCAATTTGCCTGTGAATTTCATAAAGTCATTGTTTTTAATAGCTGAGTAGTATTCCATTGTGTATTTGTACCACATTTTCTGTATCCATTCCTCTGATGAGGGACATCTGAGTTGTTTCCACCTTCTGGCTATTATAAATATGGCTGCTATGAACATAGTGGAACTTATGTCCTTATTACATGTTGGAGCTTGTTCTGGGTATATGCCCAGGAGTAAAATAGCAGTATCCTCAGGTAGTATTATGTCCAATTTTCTGAGGAACCGCCAGACTGATTTCCAGAGTGGTTGTACCAGCTTGCAATCCCACCAACAATGGAGGAGTGTTCCTTTTACTCCACATCCTTGCTAGCATCTTGTGTCACCTGTATTTTTGATCTTAGCCATTCTGACTGGTCTGAGGTGGAAGCTCAGGGTTGTTTTGATTTACATTTCCCTGATGACTAAGGATGATAAACATTTCTTTAGGTGCTTCTCAGCCCTTCCAGTTTCCTCAGTTGAGAATTCAGCTCTGTTTCCCATTTTTAATAGGGTTATTTGATTCTCTGGAGTCTAATTTCTTGAGTTCTTTATATATATTGGATATTAGCCCTCTATCGGATGTAGGGTTGGTAAAGATCTTTTCCCAATCTGTTAGTTGCCATTTTGTCCTATTGACTGTGTTTTTTTGCCTTTCAGAAGCTTTGCAATTTTATGAGGTTCCATTTGTTGATTCTTGATCTTGAACATAAGCCATTGGTGTTCTTTTCAGGAAAAATTTCCCTGTGTCCATGTGTTCGAGACTTTTCCCCACTTTCTATTCTATTAGATTCAGTGTATCTGATTTTATGTGGAGGTCCATGATCTACTTGGACTTGAGTTTTGTACAGGGAGATAGGATTGGATCAATTTGCATTCTTATACATGTTGACCCCCAGTTGAACCAACATCATTTGTTGAAAATGCTGTCTTGTTTCCCCTAGATGGTTTTAGCTCCTTTGTCATAGATCAAGTGACCAGAGGTGTGTGGGTTCATTTCAGGGTCTTCAATTCTATTCCATTGCTCTACCTGCCTGTCACTGTACCAATACCATGCATTTTTTATCACTATTGCTCTGTAGTACAGTTTGAGGTCAGGGATGCTGATTTCCCCCAGAAGTTCTTCTATTGTTGAGAATAGTTTTCAATATCCTGGGATTTTGTTATTCCAAATGAATTTGAGAATTGCTCTTTCTAACTCTATGAAGAATTGAGTTGGAGTTTTGATGGAGCTTGCATCGAATCTGTAGATTGCTTTTGGCAAGATGGTCATTTTTACTATATCAATCCTGCCAATTCAAGAGCATGGGAGATCGTGCCATCTTCTGAGGTCTTCTTTGATGTACGACTTTCATGTTAGTAACAATAACTGCAACTTTTGAGGACCGTACTTGAACCCCTAGTCACTTTCTCCTTCTCTAAAATGAGCAAGGTTGTACCTACTGCCTCCTCAAGTAGGCGGCATTCACAGTGATCACTCATTGTAGGGCAACTGCCAGGTGAATTAATTTTGTGGCCACATAACTTTTTTTTTTTTTTATGGAAATAATAGATAACAACCACATGGTGCTTTTTAATGTACTGACTCTGTACTAGCCACTTTAATATGATAAAAACATAAGGTAAGCACAGACCCTGTCTTATTTTGTAGATGAAGAAATGGAAGAAAAAAGTAAGTCAGATAATATATTACTGTAAAACAATTTATCTGTGTATGAATAAGTATCCTTGTCTCTGAGGTTAGTGATTTGCCACATCTACTTCTATATCATTCCTTTTGAAAGGTAGATCTTAACTAAAATGCTCTTTATGGTATGATCTAATAATTTTCTGTAAAAGGTATAACTCAGTTTTTATTTAATATTATACAACATTGCTATCAACCAATATTAAAATTATAGAATACACTTGTCTCAAATGAGGATTAGATAGGTGCATTGCAACTATCCTTTTAAAGTTCCTTAGAATTATTGAGTATATTACAGCCTACTCTGATAAGTAGAAGCTCATACTTCTTGTCTACTTAAGAAAATACTTAGTAATAATGATTGGCCAGTTTCTGTTATTGACCACTGGCTCTGAAGCTTTGTAGGATTTGAAGTTAGATGTTAACTATACAAGCATCATAATAATTGTGTATTACATTATAGTATATTCATTGTCACTAGGATCATATTACCAAAGCAAATGGAGGACATAAAGATGTACAGAATGAGTGTATATTCAGAACTAACATACAAATATTAACACAATTGTTGGGGTTGTGTTATTGGCTTAACAGATGATATAAAAAATCCTTGTTTGTGTAGCTTCATTGCTCACAACCTTTAGTAGGTAATTTCAAATTGCTCTTGTCCATCCTGAGAGGATACAATGTACATATCCTTACATTCTGAAATGAGCACATGGAAGTTAGTTTTATGGGTATGACATCACTTGCTAATGTCATATATCCAACGTATTACAATACATAATTCAAATCCAGCATTATAAGGAGCACTATGCACTCTTGCTGGATGTTTTTACTTAGGAATTAAAAGCAATGTGTTCTCATTGTATTTAATTTTCAGGAACATTTCTCTGGATTACAATAAATGAAGGGGGTTTGAAGACCATTTGTTTTTTAACACATTTTTATTTTCACGACTTGTTCAGTTTTCAGAACCAAAGTACAAATAGCTTGTAGACACTGACTAAGGCCTGAAGTTCTCTAGGAAGACTGCAGGTTGGCATTTGGAACTGTAATTGAAGATAGTGTCAGGAAGAGGACATGTGTCACTTATCAGAGAGTAACAAGGGTGGTTCCTCTGGTTGACATGCTCCCCATTTATTGCATGTAATCCTACTGGCTCCTCTGGTAATGGATCCACAACCAAGACTGGGGATATTCAGAACACTGGGTGCTAAATGAATGGAGCTGAGGAGCTAGTGAGTCAGCATGACTTGATCAAGTCAGTGCAAGGAGAATAATGTGTTCTCCTGTTCGGAGGACATGTTATCTTTGTATGTACCATACAAAGTGAGTCCTATATGTCTAAGATCAAACTTACCTGTTAGAGTCATTAGTATGCTATATTAGTGTTGCCATTTCTCACACATTCACTCATATTCACAATTATAATAAACCCTCTTCTGGGTTCCAGGCTCTCTTCCTATTCTGATATGGCAGAAACAAAACATCAGCTTAAGGAACATTCAGTCAGCACAGGATGATTCTTTCTACTGAAAAGAATGGAGATAAAAATAGAGAAAGCTCTCAATAGTTTTTAACACCATAAATGTGAGGTTAATGCAAACCAAACCCAAATAACAGTAGGGGAAAAGGGCTGCTGATAATGAATCCTGTAAAATTGGATGAGAAATAATGACGAGTGGAACTCATGGAGAGGAACCGAATCTGCAGTCCAGATAACAATTAGTAAAATAGAGAATAGAAAAAAGAATTTGTGAAATCTACTATGTGAAAGTTCACATGCAGTTAAGCTTAATCAATCTGCCTTCTAGCAATTGAAAGACCAGGTTCTGAGGCCATTGGAACATAGAGTTCTACATGGGGAGTTAGACTGTGTGTATGTTTCTTATGTAGTTATTGTCTCCATCCATCATGAGTGAATGGTATATAGTGACGAAAGACACTTCAGTGGCTTCTTCCTGAAAGAAGAAATATTTGAGTCTAAGGGAAAGTATCATGTCAGGCTTAGAGGTCATGGGTTATGTAGCTATAAGGGAATATGTATCCTATGAAGACACAGGAACTTGAATGCTAACAGAGAATACGTTAGGAATCAAGGCACGTGGGGGAAACCACAGATCTTGGAAACAAAATGGTAGTAATTCTATGGAGAAGACAAATATTGGATGATATGTCATGGGGCAGCAAGTAGCTGACCAGTCTTCCATTAATGCTCCCCTCTTTGTATTAGAGAAGACAATTTCTGCAGATCTGCTATAACTATTGGGTTAAGGTATATTAAACTAATAATTATTGGTTTAGCAAAAATGAGCATAGCAATGGCATATATAATATTTCTAGAAGTAGCAAGGTGGAAATGAAATGAAGGGGTAAAGATGAAGAGATATTGTCTCATGTTTGAGGCAATGAAAACTTGGCTCTGTTAAAATGGCAACAGTATACACATACTTGAAACTTGAAGGAAACTTGAAGGGGAAACCTAAGAAGCCTTGCTAACTTCTAAGGGGTAACATTTATGAAAACTCATTTGTAAGTAAAAGTCATGTACTATTGTTTTTAGTATGAGGTGCAATATCTAGAACAAGAAACCACTTGGAGCATACCAATTCTGACAAAGGCAATGCACATCAGTAGAAGTAAGGCAGCAGACACAGGAATCGAGCTTGTAAGAAATAGTAACAGGCACAAGTAGACCAGAGAGGATACCTGCAATGGAGGAGATATGTTCCAGGGAGTAGATCAACTACTCCAGTGGAAAAATTAGATAGATTAGCTCAAGGTTCTGCTAATTTCCTTTGTTACATCCACTGTTAATTTATGAAAAATATTAAATGCATTTTAATCATGTATGTGTGAATGTGTGTGTGTTTGTGTGTGTGAATTTGTGTGTGCGTGTTTGTTTGCTTGTTTATGACTATAATACACATTTGGAGATTATAGGACAATTTATGAGGGTCGGTTCTCTTCTTCCAGTATGTTAGTTCTAGAGATTAAACTCATGTCAGCAGAACATCTTGATGAGCTACTACAACTTTTAGATAATTTTAAAAACTAGGTATCATCAACTACTGGCTGATGTAGGAAACAGATTGATAACATCATTTCATATTTTAGAAAAAGTGCTTATTATTTCCCTAAGAAATTGTGTTTAGATCTGATTCCTACCACTTCCCAGAGATTACCACCACTTTCCTAACACCCCCTTCCCTAATGACCCAACTTTTTGTCCTTTTTTGTAATCCCTCAAGACCATTTTGTACTGAGAAGATGGAGTGTTGTATAGGTGCTCTATTTAGGGTTGAACATTCTTCGGCCTCTTAATTTTTGTTCCTTTGTTAGTTGAGTGTCTTAATCTTAATCACCATCTACTGAAAATAGAAGCTTCTCTGATGAGTGTTGAGAGGTACATTAATAATAAGTTTAACCAAAACCAATTAGGTGTCAGCCTAAGAAAATGTTCATTTGGTAAAATAATAGTAATAGGTTCTCTCCTAATGTCAAGGAACTGTATAGCCTACTTTGGGTTCTTGAACCACTAATGGTGCCAGGTATGAGTGAGAGTAAAGTCTAATCAGAAAGTGCTTGTTTTCTCCCATGATGTTTAGCCACAGTTGTACCAGCAGTCAGGGCTCCTTAGGCTGATCATTACTGTAGTTCACAGGGTTTCTAGATGGGTAAGTCAGATGCTTACTTCTGGTAGCATTTACAGCATCTTCTAGCACTATGAAATTTAACCAGTAGGGATGAAACTACAAGGTTAGTGCCAATTCAATTCCCAATAATATTGTTATTGCCAAAACTGAAAACAAAAATGATTACATTTTAAAATATCTTAGAATACTCCTATATTTTCCCATTATGACTTAATACCATGTTATTTCATCATTAGCTATACCACAGCAATATACTAAACCAAGCAGAGCTATATTGAGGATGCTCAGAAAATATACCTAGAACTTTGAAAAGGCACCATATAAAATTGAGTATGGGTCATAGTCTGAAGTTTGGATCCAGCATACCTAGTGACACTTATAAATATGCCCTGTAAGTCTGAGATTTTAATGGTCAAGCAATTAACCGGGAAGCTATAATTTTAATATATTCCATGCTTCTTCTACAGTTTCAAAATTGGACTTAGTATGCTCTCCTGCTTGATTTTATAGTACTACATATGCAAATAAATCTGTACATGCACACATACACAGTACAATATTAATTAATATGGTCTCATAGAAAAAAATATCTTCCAAGCTTTACTGATGTAACAGAAGGAATTTATATATTTTAGCAGATTATATGCATTAAAAATTTTATTTTGCAGTCTATAAATTTGAAAAATTATTACCTTCCAACATTTTAGAATCCTTCATATTGCACACATACAAAAAACCATACTGTTTCCACACAGTTACAAACAATGTAACTTGTTTCTTTGTCAGAAGTCAAAATCTAGGGCAAATCATATTATCTCTGAAAAGGCTTGTCAAAATCTTAATGGCCTCTGGGGCCATAGGTGATATGAGATCTATTCCCAGACAGCTACAAGTAATTATTGTGTCTGCCTTTAGCAAGTTACTTTGATTTCAAATATCTACTAGGTAGCAGAGATACAGTTAAGCAAGGCCTTTGCTGTCCATGCATATTACTAAATTTCTATACTTGTCCTTACCTTTACTTCATTTCTGTTTACTTTCCAAAAGCATTATTTTTTTTAAGAATTAAAAATGAAAAAAAAAACCACATTCTATGTGACCACAAGCTACATGTGATTACTGAGATTAGGCTGTATATCAGGATATGAGAGTAGATGTTACATCCAAGGGGCAGTGTGACTGTTGCCTATTGATCTATAATATAATAAGGAATTTGCATGTATTTTTACCTACTTGCTTTGTGTGTGAAACTCACAGATGTCCATCAGATTTCTCCCTTGCCTTAGCAGCTCTCTACATTACTAATAGGGCTGAATAGTCCTCCTGTATGTATCTGCTATAGCAGCTTCTGTCAGGGATTGTTATTAGGGAAGTTGTGTTCCAGATCTCTAGAACTGGCCACCTTGTGTGTCAGTGCATAATCTGTGTCCAAGAGTAACCTCCCAGGATATCAATCTATCAACAAAGAAAAGTAAAATACAAAACCTTAACATAGCACTCATGGTTTAACAAGGAGACAGTGATGGAGACTAAAATTTGATTACAATATTCCTGGAGGTAAGCAGATTCATTAGGACATGGGGTTAGGAGGATGTAGTAATTTCCTGGAACTGCTTAAACACAAAACTATGGGCTAGGTGGCTTAAATTAGTGAAAGTGATTTTCTCATGGCTCTGGAGGCTGGAAATTTAAGGTTGGGCTGTCAGCAAGTTTAGTTTCTTCTGGAGTATGTTTCCTTAGCTTGCAGATGGTAGGCTGATTTTTCCATGTCCTCACATGGCCTCTTCTGCTCTTGAAAATTACTAGTGTTTGCCTTTCTTTCTGAGAATGGAATCATGCTAGGTTAGGGCCCTTACCTCTACCACCTCATTTAACCTAAATCCCTTCAACAGTTTTCTGGCTCCAAAGTATAGTTACACTGAGATATAAGGAATCAATTAATTAATTGTGAAGTCATAACATTTGGAATGTAGCTATTAAGATAGTCTGTTATTTCAAAGTAGGAGCAGTCAGGGAGAAGTATACACTGCTTTTCTAAAGATCTCTTACATTTATAAAGTGGAATTTCATACAACACATTGTCTCAGGTTTGCTTGAAAGAAACATTTGATGGAAAAATTGCACTGGACGTAAATGAATATAACTCTAAAGTTCTTATACATAAAGAACAAATGAGTAGCTTACTTAAAAGACAGCCCAGAAAGCTCATATTATTAAATTTAGTCCACATTAGCTTTCTGTGGCTACTATCACAAATTAACACCATCCTAATATCATACAGTGACTCAAGTTCATGCTTTTCCAGCTGCAGAAGTCAGAAACTTGGAAGGGTCATAATGACTAAAGTTGAGATGTTCGCAGGACTTTCCTGCTTCTGGACCTCCAGTGGAGAATAGATACTCTTGTTGTATAGCTCCTAGACTATAAATGCATTCTTTGGCTCATGTTATTTCTTCTTCTGTCTTCAACACACCTCAGTATAACCTCATCACCCCTATGATGCCTTCTTTTTGGAAGACTATAAGTTGACATTTGTCTATCTAGATAACTGTGTCATTCTTTCCATCTCAAAACCCTTAATTCAATCACAAGTATGATGCCCCTACTACCATTTTATATAACATACAATGCTTCACAGTACAGCATGGACAAACTTACAGGACCATTGCTCTGTCTGCCAGAAGGTCTAAGGGTCTCAATCAGTGAGGCATCAGGGAGTCATAAAGCTTACTTAGAATATGGCTGCTCCAAGACAAGGCAAGTACATCATCTACACCCAATTCAAAGCTCCTTTACTTCTGCTAACTCTGTTTGCCTCATGCAGACATAGAAATAGGCAGCATGTTATGCTGTATGAATTGCATAAAGATGGCTTTTGTTAAAACACACAAACACGCACACATCAAACAAAGAAAAAACACAACATAATAAAACAAAATCAAAGATGGGCCCGTTAGAATGACCCATCAGGTAAAGGCACATCTTGACCAGCCTGACTATCCAAATTAGAATTTCCAGAACCTACCAGCAGAAGAGCACTGACTACTGATAATTGCCATGTGTACCATGGCACATGCATCCCTACAAAAAGTCATAAAATAATACAAAACCAAATATTTTTAAAACTGATACATAAAACCAGAAAACTGTATTAAATATTTTTATGCAGATTTTTATGTATGCATAGGTTGTGTAATGTTTAATCCATGTTAAACACACATTTTCCTGGTCATCCATCATTTATGTAGAGTGAAACATTTAAAACCTATCTGCTTGATTTTTAGGCCCCATTGATTTTAGACTCACTATTTACAGTCGTGTGCTGTCTAGAAGCTCACAAGACTTTCAGTCATAAAGCAAAGTTTTGCCAGTGTGGTACAACATGGATGGAACTGGAGACCATGAAAACCATACATAGGAAGAAAAGGCATCCCATGGCGTCACTTGCTTGGGGAAGCTGAAAATGCTGATTTCTTAGATGCTGATGCTATATTGGTGGTTACAGAGCACAGTCAAGGAGTGAAATAAGGTTGACCAATGAGAACTAAGATGGAGCAAATAGATTGTATTAGTCACTGTGCTTTAGAGAAACAAAGCTGATGAAATATATCTATTGATATAGATATATTAGTCAGAAACATTAGATATAGATATATAGATATATATGGATATTAATATGTCTTTATGAATGGGGTTTACTAAAATGGCTAACAGATTCTGGTCTGACTATTCCAACAATGACTGTTACCTAGAATGCAAAGTGTTCAGTCTGTGAGTCTGGATGTCTTAGCTGGGCTTAAGCATATGCCAGAATCCTAAAGAAGTATGTTCTAATACCAATGAAGCAACAAACTTGATAGGGAGAATGAAAGCAACAGACAAAAAGCAATAGTTTTTATCCCTATATCCTTGGCCACCAGAAGGTGGCCAAGATTTAAAGTAGATCATCCCATATCAAATGATAAAATAAGGAAAAATCCCCATCCAAACAGCAGCTTGGGTTTTAGTTAATTCCACATGTAGTCAGGTTGGCAACTAATAATGGCCATCAAAATAGGATTAAGACTGAAATGAAAAAGAAGTCAACTACTTCTATCATCAGCCTTAAGGTAAAGCAAGCAAAATTAATAGGAACATTTAAAAAAAAAATTAGTTAAAGCTCTTAGAACTACGCATTCAGAGTTCCAAAACCCGAGTAAGAGTTTCATAGTGGGTGCCCTAGAAGACACGGTGCTTATCCTCATGGATTTGAACAGGTGGTATGATTGGTTTAGAAGGAAAAGGGTATTTCTTTCCAGTCTAAAAGAATACAGTAGCTAGATTTGTGTTATTATCAGATACTGAGAGATGCATTTAGCTATGTATACAAGAGAGCAGTATCCATCCTTGAACTGATACGCCCTATTTACCACCTCCATTCTTCACATCAGAGGCAGAATTATACATGACAGTCCCATGGCAATAAGTTCATGGTTATCATAGATCGACCAAATTAGACCTAGGTTTTTTTTACCCCTGGTGAGTAGATACCTGACTAAACGTTTTATTTTCTCGTTGTTGTTTGTTTGTTTTGTTTACCTCCTTTTACAATGTACATAGATTTGAAACAAAATAGGTAAAAATGAGCCATTTTAAAATGTGACTCCTTATATCCCCCAGCTAAGGCAAAAATTAAGAATAAGACCACAGACAAAGCCATTCAGGAAAACTGACTTCCAGGTAGAAGATAGGCCAGCAGTGATCTTGAGGCAGTACAGGAGAGTGGCCAGTCTCATGTACCATTTTGTTTAAAATTTACTCTTACTCTCTTATATATCATACTTACCACAATATTGTAAATGATTATATAATTGCTATTTACATCCAAATTATATTGGTCTCCTTCCTCAATGGCTTCAGACATTTCCTTGATTTATTTCCTCTGCAGCTTTATGGACTATAGAGCTCTCTCACTCATGCATTGAACCTTCTCAGTCTTATTTTTTTCAGTTACATACAAATCACACATGATTATAATCATCAGATGCCGTCATGATGTGGACATTTTAAGAGACTCTACATAAAGATCATTTTAGTTTAAAACACAGGACTCTTTAAGGTTCAATCTGAAGAAACTGTGCTACACTATCTGTTGATTTTTACCCATTCTATACCCACCATGGTGTGTTTCTAACATATGTTGTGGCTGTCCAGCAGCCCTGGATGAACTGGGTCTACCTGAAAGGAAGGCTGGAAATGAAAAGAATGAAGCCAAGACAAAGTTTCTGATCAAGGCTCAAGTTTAATATTTTGAACTGTGTTTACATAAGGAAAGCCCACAGACCCCATCCTTTGTTTCAGCTGGATTGAGTTGCCCAAGCTCAATTGGCAGTCAACTCCTCAAGGCTCCTGTAGGAAATTGCAAAATGAGGCCAGGTCAGATGACTCCTGCTAGATTGTAAAACCAACATGGGTTTGTTTATCCTACACAAGGCTGGGGGAAGGGCACATGTAGTAACTAATTGTTCATCAGTAAATCTTAGCTAATTCAACCCTCTGTTCAATACATAACTGGACCATCATATCTATTCTCTACAAACAAACGAATATAAAAAACTTCTACTAGAAATGCCCAGCACTGATGCTGTGAACAATAGTGTTCACAAGCATTTCTTCTTGCTTGGCATCTAATATTCACCACTACAAACAGTCTGATACCACTTGTTTGCTTGGTTTGAAAGCTCTTTGAAAGTCTCAGACAAATGCAATTCATTTGCTGTTTTCAATTTTGCTATTGTATTTTGATGTCACAATAACTGCAGAGAAGAGAAGTTATGTTCCCTAATGAAGTATGGGTAATACAGGGAAGGTGAGAAAAAATATTAAAATTCCACATTTTATTGCCAGCTATGCTGGTTAGTTTCTTGTCAACTTGACACAAGTTAGGTTCACATGGGAAGAATGAAAATTGACTGAGAAAATGGTCTATCAGATTGGTCTGTGGGCATGTCTATGTGGTGCTTTCTTAACAATGACTGATGTGGGAGGACCCTGCCTATTGTGGCTGGTACTATCCCTGCGCAGATAGTTCTAGGTTGTTTAAAAACAAACAAAACAAACAAACAAACAAAACAAAACAAAAAACAAAATGAGCAAACCATGAGAATCAATACAGTAAAGGGCAATCCTCCATGGCCTCAGCTTTAGTGCCTCCTACCAGGTTCTTGTCTTGCTTGAGTTTCTGTCATGGCTCTTCTTGATAGCTTTTTATTGGGGCACATAAGCTAATAAACCCATTGTACCCCTAATTGCTTTGGTTATTGTCTTTTTTATAGCTCTAGAGAGCAAACCAGGGCACCTGCTAATCTGAGAGACTGTGAGGTCTTTATCTGAGGCAGTTGTTCTCAAATATATTCAGTTAAACTGGAAAGTACCAGAAACCAATCCACTTTACATTTCTTGATAAAGTTAGAGAACAGGAGTTTCAGGAGCCAAGAAATATCCTACTGTAAAAGTAGAAGATAGATCCATTGTCACTAGAGATATGAGAACTAAAGATGATAAATCTATCACCAAACAGAGACCTCTAAGTGGAGTTTCTGAATTTCCTTATTTGAGACTTACATCAACCGGTCTCTATAGAAGTAACTTTTGTCTGTAATGCCAGCTTACTATCTATATTTAGGTTCATGATAAAGTAGTAGCCTGGAGGACTGTCAAAATGCATATTGGGTTGCCAGTTAGGTCTGGATTTCTCAGTGTGACACTAGCATAAATTTTCCTTTGATCAGCTGGAGAAACATCTTTTGCTGTGAAAATTTGTAATTTACAGACACCTGCAATTAGTTTTAACTTTTATTTACTCATTTATATTTTTGTTCATTGTGAATGTCTATAGTATAGGAGATCCTTCAACTGCCTAGTTTAGGCTAAAAAGAAAAGCAATGGACACATATATGTTATATAGCCATATATATTCTCTTTAAAATCTTCATTAAATTATTTTATTTATTTACATTAGAAGTTGTTCCTCTCTCCCCATCCCCCTTCCCAAGTCTTCACTCTAGTCCCTATTCCCCCACCTCTGAGAGGGTCTCCCTTACCCCACACTCCCACATCACCCCCACCAGCATCCCTCTTCCCTGGGGCATCAAGTTTCTACAGGATTAAGCACATCCTCTCCCCCTGAGGCCAGACAAGGCAGTCCTCTGCTACACATGTGCCTAGCTCTAGCGCCATGAATCAGCTCATGTATGCTTCTTGTTTGTTTGTTTGTTTGTTTTGTTTTGTTTTTTTGTTTTTGTCTTAGTCTATGGGAGTGCTGAGGGTTCTGGGTTAGTTGACACTGTTGTTCTTCCTATAGGGTTTCAGTCTCCTTTGCTCCTTCAGTCCTACCTCTAGCATATTGGTCCCTGACCTAAATTCAGTGGTTGGCTGTAATTATCTGCATTTGTCTCAGCCAGTTGCTGGTAGAGCCTCTCTGAGGACAACCATGCCAGGCTCCTGTCTGCACACACAATAAGGCTTCAGTAATAGCATCAGGATTTGGTGTAAGCACATGGGATGGATCCCAACTTGGGCCAGTCATTGAGTGGCCTTTCTTTCATTTCTGATCCATTTTTATCTCATGTATACGCATGTATGATAGAACAGGATATGAAGTTAAGAGGTTTACAACTTACTTAGGAAAGTCACATAAAGCTTCATTATCATGTTAATCCTGATCAGTGGTACCAGAAATAGGAAACATGGACACCCAAAGACACCTGCCCACAGCAGTTACTTTTATGCTAATAATGAGTATGTGTGTGGACTCAGTTCCCTCTGAATATTTACTATATGCACATATTTCTATTACACTACTCAATTCAAGTGATTTACCACTTACCATATTAAATGAATATTCTTAATTTGAATGTTATTCAGTTTCAGATTATATTTGCACTTAGCATGTATATTTATTGTAGTTTATTGCATCAAATTTTAAAATTTTTAAAAGGAAAAATAATTAGCAATCAGTTTTATATCTAGACTTCTTTATGTAACATTATACAAATGCAAGTGGGCACTAGAGACTGTCAAACATTTTCCTACTTGAAAGAGTCTGGCTATCATTCAAGTTGGAAAAAGTGCTGGAATAGACTTTCAATAGTAATGAAGAGAATTTTAATTAGATTCTTATCAAAGCTAAAAATACAATTTAAATTAAAAATGTCTAAGAGATCAATAATTCTAAAACAAGGAACATGCTGCAATGTTGCAATTTCCATTTGAATAATTTTCTCATTAATCCCAAATTTACTAATTTCTTGAAGGAAAAGCAATAAACGGTTGTAGAAACAGCATAAAACTGAGAGGCAGCAAACCTTGGTTCAAACTGAGACTCTGACATTTCTCAAATTCATCTGAAAATGCATTTAACTTCCTAATGGGAAATTACTGTTAAGACAATCACTCAAAATCATGATATCAAAGCACGTAATAAACTAGAAGGCACTCTGGACTAAAGAGCTGGCTTAGGAGTTAAGAATATGTACTGCTTTACCAGAGTACCCTTAACTCCCACTCTGGACTGCTTAAACTGCCTGTTACTCCAGCTCAAGGGACACAATGCCCTTTTCTGGCCTCCATGTACATTGTACTCAAACACATACACACCCACAAACACACACATATTCACATACACACACACACACACTCACATTCACACTCACACACATACATACACATATACACACACTGACACTTTCAAACACACACACACACACTACTCTTATACACACATACTACATACACACTCATGAACATACTACACACCCACAGACATTCACACTCACACATATACCTACACTTACACACAGACACTTACACTTATACACACACTCATATAAAGATACACTCACATGGCTACACACACACACACACACACACACACACATTCTTAAAATGGAAAGTATAATCTTTTTTTAATGCATCATCTCATTTTTTACTGGATATTTTATTTATTTATACTTCAAATATTATCCCCTTTCCCAGTTTCCCCTCTGGAAACCCACTATCCTATGCCTTCTTCCCCTGCTCCTATGAGGATGCTCCCCCACCCACCCACCCACTTCCACCTCCCCACCCTCCCATTCCCTTACACTGGGGCATCAAGCCTTCACAGGATCAAGGGCCTCCCCTCCCATTGATACCTGACAAGTCCATCCTCTGCTACATATGCGGCTAGAGCCATGAATTCCTCCATGTGTACTCTTTGGTTGATGGTTTAGTCCTGGGACCTCTGGGAGGTCTGGTTGGTTGATACTATTGTTCTTCCAATGGGGTTGCAAACCCCCTTCAGCTCCTTCAGTCCTTTCTCTCACTCCTCCATTGGACATCCCGTGCTCAGTCCAATGGTTGGCTGTGAGCATCCACCTCTGTATTTGTCAGGCTCTGGCCAAGCTTCTCAGGAGACTTCCATATCAGGTTCCTGTCAGCAAGCACTTCTTGGCATCTGCAATAGTGTCTGGGTTTGGTGTCTGTATATGGGATAGATTCCCAGATGGGGCAGTCTCTGGATGGCCTTTCCTTCAGTCTCTGCTTCACACTTTGTCTCTGTATTTCCTTTGAACAGGAGCAATTCTGGGTTGAAAATTTGGTGATGAGTGGGTGGCCCCATCCCCCAATCAGGGACCTTGCCTAACCTCTGGATATGGTCTCTATATCCTTCCTCCTCTTTGTTGGGAATTTCAGATAATCTCATCCCTGTTGGGTCCTGGGAGCTTCTTGCTTTCCTGGCATCTTGGACTTGCTGGTGGCTACCCCCGGTTCCCCATCCCCCATTGCTACACACCTCTGTTCAGCACCCTCTGTATATCATCCCTGTGTCCTTGCATACCTAAGTCTGCCCCCTTCCCCCCCCACCGCCACTTCTTCCCAACTCCCTCTCACCCTCCATCTCCTGTGAGTATTTTGTTCTTAGAAGAAGGACCAAAGCATCCACACTTTGGTCTTCCTTCTTCTTGAGCTTCGTGTGGTCTGTGAATTGTATCTTAGGTATTCCGATCTTTTGGGCTAATATCCACTTATCAGTGATTACATACCATGTGTGTTCTTTTGTGACTGGGTTACCTCACTCAGGATGATATTTTCTAGTTCCACCCATTTGCCTAAGGAAAAAATGGTTCAAGTATTCTCTGGATACACATTAGAATTTATAAAATTCTCTGCCCTCTGTCAAAAGTGGAAAGGATTGTATAGAGGAGAATATATTGCGCAGAGTACAGGTGAAATAATGTTACTTCCTCCTTGACATTATTCTGTAGTTTAATAGTTAATAGCTAACTGGGCCAATCTGTCAAGGACAAAGATGTAGAGAAGAGAATCTAACTAGCACATGGAACCAGCTGCTCCATTCTGAGATTCTAAAGATCCTATGGGTTTCTCCAAATTACCTTCACTGTGAACTTTTCACCTTGTCTGTCCTATTGCTGGGTTAGCTCTGCCACAGCAGTTTTGCAACCAACCTTATTAATCACTTGCCACCTGGTATTCTAATGCGACCTCTCTATGCGCTATGATCCTCATCCCCACTGTCTGGAATCAAGTAGTGCACATGAGAGTAACAATTAATGACTTCAGAACTAACACTCTTGAGTCCAGCTGGTACCCCAATCATCTTTTAGATTATTTAATTAGCTTCTATGAAACTCTGTTTCTTCTACCTCATATTAGCTTGAAAATAAAGAAATCGCCTAGCCGCGGTCTCTGACATGCTTTAATTATGGATGAATGTTGGAATGATAATGATAGCTACCAGCTTTGGAAATGTTGAGATTGTTAATTCAATCACACTCAATGATGCAGAATATTGTTATTGGCCTAATTTTGTACAGGGAGGAAATAATGAGTACTTGATGAAGATGGTAGTAGATTAATGATGGATTAAGAGGTCTGAATGCCTGTAGTCCAGCCAACTTCATTTTAGTCATGTGATTACTAAAGATCTACCACCCCAAGACATTGATAACACCCACAGTACCCCTGGATAAGTGAATGACTCCTAGGGCTGGGGATGAGCCTCAGTGATAGAGTGCTTGCCAGGCATGTAAGAAGCTTTGGGTTTGATGCCTGTCTAAGTTTGCTATTTCTGTGATAAAGAATAAGAGGTATAGCAAGTGTGTGAAGAAAGGATTTATTTGGCTTCAATGCCCTGAACATGATTCACTATGGGAAGACAGGACAGGAACTGAAGCAGAGCTCATGGAAGAAGGCTGACATGCTCAATACTGTACCCTAAAATGTTTGTATCGCTCAAGTTGCCTGATGCTCAGTGTTGGGAGATTACCACAATAGTCTATAGACCTGTGAAGTAGCCAGTGTGAGATGAGTTTTCCTCTCTGTGGCAACCTGTGTACAAAGGGCATAACCAGCTGCTACAATGTAATCACACTGCACATCTTCAGATGATGAGGCTGAGTGACCCTCTTTATCTGTTTGGAAAATACACTTATTAGGGATAATCACCAAGAAGAGGCACAGATAAAGTAACAATTCTAACTACTTCCTTAGTCTAAAAGACCTCCACAACAGCCAACTGTGAGACTAATTCCAAAGCGAGTAGAAATGTGTCAATCAGTGGCCAAGGTAGACATTTGTCAGCTCATTTGGCAATGGAACTAGCCCAGTGAAGAAGGCTTTGGAGAGCTGTGCAGCATGCCATTGCTGACAAACAGCAAGATTTTCACTTCACAGCTTGGTGTTTTTACTTGGAGAATTCCTTCATTGTAGTAACTAAGTTCACATCACCAATCTCTTCTGAATAGTTCATTCAGTCCTGTGATGTTTCTGATCTTCTACAGTTCTATCATTTTGCGTCCATAAAGTTCTATGGCCCATTCTGTTAAAGCAGTGGGATTTATTACTTTGCAAGCTTCATCTTTAGAGCATGCTTGCTAAAATGGCTGTCATCATAATGAACTCTTCTTGCCTTCTGAACCCAGAGCAGCTATAATCCGGCTCATTCTCAGGGTCAGCAGTAAGACAGGATTGCAGTTCATGTCAGGTCACTGTGTTGTAGGCAGAGAGGTGAAGAACGAATGGATAGGAGTTTAAAGGCTTTAGAAGTGTACTGAATTTCTCTAGTACTAAATGGATAACTGGTTTATCAGGCTTGGAGTACTCTATTTATCAACATTATGAATGGGTAGTTGAATATTAACTTTAAATCTAGCAGTAAGAAATTGAAGAAAATGCACCTTCATTTTGTATGATGCTTTAGAACACAAATTTAACATATCTGTCCTTGTACTTACATAGACAGGGCAGAATGGTATAATACAAAAATCAAAGCTCTATTACACCCTATCATTATCATCATCACCACCATCACCACCATCACCACCACCACCACCACCACCACCACCACCATCATCATCACCACCATCACCATCATCACCACCACCACCACCACCATCATCATCATCATCATCATCATCATCATCATCATCATCATCATCATCATCGTTGTTTTCTTAAATTCTCTATATAGACTCCTGGAGGACTTTTTTTTTTACTTCACAGTTTAGGAGTAAAGAATTAACAGAATATTTATGGAAAGTTGGTATCTTATTCTTCTTCATGGTTTTCCTAATACAGCATAGTTCCTAAGCTCCCAGAAGTAGCATGTATAAACCTATCCAAGTTTAGTAATGTCTTCACAATTTAGCATAGAAGCCAATGATATAAGTCACTTACTCGGAATATCTTTTTTTTTAATGCTTTTTCTTCTACAACCTGACCACAGTTTCTCCTTCCTGCTCCCATTTCCCCTCTCAATGTCTCATCCACTCTTCCTGTTTTTCTTCTGGAAAGGGCAGGCCTCCATAGATATCAACCAACCATGACATATCAAGTTGCAGTAAAACTAACCATGTCCTTTTCTATTAAGGCTAGACAATGCAACCCAATAGGAGGAAAGTGTCCCATAAATAGGCAATGGGGTTTAGAAACAACTCCTGCTCCCACTGTTAGGAGTCCCACAAAAAGAACAAACTACACAATTTTGACATATGTATAGAAGACCTAGGTTATTCTTGATCAAGGGTTTCAGTGTAAGTACTTGTCCATTCTAAAATGGGGGAGAAGAAGGAGGAGGAGAAAGATGGCAGCAAATGTTAATTAATACAGAGGAAGAATCATGAACACAGTCACAGCTTCCTCAACTCTAGTAATTAAAACATTTTCTCAAACTTAAGGGTGTGTATTTTAAGTCTTGACATTCAAATGAGTTAAAAGTGCATTTTTCTTGTTAACATATATCTTTTTTTCATTCATACACACACACACACACACACGTGTATGTATGTGTATACGTATAATGTATCACACACATACATATAAAACACACATATATATGACACTCACTGGAACTTTTAAAGATACCAAATAAGGAAGCTAATGGCACAAGAAAGGTAGCAATAAAAACTAAAGTAGTATAAAATGTAAATGTGCAAAACAACATACAAAATGATGAGTCGGCTTTCAGGGTAAAAGTTAAGTTTGGGGCCTGTTTATTTTTAATACAGTCTTAGTAATAATTCATTTGTTCATGCATACAGTGTATTTTGAGATTATTTACTATAACTACTCTCCTTAACTCCTCTCAGAACACCTACCTGCCTCAAAACTTGTGTGCTACTTTTAAAATTTTTATTTATTATTTTAATATGTATGGGTATTTGCTGGAATGTATATCTGTGCACTGCGTTCATGCAATGTTCTCATAGAGCAAAAGAGGATGTGTATGCCCTGGAACTGGAGTTACAGACAGTTGTGGTGCTAGGAATTGAACCCAGGTCTCCAGGAAGATCAACCAGTGCTCTTAACTACTGAGCCATTTCTCTATACCTTCACACACACACACACACACACACACACACACACACACTCACACTCACTACCTTGTTTTAATCCACTGAGTAAAATGTGTGCTATTCATATGCTCATGGGCATAAACTCATCAACATAGTGTGATTTTAGTATGCTACCAGGGGTAACACTCTTGATGATCCCTAAGCCTTAGGGAGGGTATTTGATGCAGATATCCTCTTTGCCATTGTCCTCTCTATATTCTCTTTGTTCTCTGGGCTTTAACTAGTTGTAAGGTTCTGCATTAATTCTGTCCACTTCACAGACTCTTCTCTGAGAGGGTCTGAGAGCTGCTCTGATCTATATGTATAAGAATAAAAACAGAAGGCAAAAAAATACTAGAAAATTTAGCAATAAGTTCTCCGTTATGCCTAATAGGCTGAGCCATAGGTCCTTGGCCACATTTGTACTATCAGGTATGAATCTTCTATGTAGAATAGTCCTTAAACCAATTAGAAAGCAGCTAATTATTTCCATAATATTTACATAATCTTGCCATGCTGGCCACCATTGTAGTTCACAAGCTGGGTAATAGTGCTGAGTTCTCTCTCCCAGCCTCCTGATTAGCACCTATTGATGCTATAAAGGGAAGAAGCTTCACAGTCAATAACAACTTGATTTCTCCACATCCTATGATCAAGTATCTGGTTCCTTTAATAATAGCACCTTACCATCAGCTTCTACTGGGTATAGTGGCCTGTATTGGGTTTTGAAGGACAGTGTCTCTAAGATACCCTGTCTGACAATTCAGGCAAGGTGTCTCACACATGGCACTGTGGTTTCCATTTGGTAATATATGGCTTCTGGGAAAAGCATTATCTCCCTATATGGGGCCAAAATTCAAATTAAAAACTAGGAGTTTTTAGAAAGAAGAGATGGCTTAGAATGTTTTCAGTCCTCTGTGAATAAAATGAAACTAAGTGTAGACTGTTGAGAATTTGGAAAGGAATTCCTAAGTCTGTGGCCTCAGACATGAGCCTGGGTGCAGGAGTAATATATGTCAAAATCCTCTGTTGCCACACCATTCTCTTTGTTAGCCATTCATTCCAATTCTGTTTTGTTAGCTGTTCTCTCATGCTGCACAGGGGAAAAAGCTTAAAGTTTAGATCACAGGACAACCCTGTTAACAAAGATGAGTAAGAAAGACTCTGAAATAAGACTAAGAACTGACTTTTGTTATGCTACCTGGGTACCTGAGGTGTGGGTTGAGTTCAGAATACACCTCACTCAACTCACAGTGGCACTAGAGCTATGCAAAGTGAGGAAGATGATCTCAGCACCAAAAAGGGCAGAATCAAGGGAATGAGGAGCATCCTAGAGGGGAAAAAAATAGCATCTACTTATACAATAAGTGAAGCTTCTGTCCATACCTTCTCATAGTGGATACTAATATTGAGCTACTCCCACTATAAAATGTCTAATTTAGTAGCCATTCAGTGTTAGTGGCCACTTCCTTTTGCCCAGTGAAAACAGGTTTCTATGAGAAGAAGACATCAGCTCACTGTATAGCACAATGGGTGGTGGTGTAATTTTACGTCAATGGGCACTAAATTCAGATCGTGCTCCACCTTTGCTGTCTCGGTGGACCTGAAAACAACTCATTGTTGTTCGCTCATCTATAAAACAAGGATAATCTTTATTTTTGAGTGTATGAAATCTAATTTTAACATGTACATAAAGCATGGTCTTAGCATATAACTGCTCAATAATTGCTGAATATTTTAATTATTAATTGGTCCTACAAATCAAAATCTTTTGAAACATGGGTATCTCTTCTCATCCTCCTAGCAAGTCAACAATAGGTACTAAAATATTCATTTTATAAAGAAGACTTAGACACAGCAATGTAGGTTCACATTGCTAGTACATGGCAGACACAAGATTTAAACAAGTATCTCTGATTTATACTTTTAAATTTTACCACATTTCACCCATGTTTCCTATCAAGATAGAGACAGAAACTTGGTATTTATTGATGTGAAATATTTTTTCTAACTGGGAAATCTGAAATGAAATTGTATCAATTCTAGTCACAACATAAATAAATATGTGGCTAGCTCAAATGTATGTAGATAATACCTTATGCCTTTATGCATCTGATTTATGGGTTCATGTGATGTATCTAATCTTACTTTTTATATTCTTCTGTATTTGGGGACCATTCTAATCCTGGGTAGCTCTTTGTCTTTATAATTTTTAGTGTATTTTCTTATTTTATATGTATGGTTGCCTTAGTTTAGGTTTCTATAGTTGTGAAGAGACACCATGACAACTCTTATAAAGAAAAACACCCAATTGCAGCTGGATTACAGTTCCAAGAGCTTAGTTCATCATCACCATGGCAGGAAGCATGGAGACTGGTAGGCAGACATAGAGCTGGAGAAGGTGATGAGAGTTTCTACATCTGGATTGGCAGGCAGCAGGAAGAGACTGAGGCACACTTCATCCAACAAATCCACACTTACACTAACAAGGCCACACCTTCTAATAGTACCTCTCCCTATGGTTCTATAGGGGTCATTTTCACCAGACTGCCACAAAGGTATACCCCTGGTATACCACAATTGTACACATCTGTCATATAGTTACTTGAGCTCACATACAAGTCAAAGGAGATCATCAAATACCTTGCACCTTGATTTACTTATAACTATAAGTTTCCATTTGAATGTTAGTATCTGAAACAAAGTCTTCTACAAGAGAACTCTTAATGCCTAAGCTATCTCTCCAACTTCCATTCACAGACAATTAGGACTAAATTATTAGACTTAGATCATTCATGTCCACCCAAGCAGACTTTGAAGAAAATCTTTATAAAGATGGCTTCCAGTCTTGCATACTCATGTCAGGCAACTCACATACATGTGGTCATTGATACCCTGTCTGCCTTGATGTTTAATACTGGTTAGAAGCAGTCACTAGTTTTGATGGTTTTTCAAGATGCTTTTGTTTATCACACTATAACATCTGCGAACCAGATTGATTGGTTTATAACTTAACCATTGCATTGACTGACTGATGGTTAGAAAGAGGAATAACTGGCCTCCCTGCCCTCCTTCTATTTCTGAGTCATTCTGTGATTCTACTGTAAACATCGATGACATGTCATAAATTTTTGTCTATTACTCTGTTGATAAAGCAAAGGCTATAAATAATGCTGTATAGAATTTAGTTTACATTCAGGTTGGAGCAAAGGAACCAACTCCAACAAGATGAAAAGCAATAAGGATAGATAAAAAATCTACATTTATATTCAAAAAATCAATATGTAGGGCCAGCATTTCTTTCTGGAGCTACCATAGGAATATAAAATGGTACAACCATGGCGTGTCAACTTTTGAAATAAGATAGGAAATGTGAATGGCACTATATCATTGGAATGTAGATCTCTCAAGACAGATACAAGGCAGCAGCTGAGATTTCTGCAGTAAGTCAGTTATGGGATGAATTATTAACAGTATGAAGATGAAGATAGAAATATAATCTAAATATTCTTAATGAAGATTTGGAAATTTTGAGTTGTGGACTTGACTGCAGGGAAAATTATCACTGAGGGTTTTTATATAAGGACATTATGATACTTGAAAGAGAAATGTTAAATTTTTTTCACTTTTTCAATTTTTTTTTTTTTAAAGATCTCACCAGTTAGTCATGGATATTCAGGGACTTACTATGCAGACAAAGTTGTCCTCAAACTGAGAAATCTGCCTGCCTCTGCCCACCAAGTAGTGGAATAAAATGTGTATGCTTCCATGTCCTGCCTTTTCAAGATTTTTAACCTAAAAACTTTTGACAATCAAGGAAAAAAGAAATGGATAGAGTAAGGGAGACAGGAAGGAGAGAGAGAGGAGGGGAAGTGTGATGAAACAGAGAGAAGAAAGAAATACAGACAATAGAAAGCTCATTGAGAAGGAGTAGAGAAATGTAGAAAGAGTGGGAAAGAGGGGGAGAAAGCTGTTAGGGGGAAGGGAAGGGAAAGTAGAAGAGGCAAGTAAACAGGTGACTTGGAAGGATATAGAAAAGAAGGAAAGGAAAACAGAGGGACAAGAGAGAAGGGTAGAGGCAGGGACTTGTCAGCAGCATGGACTTAGAATTTCCATGAGTGGGTAGCTTTAGACATTATAATTATTTAGTAGTTGACTTAGTCAGGGTTTTTATTCCTGCACAAAACATGCCAAGATGCAAGTTAGGAAGGAAAGGGTTTATTGAGCTTACACTTCAGTGCTGCTGTTCATCACTGATCAAAGGAAGTCAGGACTGGAACTCAAGCAAGTCAGGAAGCAAGAGCTGATGCAGAGGCCGTGGAGAGATATTACTTACTGGCTTGATTCCCCTGACTTGCTCAGCTTGCTTTCTTATAGAACCCAAGACTACCAGCACAGGGATGGCACCACCCACAAGGGACTCTTCCCCCCTTGATCACTAACTGAGAAAATGTCTTGCAGCTGGATCTCATGGAGGCATTTCCTCAAGGGCTGTTCCTTTCTCTGTGATAACTCCAGCTTGTGTCAAGTTGACACAAAACCAGCCAGTACAGTAGTCCTCCATAATAGGAACATTTCATTCTAATTTCATTATTAACTTACATAGGTCAAACCCAGATGCTGTATTAGATTACAGCTAGTATATAATAAACTGTCTCTTACTATGTTTCCTCATCTTACTTGACCACTTGCCATTAGAAGCTAGCATTGCAGAGACATTGAAGATGGAGTATCCTAGTGATTCCTATACCTGTTGTCTACATACTCATTTGAGGCTTGCATTGGTATAGGATGCACACCTCAATTCACAGTCCTACCTGAGCTGCGCAAAGTGGGGAAGATTCTCCCATCCTCATCTTCCTGGTGGAGATGCAGTCAAGTGCAATGAATACATGCCAGCCCTTACACTCAGCAACCACAAACTGTGTTCATAAACAATTCATCTGTAGAACATAGAGATCCTTTCTTTTTTTTTTTAATTCTAAGATGTTTATTTTCTTTTTTTCTTTCATTTATTTATTTATTTATTTATTTATTTATTTATTTTTATTTGGTTTTTCGAGACAAGGTTTCTCTGTGCAGCCCTGGCTGTCCTGGAACTCACTCTGTAGACCAGGCTGGCCTCGAACTCAGAAATCTGCCTGCCTCTGCCTCCCGAGTGCTGGGATTAAAGGCTTGTGCCACCACTGTCCTGCTAAGATGTTTATTTTCATCATGTAGAAAGTGGAATGAATGGAACTGTACCTCCCGCCTCTCCCAGAGAGGCAGGGAAGATATAGTAACTGGGAAGGGGCATGGCTAAGCCTCTAGGTGTCTCACTAACGTGGGGACGGCTTGGGACTGTGTGGTCACACCTCTACCGGGGCGTGATATGTGACCGTGGCTGGAGCCAAAAAGCTTTCCAGGAGCTTTGGCATAACATTTCTGGTCCCTTGCAAATTACTTCGAGGGGTCTCCCAGAGTTTGCCTGTGCTCAACTGGTGTGCCAGACTGCCTGCCAGATCACTGCCCCACAAATTCCCCCTTTTTCTTTTTTAAGGGAGAGGTGTCATTTGTAGTGAAAATTTTGGGTGGGGTGGCAGCATCAAAAGAAAACACTGTACATGTTGGAGTGGTAGCACGACTACCAGAGAGTAAGGAGGGTGAAGGGTGGGGTTGGGGAAGGCAGAGACCCTTTCTTAATACATATTATAAAGGCCAGAAAACTTAAACAAAAGTGAACAAGAGGTGCCTGCATTTATCATATTTTAGAGAAGAAAATGGGGTGTCAGTCAAATTTTCCTCATTTATATAACAGAGACACTGTGTGTGTGTGTGTGTGTGTGTGTGTGTGTGTGTGTATTAGGGTTTAGTTTTTTGAGTGCTGGAGATTAGGGATCTTCCTAAGTGATGTAATGTTCTACTACTTAACAAAATTGCCAGCTGTAGAACCCTAAGCTTTGAATAAAAGTATTGTCAGCCACTGATGAATCACTAATATAATAAAAGCTTTAATTGTACTTCTCTATTTTTCTGTGTAAAATATTCAAACTTCTACCAAATTTCCTCTTATTTCTTGGATATGTTAAGATATAGCTTAGGAATCAATGATTTCCAAAATTGTGGTGGGCTATCTGGATAATTTCTTAATAAGCATAACGAGAGTATAAAGATTACCATATAGATTGTGTGTCCATCATAATATGATAAAAAGTGACTTTGTATTTGATGGAGAAATCCATTCTTATGTCAGGTGAACTTTAATGCAGGAGCTTGAGTGCCAGCCACTGATGATCATGTAAAACTTCAATGGAGTCAGTGTCCTTTGGGTTTTGTTTTGTGGATTAAATGAATGAATACCATTTTCAATGAGTAGATAGTTTAGAAAGGTGTTTTCTTATAAATTCATAAGTGATAGCTCAAAACAACAAAAGGATAACTCCTATGAAGCAGGAAAGAGTGTCCCAAAAGATGATCCCACAAAACTGATATTCTGGAGGATTTTTTTAATGGCATGTATGGCAGAACCTAGGTTGAGGCACAGGACCTGTTTGATCCCATTGATTCACCCATAAAGTGTTCGGAAACCTTTTCTCAGATTTGCACATGTCCTCCATATAGATTCTTGGAAGACTTGCTTCTGTAGGTGGAAGAGAGAGAATGAGAAAACAGATTCCTTTCTGGTATCTCTGACCTTATTCCAGGATGGACCCCAGGACATTTTGTTCTACTGCCCAACAGCAAGGGTCTTGTGATGTCCCTAACCTAAACTCCCTGATAGATTTTTGTCAGTGTTACTAGGAAAAGAGATCAAGCCATAGGAAGCCCACTATGAACAGCCTTTGTGGCTCCATCTAATAGGCCTGTCCCACAGGAGTATATCTGAAAATTACTATTAAGCCCTCTATAATATGTACTGTTTATTCAGCCAATACCATAGGAAGCTGACAGTTATAAATATTTCCTATGTAACTGAGATGCATTTATGACTTTTACAGCCCTCTCCAAATAATCTGTCAAAAACTAGAAATGAAAATCAAAGGCAGTCAGAATGCCTTGTGAGGAATACAAGTTCAATATCCTATCTAGATGTTGTTAAAGGATGGCTCCATCCATTTCTTTTTTCTCTTCTGTGCACCTGTTAGCATAAATAAGAGCTACTCAAAGTTAGTTGCGTCCCTATATTTAGCAACAGGCCAACTTGCTATCGGTTAGTGTCTAATTTGAAATCATTTGAATTTAAACATCTAAATCAGAAAAGATGACTCCGGGCACTACTCTCCTCATCCTTAGTGCTCTTAATCAGTCTGGTTCAGTTTCTATGGATAGCAGGTGCAGAGTTTATTCTTTGAATCCCTAGCCTCTAAAGTAAAGAAACTACTCTTACTTTTTTGTTCCCTTTACCAGCAAATATTATAAACAACATCCAGTATATGGCAAAGACAAATTTCCCTTTTTTTCTAGCCCTTCCATTATATGATATCTTTAGAAATATCTGAAGAGAAATACCATCTAGGATCAGAAAGGCTAAATCTGTGATAACATTCCTATCCCTCTTTTTGTCTAGACCATGCCCCTCTTGCTATAGTAACAAGAGATAATGATGAAAGAGAAAACCTATAGAGTTCTAACACATAAGTTCATAAAGCTATGTTTTTTTAATATTTGCTTAGCATAAATGAGGCATTTAGCTTATCTCAGTATCTTCTCACACAACACAGTTCTGTTATTTTAAGATGATAGGAAGATGGATCATCAGGTAGTTGTGCCTGCTACTAACCCTGATGATCTGAGTTTGATCCCTGGAACTTACAGGGTGGAGAAAGAGAGCTGATTCCTTTAGGTTATCCTCTGACATCCACTTGCATATCATGGCTCATTCACATCTACATAGAGACCACACACCCATCCACTATAAATAAATATAATTTTAAAATAACATACACTGATATTATAAGCTTTATTATTCATAAATTTGATGAAAGCTGTATGCTATTCAATTGGTTAGACTGGATTGCTTGAACAGAGAAAATTGACAGTCTGAGCAAAACAGATCCTATAATCGCACAGTTTTCTTTCTTTCTAAGAGAGTCCATGACACACACATACAGTTCTTATTTCTGATTTCCATGTGCAGTTTTTAAATATATTTGAGTCTTGCTGTTGCTTGGCAAATCTGTTGCTTCAAAGCATGTCATGAAAAATAATTATCAGCTCACCATTACTCCAAACTAATGAATTCATGTTACAAATCACAACTTGTTTGCTAAAGGTCAAGGTCAGTAACTACCCATTAAATCTGTAAATTGTTAAATGAAATATCAAAAGGAAGCAGTTTGCTGGGTTCTCTCAAAATCAATTCATGCCAGTTACATGTATGCAATCCAATCTATATATTTATGTATTTTGATATTAGAAATAGTGCAAGTAAAAGTATTTAGAAGTGAAAAATTATAACCACCCCAAACTATCCTCATGGTCATGAGAATCCATTGTTTCAACTTCTATCTACAGACTTGTACTTAATTGAATCTATTGGGTCTGTTCATGAGATATTTCCAACTACACAAAATAATCTTTGATGAGGTTTATGTATTTTTTTATATTCAAGAGTTGGGCTGCTACTTATTAAAAATCAACAGTAATACAAAGCTCCCTAAGAAGTCAGGTGGTAGATTAGAGATGGGTACAGTCAAGAAGAAAAAGTTGGTAAGACATATGTCAAGTACCAAATCCAAAGGGACTCAAAGACTAAGCCTGAGGCTTGTGATGTCTAGCTCATGAAGGCAATTTTCATGTTAAAAGCATAATTTAGATTGTTAGAAGAGCAGATAGAAGCTTTCGGCAGGTTTTCTACTGAGAAAGACCTGCAGCTCTATAAATCATTTATCTTCCTGAAAGATGCTGTGTGGGTAAAAGATAAGTTAGCCATACTATCAAATTAATAATGGATAGAGTTCTCCTACCTGAGAAAATGTAAGTAACTACAAGTACTGAACACTACTTGACAGGAAACATTAATCTGGTATCCCCTCTATCTTTGCCACATTCCTCTGGAATAACAGTCTCTCTAAATGAGAGAATGACTAGGTAAATAAAGTGCATAGTCAAGCAGTGGTGCTTTGATAGTAATCTCTTCAGAATGGGAGCATATGCCCTATTGTTTCAAATGCCAAAGGGGGATTTGTTAATAAAAATCATCTTTCATCATAAAAGCTTTAGTTTATTTACAGGAAGGAATGATCACTTTTCCATATTTCTCTTCGCCCCCAGTAGGTATGAATTTCTTTATTCCAATGGCCACTGCTAAGTCCTGTGGGACTTTGTGAAGAACAAACTGTGACGATGCAGAGGAGCAATTTATTTCAGGCAAGCTTACATGATCCACAGAGCTTGGTAGTCATGCCTCTGGGCTGGTCCATTTAATGCTAGCCAAGTTCCCGATCTCTTCAATTTGGCCTTAGATTTTCAAAATTATATGCAACAGGTTTCTATGAGATTATTATAGACCAATAGTTACCAGCTCATAAATCAGACAGAGGCTTAGTACAGCCATGAGCCATTAAGTCCTCAGGATTCGGTAGTTGTAGTGCATGTTTAGGCATTCATCAAGTATGTCTCAGGATTTAGAGCATCCACACTGCTAACTGCTCAGTGTACAACAGGATAGTTGTTCAATTGGCCAGCCCAGGATGAGAAGTAAGAGAAGCCGCTGTATTCAATTGAGCAGTAGCTTTATTTGTTTTTCACAAATTCCCATGAGCCTTAGCAGCAGCTGTTTAAAAGAAGAAATTCATACCTGTTGGGAGCAAAAGGAAGTATGTAAGAGTGATCATTTCTTCCTGTAAATAAACTAAAGCCTTTATGAAGAAAGGCAATTTTTTACTAATAATTATAATAAATAGTAATGCCATCTGTAATATGTATCTTATTGAGAAAACATTGTGCCATTGGTGAAATGGATAGACATGAATGGAAGTAAGCCCTCTATTTAGCACTGTAGAGAATGGAGGATTCATTACCCTCGCAGTTACTCTTAAAAGTCATGGTTTGGATCAGGTCAGGTGCTTTGTTATTTAAATTAACACAAATGTCAAAACTTACTTAAAAGTGAATCATACCCAAGTGCTATAAAGAATGTAATGTTCCATTTAAGGATTCCAGCTTAACTTTAGTCTTCTTTAACATCATATTAAAATATTATGCAGCTGAAATAGTGAGGTCCTTGATTTCCTTAACCCTGTTCTACACTGTGGAATTTATCAACTATCTATTATCTTGGGAGCTCAAGCCCCAGTACAGTGTGAATTAAGCATGTGGTACATATATTGAGGGTGGTGGTACATATCTGTGCTCCCAGAACCTGGAAGGGAGAGGCTGATAGATCTGAAATGCAAGGTCATCCTCTGCTAAATATTGAGTTCAAATACAGTCTAAGCTAAAGAAAACATTTTTCAACAAATAAACAAAACCAAAAATCACATATTAAGAGTAGGTACAGAAGTCCTCCTGAATGGTCAGCATTACTCAGGGAGATTTCAGGTGCTGCAGCCTTCCTCTCAGAGTTTGGAGACCAGAACAATGCTTTACAAAGTTAAGTGCTTTGATGGGGTCATCCATACAAAGTTAATAAAAGCAGGAAGCAATTTAAATGCCTAAGGGAAGAAAGGGTCTATATATCAACAAAACAACAATGTAGACAAAGTAGCTACTGTCAATAAATCTAAAAGCAATATTTGGAGTAATGAGAAGCAATTACTGGAATGAGCAGTAGCAGATCCACTCTCCAAACTCTGCTTTGCCATTAACAGGCATTGCAGTCTTGAAAGAAAAGCACTCATTTCAACTTAAAAATGAGATTATCCCTCTGGCCACTGCCAATGGATCACAAATATCCACGTTGCATGATTCATGATTTCCAGAATCTTCGTATTTTGTGGTGAGAAATGAGGATCATGCAGTAGCATCAAATGGCTGACAAACTGACAGCAAGACCCCATTGTTGGACAGAACACCTACACAACTTATTGAACATGGAGAGGGCAATCCGGTGCCTACATAGATTGCTCACCCCTAAGTGCTAGCATCGTTGGCACAGGAAGGTACTCTGCATGCTACCAACAGAGAAACATAAACACCAAGCCAGTCACAAATATTTTGATAGGCAATGGTGTTCTGATAGGTATGTTATGGAATGGTAGCACAAAGCTTGTGGGAGTAACCAATTATCTGATTGGAACTTGAGGTCCATGGAAAAGAGGCAGCCCATACCTAGTCCTGCTCGGTTCACCAAAAACCAGAGACTAGATAGCCCAGGGATTTAGGGCAAAGCCAAATACAACTGTTCTAAAAAAGAAAAACAAACAAACAAACAAAAACACAAACAAGCAATAAAATAACTCCTAATGGCTACACTCGTAGATCAATGCCTTGCTCAGGAATCATCAGAGAAGCTTCTTCCTATAGCATATGGGAACAAATACAGAGACCCTCAATTAGACATTATGTAGGGAATGATAGACCTTGGAGAATTTAGTCCTTATTGTTTCTAATTCCCTCCCCTTGGAGCTCAGGAAACCACTGTGGAGGAGGAGGCAGAAAGAGTGTAAGCGCCAGAATGGATGGAAGATACCAAGAAAACAAAGCCTTTTAAATCAACATTAGCGAAGCTAAAATGAACAAAGGCTAGGGCAGCCTGCATGCAGGTCTGCACATGGTCCTCTGGGGATATATTATGGATTCCAGCTTAGTGTTTTATAGAATACCTGAGTGTGAAAACAAGAGGGTCTCTGATCCTTCTGCTCTTTCTTCGGCTCTTTTCATTCTGTTGGTTTGTCTTTTCCAACTGTAAACTGATAATTTTGGCTTTATCTTATTGTATTATATTTTGTTATATTTAATTATTATTATCTCTTAAAAATCCTGTCTCTTAATGGATTCATATGGTTTGTCTTTTCCAATTCAGAAGTGATAGTTTTTGTTTTATCTTATTATGTTTTATTTTCTTATGTTTTATTACCTCTCAGAAGGTTATCTTTTTCTAATGAAAGACAGAAAGGGAGTAGATTTGTATGGAATAGGAGGAGGTGTGTGTGTGGAGGGGGGTGTCAGGGATGGAGTAGAGGAAGAGAAAACAGCAATCAGAAAAACAATCTCTTTTCAAGGAAAGGGGAAAACTTTTAGTCAAGAATAAAAAAAAAATAGATCTATTTACAAGGAGACATCCTTCACAGAGAAGAAAGTGTGCAAATCTAAGGAGACAAGGACAAGCTAGTCCTGGGTAGCTCTGTGAAGCACACTAGCACTGGTAAACTGTGCTGAAGCAGAGACATCAGGAGTTCAGCGCAGACTCTGTCTGCTAAAGCTCTAATCTGGTAGGTCTGCAAGGAGTTCAGGAGTTGAGAAAGGAGGCAGAGTCTTAAGAAGCTTAAACACTGAAACATTAGGTTTGACAGTCTTTGAACTGTTTATCAGTGCTGATGGAGCCACTATGGAAATGAGAGCAGAAGTTTCTCAAACAAAACAATCTAAAAATCGAACTAAGATCCATTGTCCCACTCCTATTTATATCCTCAAGTGAATCTATATGTTACCACCAAGATTCCTATGCATTGATAGTTATTGCTACTCTAGTCATAATATCAAAGAAATGGAATTAGTTTAGATGTCCATTAGCAAATTAATATGTAGTGAAAATGTGGTATGTATAGACAATAGAATTTTATTTAGCCATAAGGAAAGACACAGTCAAGAAATTTGTAGGAATAGATAGAACTAAAAAAGTATATTATGTGAGGTAACTGAGACCCAGAAAGACAAAGCATGCATACATTCTTTCAGTAGGATCCTAGCTTCCTTTTTTTTCTATATGTGCATTGGTATGGGAGTGGGTATGGATAAAGACTGGGAAATAAGGATTGAGAGGAGCCTTACATGTGTGGTAGGGAGAGTAATAGAGCACACATGATGAGAAGGTGGGTTACAAACCTAGTGGCAGAGGGGAAAGTAGGGACCGGGCAGGCAAAAAGATGAAGATGAATAGCAGAGTATTAACTAAAAGAAGGTAGGTATAAACCAAAGATATGTACCGTCAAAATGTCATGGGTAAGCCTCTTACTTTACCTGCCAATAATAAATTGAATTACATTTTAAAAAACATGAGCCAAAAGAGAAACTTGGAGCCTTAAAATGTACTGAATGCAATAAGAGTTACCTATCCCTTCCTGCCTGAAAGCTAGCAAGAGCTAAAAGGTGATCTTGTAAAACTAAATCCAAGTAACTATTTTTTACCTCAATCACCTATCCTGAGACTTGGGCTATACAAAATAGCTTTTAACTGGCAATGAAGCTCACTCAGACTGTAAGGGAATGCAGTTCATAATTTCTTCCTTGTTTGGCCCAGAGAGGTGGAGCACAGTTTTCACACCTAAGTTTCTCATCAGTCTGGACAGAACGCGACTTTAATGCCCTCCTCTATGGAAAGCTTGGTTTTGCCATTCCCCAGGTTCACCAGCCTTGTTTTCGTGCAAGCATACTGTTCTTCTCTGAACTCTGGTTGCATTAAGAAGATTCCTGAACCTTTTTTATAGTCCCTAGTGTGTCATAAGATGTACTAAGCATACTGTTTCTAACCTTAGGCCGCCTCACCAAAGGTTCAGGTGATTTAACTGCTCTCTGGTTAGGAATGTAGGATACTAATCCAACTTTACCTGCCTCTACATACTGGATAATGAAGTATACACAGCTACTTGTGTACAAATTGTAAAAGCAAGGGATTTCATAAAATCTACACATAGATTTTAGAAAGTCAAGTTGTCAAAACAATTGAGAAAAACAAATATATTATTCTATGACCATATCCTCTGAAGGAATTACAATCTAAAATAGGAGTAGTCAGCACTGAAATAAATGGTATTTGCTCATAAGTCATAAGTCATGATCAAAAGGGAAGCTTGTATTATGTGGCCAATGGGACTCTTTTCAATAGAGTGAAGATTAAAGTGCAGAAAATGCTAAAGATTGTGAAATAAACTCAGAGTCTGAAATCAGATTTGGGGCTATGTTTAGAGCCTGGTGAACTCACTGTGTCAGGCTAGGTCTCCTGTGCCAGGAAGATTGTACAAGGGTAGAAGATTGACAAAGATATTGGAAAGCTGACTTTGATTTGGCCTTTATTTTTTCTATCAAATTGTTCTTCACAGTGGAAAAAGCAGAATGAACACACATAAAATCAAACTGTCCTCATATGTGAGCAATAGTCTGAATCTGTCCTTGGACACTAAATGTTTCCTATCCTCGAGTTCCATCAGGGTTCCCTGTTAGAACAGTTGCACCTCCACTTTGTGCAGTACTTCATATTTTTAATGTCTATATATGTTTTGATCCTCTCAATGAACCAGTGTAGTAGAGCATGCATAGCATGATACTTAGAAGAGTAAGAAAGGAAAGAGTCAGTTCTGAAGCACTTTCTGTGTCATGCTGGGAGAAGCCCAACAAGACCTGTAGCCAGAGGGGATGGAGATGAAGAAAAACATCAAATGTTAGACCTTTGAAAGATAGCAGTAAGGTTAAGGTGAGTTTTCAGCAATTTAAATATATGTATTTTATATGTGCATGGCAAAGAAACATTTTTAAATGAAGTAATTCTATTGTGATCACAAATTCACTAGAGACAGTTTTTCCCAAATAATTGCTGTTCTCTTTTGATTTGGATTGATCAGTTAATCTCAATTTGAGCAATAGGAATATATCCTCAATTCACCAATTATAACTAAAATGAGAATTAGGCTTGATCTTTATCTAAAGATGAGAGGTTTATCACTTAGTGTGAATTCATTCTTGATGCATACCACATTCAGCATTAGATGAAAATATAGTGTCCAGACAGTAGTAGTCCTTCACTGGAGTGGGCAGGCACACATAACTCCAGTGTACATACCCTCATTAAACATGCTCTAATTAAATACAATTAGCACCAACAATACACTCAAATTCCTGTGACCACAATGTGTGAATTGTCACTGATTATATGAAGTACAAATTCTTAGTGGCTCTTCATTTCACAAATCAAGAGATAGGAGGTATACATCTTGATAAGTGGCTAATCACAGCACTTCATGTGACAGCTGCCAGTTGTGGATCACTCTGCATCTCATAGTCAGTTTAAGCACAAACAACAAAACATGGAGTTTATGATAGACACTACTTAATATGTCCAATGAATTACATATACACATAATATGTATATATATATATATAGTATATATGTTATATATTATAATATATAACATATGATAATGTATATATGCACACACATTATATATAATATATATAATATATTATATATTACAATAGGTACTACTTAATTCATCCAATGAATTACATATGTATATTCACATATGTGCATGCATCTATAGCTTCTTATTTGTTTGCTTGCTTCCTATTTTGTGCCAGAGAGTTTGAGATATAAATAATAAAGTTAGTTTTGTGAGAGAAATCTAAAAAAATCTTGCACTTAAATAATGAATTTAGACAAAATAATTACAACAGGGTTGAGCAATTTATATCTACTGCTCATACAATGAAACATTCAGGCAAAACTTAACTGGAAACTTTAATCCATATGCACAAAATATGTATTCATCAGTGCTGAAATGCAGAATGAACCAGAAGTTGAAATCTCTCAGCTATCCAGCTAGGATTTACATCAGAAAAGATGTCAGCTGTGAACATGCGCACATACATCAGCTTATTGAAGCCCTGTGCCCCATGCCTTTCAGTGCTGTGACTACCTTCAGTAGTCAACTCACCAAGAAAGTCTGTTATCATTTAATCAAGACCATGAAAATTGGTGGTCAGCTTAGCATTGATCTGCTCCAAAGTAACCCACTAACACCTGCTGTTCAACCTCAGATCTATCCGCTTGGTGAATCTGTCTCTAAGAAAGAGAATGTTCAATGTCCTAGCAAGCTTAAGATTTTGATTGCACAAGGATGATGGCCAGTCCCTGTTCTGTTGTCTAATCATCAATAAAACATCCAATCCATATCATTCCTTGCTGATTATCCACACTTCCCTCTTGTTGCTCTCTGATCTTCAAAACTAAATACACTTTGAATCTTCTAGTTTATTTCAAGTTTTTATCCTTCATAAAACTTTATGTCAGAGTAGAGTATTTCTTATTATTATTTCTTGGAACAAATTAAAAGGAATTTTTTTCTCCAAAGAGTTTCAACCACAGACTTATAATCTGTGGTCATAAACAGCAAGCCTAACTAATCGACAACAGATACTTTTTGATAGGATGTAGAACAAAATCCAAATTAATACTGTGCAGTTCCATTATGAATGTGTTGTGGAGGGATAAACAGGAGACAGCTCAGTGGGTAATGTCCTTTTCACACAAGCATGAGGCAAGGACTTGCTTCTGTAGTTGTCATGTAAAAAGTCAGGCATGATGACACACTGCTGTAATCAGTGCTGTGGAGGCAGATTACAGATTCCCAGAAGCTTCTGGTGAGCCAGGTTATCTTACTCAGTGAAGCTCAGATTTCAGTGAGATACACTGTCTCAAAGAACAAGGTAGATGGCTCCTGTGGAGCAACACTGAGGTTAAACCCTGGCTTTCACACACATACATGTACACAGACATGAAAATAAACACACATGCACACCCATACTCATGCATACACACACACACATATATGCATGATAAAAATGTTCACATTTACAAGTAAAAGAGTTTGTTGATAATTTCATAAGACTTTCCAGACCAAGAAATTGATGATTTGACAGAAAAATAAACTACATTTCAGGTGACAGATTCATGGAAGTGACTTTCAAGTGAAATATACCCAAGAATTCCCACATGAATTGTAGAGTGTTACTCTTAAATGTCATGATTTTGGATCCGTGTTGTTTTCCCATTTGTATAAAAAAAAAATCACAAATTTAACAGTTAACAATGATACAAATTTATTGTCTATAACTTTGAATGATCAGTCTCTAGAACTCATTCTTACAAAGAGACAGTTTAACAAGAGTAAAGTCAGCTGCCTGAAATCTGTACTCTACCAGGAGATACTGCAGTTATTGGCAGAGTTCACTCCCATATGTCTATAGGACCATGTCCCTATGTCCTCAGTGGCTGTTGGTTGTGGGCTTTATCCTCTTTAATTTCCTGGCTCCAGGATTCCTTCTTGTCAAAGTCAGAGATCTGGGCTTGGGTCCTTCATGTGCCTCTAACCTCTTTGACAGCCCTTCTTTGTCAACCCTGTTGCCCTCATCCTGAGAACACTGCCTGTGCTTAAGAGCTAGTATTATCAAATTGTGTCTCCTTGTATAATAATTTAAGCTAGCTGGCCTATTTTAGTGCTCATTAATTATATCCGCAAAACATATCATTTCCTTCAATGGAACATACCTCTGAGTCATAGCAATCTGGCCATGACTGACTTTGAGAAGCAATTCAGTTTACTACAGTCAGTGACTGGCCTCTATATTTTAAAGTACTCTCTGAGAACTGCTGATACACAGACATAAAGCATGTGAAATAAGTTTTTAAATATACTAGGAAATATATAGATTTGCTCATTTTAGATGCAGTCTAAAAGAATGTGAAATTAAAAAGATATCAAATATTACATTGAACCTGTAAATAGACACTACCAAAAAAAAAAGCATCTCTTTCTTTAGCAAAGCACACTTGTCTCTATGTAGGATATGGCTTCCCTTCCTCACACATATTTATCTCAATTCAGAACTGTCTCAGAGACTACTTGAACCTTTATTACTTTTAAGACTAAAGAGAAATGATTTCTTTTCCATGTTATGATTTTATTCAGTCTTCAGTGATTTTTGTGTTAATAAAATCTTTTATTTTGTCAAAACATGTGTTATATCCGCTTATGATTCTGATAATCTGATTAATAACTTTCAAACATCGCAAAAATAGATGAATTCTGTATCACCGGAAGGTAAGAATTAGACTCAGAAGAATGGTTATATCTCCAGAAACAACAGTTTACTTAGTTTACGTTGATGCCCTTAGATAGGCATCTTGCTTATGTAATAATTAATATTTTGGCTGTTCTGACATCAAACTTATTTTTGATTCTTGCATGTACAACAGCTGGTGGTAGTGCAGGGACAGCTGAGAAGTTTGTAAGATGACAGGGGGAATCAGTTTACATTTTATGCTTCTATAGATACTTAGCAGAGTGGATAAGCCACTTTCCAATAATTATGATTTGAGCAGATGTGAATTTGTTCTCATTAGGATTCATGATTCCAAGCTATATACAGTGCAGGTAAACAGCTTCTGAGCAGGAAACGAGGAACCTCACTCTTTCCTCTTTCTGTAATATGAGCATCCCAGGCAGCTTCACATGAAAAACAATAAATAATAGGCAGCTTCATCTCCTAAGTCAGTTGTACAGCTAAGGGAATCATTAATCTTTAAACGTGGGCCTGTTCACCCTGTACGTTCCTGGAGATTAGACGGTGCTTTCTATGTGCTCTACCTCAGAGCGTTTTACTAAGCAATGAAGTGTTTTGGAGATGCGTGATGAATATGAACTCACACAGCTGCAGCTGAGGCTGCTGCACTAAGAGCTGTGTGTTATGTCAGCTGTCACCCATGTTTGATGTTTGATGTGCAAGAATTGGCAGAAAGCATAACGCATTGTTCATTGTCCAATAATCATAAATAGAATTTTTCCAGAAAAGACTATTTGCATCCCAAAGAGTTTAATCATGAATGATCATCTTATCTTCCAAGGGGCTAAAAGACATGAGGTAGCATATAATGAAACAGGGCAAAACTTAGCATGTTGAGTGGTACTTTCGAGAGAAAGATGGAGCTTCTAGTTAACAGGACAGAGTGGTTGAGACATTACGCAAGGAAATGGAAGCAGATTCTTGGCCAAGTTTCCAACCCTCAGAGGCTGCATTGCTCTTCCTTGACAAATCTTCAATAACTTTGTTTCTATGCTATGCTGAATTAAGATTCACCTGTTTTTGGTTTCCACTGGCTTCCACTAGTCTATGACTTCTACACAAACTATGCCTCACTCACCTGTTGGTTTTAGGGCCCTGCTCTGGGCCCAGTGTGGAAAAAACAATCAAAGATGAGATGTGCTTAGCAAACAGAAGTCAGTTCTGAGAGCATGAGGACAAGAACAGCAGCAAAGCACTCTTCTGAGGTGGCTCACTTGCAGAAAACTGGTCTTCACTTCTAATGCAAATACAGTGTGGTTTTCCTGGGGAAACAGGGAAATGTATAGTCAGCCGCCCGTGTACTGAGAACACCCATATGCCAATGGAAAGGTGCTGCTAAAAGTCTCAATGGTGAGCCAGTGAGTTTATTAAGGGGGTTTCTTCCTCAGAGACAGACACACACCAGAAATCTCCTGGGCAACCTCCAAACAGTTCAACTATTGATCAAGTAACACCCACCCACAACCTGGATAACTGAAGAAAAAATTATCACCAAAGATTCTCACTGTGTGACTTATGGCCAACTACACTACTAAAATTATCTCCCACCCTGTCAATTTTAAATGTAAAATAAATACAATGTAAAAATAATTAAATAAATAAATACATACCCACATAAAGTTTTTTTTTTTTGGGGGGGGTTCTTTACATTTTAAAAATCTCCAGGGAGGGGAGAGAAGGCTCAAGAGCCTTGTAAGCTTTAGTGGTGCTGCCAGCCTTCCTCCTGTCTTCACGGTGAGCAAAACTAAATCCATGAACATGATGGGTTTCACTTAAGAGTTGAGAGAAGAAAAGAAGTGACCTTCGTTTCATAATGATCCTAACTGTAAGTGTTGATGTGCACATGTGTTTCATGCATGCATGTGTGTGTGTGCATACACATATGTGTGTGTGTTCATGCATACCCATGCTTGGGAACATGACTCAGATCATATCATATGCAGGTATATGTGTGTGTGTGTCCATGCTTGTGAACCTGTCTCAACAGGTTCTGATGTTGTTCTTCTCTTTGGCCATTTTTTGTTGTTTGAAACAGGGACTCTCACTGGTCTAAAACTCACCAAATACTCCAGAAAACAACTGTCTCCATGTCCCTGGCACTGATGACACATTTATGTAGGTTCTGAAGGTCAAATTCAGCTCCCTACCTTTGTAAGGCCAGCACTTTACCAACTGAGTCCTTATTTGGAATAATTTTAATAACTTCATGATATCATTTTAGTACTGTTAAAACATTAGCTTGTTAAATAATAAGTTATTTATACAAATATTATTACAGGTTGAGAGCATCTCCCTCATCCCAGCTGCAGTGCTGTGTGATACATAAAGAAACCAGGAATTTGTAACTACATAGGAAAGAAAGCAGAAGGACAGTGAAAAGGCAGAGGAGATCAAGAGGGAGCAAAATAAAGAAAAGGTCATTGTTATACACTGTAGTATGTTGACTTGACCAGCCTGGTTTTGTCATACATTCAAACACCAACCTAGGTGTTGCTGTGAGTGTAGGCATTGCTAAAGTATGTAATTCGGTATGTAAGCCCATCCAATCCTGTTGCAAACAGGATACTTAAAACCTTAAGAAAATTTTACCTTGTGGAATTTTTTTTCTAAGTGATCCAATTCTGAGATAAAATAAAGAGTAGTTAAAAGTTTCTTTATTTATAAGCAAAATACATTTCCTATATGATTTTTTAACGAACATCAATTTTATTAAATAGCTATTAAGTATTTGGCTAAGGGGAAAACCGTGAAATAGATTCAGCATTTGTTTAATATTAGTGGCTTTACTTTTTCCGGAACTGTCACCATCAACTGTAGGAGAGTCCTCTCCCTTGACCAGAGATATGTTTTCATCTTAGGATAAGTATAGCAACACCTGCATAGGACACCAAGTCTTATTTCTCACTCGAAATTCAAACAAAATTTCCCAGATAACTGCTAACATAGCACCCAACTGCAGCAACTGGAAATGTGTCCCTTACCTTTAACCATGGTTCTCCTTGGATAACAGGTGCTTTATTCTTTCCCTTTGTTCCATTGCCAAAATTTCCATAAATTCATCAGGCCTTTGTCTTAGAAATAATTATAAAAACGTGCAAAACTTAAGGAGCATTCTTCTTGTCAGTTATTAACTTCTACCAAAGTTTCAATGCTTAGAACTCTAGTTGGATAAACAGATGTAAAGTCGATGTTCCAGAATCTAAAGTCAAAGGTTTGTATTAGATAAGTGGCATTTCATCCTTGAGGACAAAAGGGTATTGAAAAAATGTTATTAAATCAACAAATTGCCATGCTTTAAAAGAAATTAGAGTAGGTCTCTATCTGGCTTTTCATACAAGAAAAGACTGACATAT
Organism: Rhynchomys soricoides; assembly: GCA_019843965.1. Classification (NCBI taxonomy): domain Eukaryota; kingdom Metazoa; phylum Chordata; class Mammalia; order Rodentia; family Muridae; genus Rhynchomys; species Rhynchomys soricoides. The sequence continues at coordinate 31,951 of JADRCH010000697.1, read as the reverse complement.
TACAGAATTAGAAGAAAGAAATACCATAGAACTATAGAAAATATTGAGGTCTAAATATCTTTCCTCTATTCCTCCCTCCCTCTCTCCATCTGCCCCTCCTCCCTTCACTTCTCTACTCTTCCTCTCTTCCTTTTCCTCTCTACAGACTTTCTTTGTAGCCAGGAGGGATTCTCACCACTCTACATTAGTCCACCAAATGTTGGAAGTACAGATCTACACCACTGTGCTTGATTCTTCAACTGACTTTTAAGCACAAGAGAAAAATAATAGTAAATTTGACTGTACAGACAACTAAGCTTATATATAATATAATAGATGTAATCTAATGTCAAGCTATGACTATTACAAAAGTGAGCATACTACTGATAAGTAAAGCCCTTTCTTATATCAGTTCTCAAAAGTATTAATCAAATAGACATATGTGACTTACCAAAATAGAATTACAAAAATAAAATTACAACGGATAAATAAAATATATATTTGTTTTTATCTGATTTAAAATTTGCATATATATGAATAAAAACAATTATATCATTTTTCCCCACTATATTAGTCAAAGAATATGACTCTCTGTTGTTTCTTTGTGTTATGAACGCTATTTCAGAATTGACAAAGGAAAATAATGCAGAATTGCTTCTACAGTGTTGGCCAAATCTGCTTAGTGTGCATCATTTCCACAGGCTACTTGGTTGTGTTTAACAAATCTATCATTTCCTTTTTCATTGCTATAACTAAACACCTGAACATAAGCAACATAAGAAAAGGTTTATTTTTGCTGAAAGTCTCAGGGTACAAGGTTAGGAAGGTGTAGCGCCAGAAGCTTAAGGAAACTGAGTACCATATAATGCTGACAGTGTTGCTTAGCTTGCTCTCTCCATTTTGTTCACTTCAGGTCCCTGCTCACAGAATAGCACAGTAACCCTCAATTAACCCAGTCTATAAAGGCCCTCACAGACATGCCCAGAGATTTGTTTTCCTGGTGATTCTAAATCTTGCGAAGTTGACAATCAAGATTAACCATAACATCCAATGATTACATTTCCATTATTGTTGACTACTGGGTTCTGCTGCGATTTATAACAGAATCTCTGCATATGATTTTTAGTTCAAGAGTTTATCTCTTAATAAACCTAAAAAGCAAAAATAAAATATCAATAACAACTTCAATTTGCACCACAAGTTTGAATCAACTGTAGGATACTCATTCAACAGAATAATACATAGTACTTGAAAGAGATAGTGCAAATTAATGAGCCATTAATTACCAGTTTATAAGATAGCAAACATGATATAATATTTTAATAAAAATATTTACATTCACAAGGGAAAATTCTGGAATGGCATAGACACAATTATTTCCAAATGTTAACTCATGAATTTTTTTCTCTTTTATTAATTTTCTCAGTTCTCTTTTCTCAGTCTATAATTTTAATTAAATCATTTTATAGATAAATTCAGTTACTATCTACACATGCAGCTCTGAAATAGCCTGAAGTTACAAAAAAAAAAAAACCCAACTAATTTCCTTAATTCATCTTTAGTATCTGCCCCTTTTAAATCTTATATTCTACTAATACTTTCTTATGCTTCTTAAATAATGTTGTCTCAGACCAAGTAGATGAAAAAATATATATTGATCTGTAAAAATCCACTTAATGTTTTATATATGTTTACTTGCAAATATCCTGTTAGGGACTATTTCATACAAGTTTTCTTGTACATAAACTATTTTAAGTAAAATCTTTCAATCTTATACTTAAAAATATGTACACATAAAGTCATATTTTTAAAAGTGATTATTTTTATCAATGGTACTTAAGGCTAGAAACGATACATTAGTTAGGACTTTGACTTTAATGTACAACACAGCAATGTGTGTGTGTGTATGTGTCCAGTTAATATAATCATGATACCTCTGGTCTTTCAGAAAGTACTCAAAAGTCTCACCAGTTTGTGTAGCAAAAAATTCCAATCTTCTGACATTAAGATTATCACAAAATAAACCTTTAGCCATGCTTAACAAAGCATTTCTTTTATACATAAGAATCTGGTAGATCTTTCTTAGTAGCCAAAATGAGAAGAATTGTAGAAAGTAAGGGGAAAATATAGAAGGTTAGCCCAGTAAACCAATCAATGAAACTTAGAGAGAAATAAACAAAGAGGACCTAAAGATCACTTTTGCCTTGTCGCATAGTATGGTGATAGTTTTTACTTTAAATATTAGAATCGATTTTCAAAACAGGTACCTAAAAACACTACACTCAAGAAAATTGTTCAAGAACTAATAAACCATGGAAATTCCTAAACTATATGTAAATTCTTTTTTTTTTTTTTTTTTGGTTTTTCGAGACAGGGTTTCTCTGTGTAGCCCTGGCTGTTCTGGAACTTACTCTGTTGACCAGGCTGGCCTTGAACTCAGAAATCTGGAATGCTGGGATTAAAGGCGTGCACCACCACTGCCTGCTATATGTAAAATCTTAAAGGAAAGATACTAGCATTTTCATTCTTTTGTTTGTTTGTTTTTATTTTTATTTATTGTTTTTTGGGCTGGCTCAAGTCCCTGTTAACAGCTTTGCTTGGCAGGTATCTCATGGTTCTGGCATTTCTAACTTCTTCTGGTCTCCAAGACAATCCAGGCTTCATCTTCATAGCTTTTCAGCTTTACACAATGGCCTCTGTGGATCTCCATGCAGGAATTATTCCTGCCACATGCCTGGCCTCTGCCACTTTCCTTAGTCATGGAGGGAGATTCTATAAACCCTTTCATCTATCCTTGATTCTAAAGCCAGAACGATGTGACCAAAGCAACCGAATTCTGCTGCTTACTGACCCTGGAACATGGACTGCCTGTTGAATTACATCTTCACCAGCTTTCTGTTTTCAATAGTTTCCTTCACTAAGGAACAGCTTGGTTGTTCTGGAACTATCTGTGTAGACCAGGCTTGCCTTGAACTCAGAGATCTTCATTCCTCTTTCCTGTGTGCTTGGATTAAAGGTATGTTGCCATTCAACCTGGATCTAAGATTTTCTTTAATTCTTTTTGAGAATAAACTCAAATAGAGATAGACTCTTACCTAGGTGGAATCTTGCCCCAAGGTCACCACTCACATTACTTCCATTTAATATCTTTAATCTATTTATCTCCTTGCACCTGGGATTCAGCTCTACTCCACTTCCTGGTTTCAATCCTTGAACCACACATTTTATATTTTCTCTTGTGCAGCTTGCTCCATTTTATCAAAATGCTCCTCATAAGAATGAACAGCAGAACAGAGTCTATACTAGGCTGTTTTGAGATGCTTGTAGCTAATGCAATTAACCTAAATCTCTTCACCTTAGCCACAGGCAGGCTCTTCGAACAAGGAAAAAAGACAACCACATTCTTTACCAAAATAGGGCGCATTAAGCTCATGTAAAACATTCCACTATTTTCCTAGCCCCAAAGTCCAGAAATCCACATTCCTCTAAACCAAAACATGGTCATCCCTATCCCCGTGCCAGGTACTGTCTGTCTTATTTAGGGTTCCATTGCTGTGAAAAGACACCATGACCATGACAAGTTTTATAAAGGAAAACATTTAAATGGGGCTGGCTTACAGTTCAGAGATTTAGTCCATAATTATCATGGCAGTGTCCAGGTAGACATGGTGCTGGATGAGCCAAGAGTTCTACATCTTGACCTGTAGGCAGCAGAAAAGGACTGTGTGTTACACTTGGTATAGCTTGCCCAACAAGTCCATACCTCCTCCAATAAGGCCACACCTCCTAATAGTGCCTCTCGCTATGGGCCAAGCATTCACACACATGAATCTATGGAGGGCATTCCTATTCAAACCACCAAAACAGGTACTTGAGAAAACTTGATCATGAAATATATTGTTCCTTGACTGCCACAAACATACGTGGGGAGATGACAACTAACTCCAAAATCCCAAGTTGGTGGCAATTTAGGAATTTTCAAGTTCGGTTTCTTAGCATCCTGTATTTTCCTTCGGATCCTACTCTGACCCACACACCCTAGTTACATTTATGCTTTTTAACTCTGCCATAACAGGGACAAAATCATTAGAGAAAACATTAATGTGGCTTTTTATACACTGTGATTGTTAAATACTTTATAAATCATACCAGTTAGAATTATAAATTAGACTTTGGTTGACAGGAAATAGAAAATAACAAAACCTTAAGCATAACTATTGCTTCTGTGAGAGCAGTAGTCAGGGATGTTGGGAACCTCATCAGCTTTTCTTCTGCAACCAGTTAACTGGTGACAGATAAAGTTAGCTTCCTGGAGGACAGATGTTTGTTCCCAATAGCCCTTTAGCTAGGTGCGTCTAAGTTTTCTTGGTCCTTGCTACCTGCACTGTCCCTGAACCACCTCTGCCTCAAGGGCGTAGCCCTCCTTAGATTCCAGCCTCTCTTGAGCACTCAGCTCCTTCTATGGATGCAGGCTTCAGATGGTGACCACATCCAACCCCCTATACTTTAATTTGATACCTATTTTGATAATCTGTTTGTTACCTGTGCTTCTTATGCACATATATACACACTTACACACATGTTGTTATATGTTTATATGGTGTTCTTTACTGTAACGGAAAAATAAGTGGTTATTTAGAAATCATCAGCTGAACACACGCCATACAACATGGTACATCACTATAAGTACAGAAGGAGACCAGTCTTGCATACACACACACACCACACACACACATACACACACACACACACACACATCATTTCCTGGCACATCTTCCTCATTGTGAAACATCTCAGGCATCAGAGCCTTCCAAACAGTACAAATTCTGCTTCTAACAAAAAGGATAGCTTGGCTAAATGATGGAAGTCCTGGGAATGTTCCCTGGTTTTTTCATAAGCAGTTGAGAAAGCTGATGCACCAGTCCCTGTGTTACCCAAATCATTACTTTCCCCAAGCTGTTTGATGCCTCGATACCTCCGTTCCGTCATCTATAGAATGAAATGATTGTAATTTCTGTAACACGAGGATGGTTGCTTAGATGCACTGAGTTCATCTACAGACTGGTCCATGTTTTATTTCTGTGGTTTCAGATACCTGTGGTCAGCTGAGGGGTAAAATAAGTCATAGACTTTTAATCATGTGCCATGCCGAATGTATAAAAAAAAAAATCCTGTGATATTCATCTCTATGTCACCTGATTTTTGCATATGAATAATCCCTTTGCCTAGCATATCCAGTCTCAATGGTTTATCTATATGCCAGTTACTTAGCACCTGCCTCCATTATCAGATCCTTTGTCATGGTATCAGTCTTTATTTCAAGTAATATTTAATTTATTAAATTAAGGATTAACACTGGCAATTTGGAAGTGCCAAGCATAATCTATAAGATATTTCCTTTGAATATAAAGCAAAGCTATGTACTGAAAAAGAAAAGTAAGAATAAATATGATCAACTATAGTTAAAGATAAACAGTGAAAATATGTTTTAAGGGACAGGTCACATTAACAAAATTTCTACTGCAGTTTATTGTTATAATTGTTCTTATTATTGTTAATCACTTTCTCTGCCTAAAGTATTCACTCACCTTCATCGGAATTTGTTCAACAGATGATACCACAGTTAAGATGGTTTACACGATCAAGGGTTTTCATTTGCTCTGAAGTGTGGGAGTGTGAGACAGTGAAGGCTCCTCCTGAGCCCTCAGTAGGATTAGCTACATGCGCTTTGGCACTAACAGTATTTATCTCATCACTTCCAATCAATAGACACCTTGCTCCTGTGAGTGGCCTATTGGTGAAGTAATGGATAATCTTCCATAAGATCAACAAGTGTATTTTACATTTTTGTAAAGTTAGTTTCTTATTGTGGTCTTATAGAAGTAAATTATTTTGATTAGTTATATTAATAACTCAATTGGTTTGTTTAAGGGAGGCATGAGTTACATGGATATGAACTGATATCAACGTTAAAATTTTCATTCTTTCAAATATTAGTATGAGACTGAAGGTCTAAACGTGTGATTTTCTTTTATTATTCCGATTGGCAGAAAGTAGATGACTCACTGGAAGAAGCCATAGAGGCGAGTTAAATGAATTAGGTATGTGTAAAGTATCACAGTCTTAGGTTTGTATGGCACTGTATATGATTCGGGGTAGTGAACACAATGAACCCAGGGTTTAGGGGCAGCAAGACCCAGAAAAAGTAGGAAACTGTAAAAAAAAGCCTGAAGAAACGTCTCAGGTATGATGGTGGTAGGTACTTCTGACAGGATTTGTGGTAAGTGCCAAAATTGTTCACAGAATCAGGGATACTTGTACCTGCTTCAACAAGTTTCTTCCTTCACATCGATCTTCATCGTATGCCTTCCACTTGCCTAATTTAATGACACCATGGTGCACGTGAATCCAGGAAGCCCAGTGCACGGCAGCATCTCAGTGTATAATGCAGGGCAAGACAGCCAAAAAAAAAAAAAGAGAAAGGAACAAAGGAACAAAAGGAAGGAAGGAAGGAACGAACAAAAAGAAAGAAAGAAAGAAAGAAAGAAAGAAAGAAAGAAAGAAAGAAAGAAAGCAACATAGATTGCTCATCCCAGCCTGTATGCTAAGCACTGCCAAAGCTCTAGCCAGTCAGGAATGGGTTAATATGGAAGACACACCCACTCTCTGTGTGCAGTTCTTCAACAAATTGGTATTTATATGTGTTGCTTATGACCCTGCTGTCTAGAAGGCATCAGTTTCAGTTTGGAAGTCTGATATTTAATTAAAATATTTAATCTTTGTGATCCTGTTCTGAATAAGATCCTAATCTTTTAGCAATGAAAGTTTTATTGATTGATGAATTGAGTATAATTTTTTTCCTGCATAGACTGAAGGCAGCTGTGAAAATATTGGGTCACATTTGCTACAGAAAACTGGAAGAAGAGAATGAAATACTAGTCTGAGACATTGGGCATTGGTGTCATCACTCCTCTCCCTGGGAAAGAGACAAGACCAACTCTTTCCATAGGAAAGCAATGGTGTTGAATATTTACTTCTAAAACCAAATAAATAGATAGATAGTTAAATAAATAAATAAATAAATAAATAAATAAATAAATATCTGGTTTGTTTCCTATCTTCAGTAGTGCAAAATCTACTTATAAACATCTGGTCAAAACTAGAGATTTCAAAAGATACAGATAGGTTTCTCAGAAATAATAACAAGTACTTGAAAGCTAATAGCCCTGATTTTGTGACTACTCATTTAATACACAAAAGTATATTTCATGTCAATGGTGGTGTTTTCTATCTGCTTGGCTTGCTTCATTGTTACCTGGACTTAGTTAGAAAATGGTTAAGGCACAATCTTTAGAGGTTTCATCTGTCTTACAAACCTGTTTTTCCTGTAGTAAATTATGTTTTCCAATTCCAAAATCTCAAGATTATTTGAAACATTTATCTCTCAAACTGGTGACAGAAGCAGTATATCTGTTACAAGCTCCACAAAAGTGTATGTTTTAGTAATTTATATATAACAAAACCTAATTGTGTTCAAATGACAAGTATGTGCTTGAACTAAAATTTTATTACTGCATTATAAAATCTACTACCTGTTGGATTTCATAGAAAAATATATAATAAAAGTGTGGACTTCTAAAAATGTGGTAAAATTTCATGTATTATAATGAATCATAAATGTGTGTTTCTCCACCATTTAATTAGTATACTGATCATGTGTATCAATTCTGTGGGTGACAAGAGATTCAGCAAACCATGGCTTCTGGGTTTAATCCTACCTATTTTTCTGTTGTCTGCCAGCTGAGTGTCACTTTTTTCTGAGTGTCATTTTTGTAGTTTATATGGTTAAAACTTTCAAAAGAACAATAGTTTGTGAGGTAATGATTCTCTGACATGCCACCTTCATAAATTAAATTCATGCCCACTCACATATGCCTGGCATAATGCATAATTCAGTAACTGAAATAGGGGCTAGATTGTTTAGCCTGTGGCAGAACAAGTTTTCCTAACTCTGGTTTTTAAAACTATTAAAATATATTTTTCTTAAACAGAAATATAAACAAGTATTTTTAAATTAATACCATGATATCTATAATTCGTTAAATCTCACAGCTTTTAAGGGCCATTTCCTATTACTGTAACTATTTTTAGGAAGTCATTAATTCCACATGAGACATTAATAACAGTATAATTGTTCCCTTTTGTTCAGTTGAGTCTTAGAGATAATGAACAGCAGTGGTTGAAATCCTGCCAACCCAAGTTTTCTTCCTCAAGTGAAATGTGGTTGCATCCACAAATCCCCTCAAAGAATTGTAATGCTTGGGGTGATAGTTCATAGACCATTGAGATATTAGCTTTCTTGGGGGGGGGTTGCTTTCTTTTATTCCTTGGTACGGTGGGAGAGCAACTAACTTCTAAAAGAATTATGATTAGGAAGGAGGGATTTGCTGGACAGACAATGTTATCAGAAAAGATGATTTTTGAGCACCTGGAGGACTCTAGTCCACTGTGGAAAATGCTGAATGGAAAGTTCCAGAAAGAAGATAAGAAGAAGAGATATCTGTTAAACTTCAGGGAGCATAATGAAAAGGGGAGATTTAAGAGTTTTATAAAGGAGCAACAGCTCTTAAATCTTAATACAAAATGGAATTGCAGTAAAAAAAAAAAAAAAAAAGACAAACTGTGAGCTGAGCCCTTCCCTATTGTGGGAACACAGTGTGTGATAAATCAAAGCAGTGGCCATGGCTGGTGTGAGGCATAGAGCTTTCCCACTATTTAATACTGTATCAGAATTCACCTTCTATAAAATTTTGATATGCTCCACAGATACAGAGATATAACTTACTCTGCAGGTTTGAGTTCTTTCTCAAATAGAAAAGAAATTGTTCATTCCTGTGACAGATGGCTTAGGAACCTAGGGATGGCATTGCTATCTATCAGCTATAATTTCACATCTAGCCACAATTTGTTTTAAATTTAAGCCATGAGTATATAATTTAATCCATCCTTTTGTGTGTGTGTTTATCTTACAAGACATGAATTTAGATTTGCTTTTCTTGTGTCAGTGAACATTTGAAAATATTCTAAGCAAGTTAGCTAATAGTACGAGGATTGTCATCAATCAAGGGATTATTACATTATGTACCAACTAACTATATGGCAGTCATCAGTATCTGAGTCTTTCAAAGTGTCACTACTCATATTTCCAGTTTCATATTAAAGTTAAATACATGACGGAGAATTGGTTTTTAAAATATTAAAGCATTTTATAAAATCAAATAATTTAGGAAATATAAACAGAAATGTTATAAGTAAAAAGCATGTGGAGGAAAAGAAAACATTACTCATTATTAAGAACAGAAACATTCTTATGGCTATAAGTATTTTCTGTGTAATTAGACAACTGATTATGACTTTTGAATAATGTTAAAAGGAATGAATGAAAGAGAAACACCAGCTGTAAATTTGAATGTCATAATATCATATGAATACAATTTTCCCAATCGATAAAATGCTATTGATTCTGGGAACTGAAATTTTCCATTTCCAATCATTGGGAATCACATAAGTGAATATTCACTAAGTACACTAAAGTCATTATAAAAGCTTCAATCATCCTATAGATATAGTTCATAGCCTGTGTTTATAATTATATATCCATTATGAAAGTTTTGTTTAAACATTGCCTAGCCTTCACTATATATGATTGGGTCTATTGGTTGTGAACAGTGATCCTGTAAACAACTATAGAAATATTAAAACATCTTATTCTTTAATATGTGGGCTACTGAAAGCCATCCTACATAGTCCCAAATTGGGAGAACAAACCTTTAGAATTCTACATCTAAAGTTATAGCAGTTATTATGGAGGCTGAGACCATAGGGCAAGAAGTTCAAAACCCAACTGAAATACAACAATAATTCAAAGCTAACTTCAGTGAGTCATTGTCTCAAAATAAGAAACAGAATGGACATGTTGCTCAGTCTAGTCTAACATGTATTTTGAGGCACTTAGACAAGTATTCTGTTTGCCTTGTATACCTAAGTTAATTTATCATTTTGTGTATGTTTATCTAACAAGACATGAATTGAAATTTCCTTTTTTATGTCTGTGAACAGTCAAAATATATTCTAAGCAATATGTCCCAGAACCAAACTCTAAATGAATGCAATTAATCTAAATGTGCCATTTGGTCCTGAGTAATATGTTAAAGTCCAAGATTTCTATTGATGTCCACTTGGGAAAACTCCCCTTAAACTTCAGATATTTGCACTCACAAGTGTATTTTTGCTTTTTAGACAAAGTCTAAGTTTGTACTCCAGGCAGGACTGAATCACATTACATAGATCAAGCTAGCTTCATACTTTTTGCATTCCACATACATTAGGGTAAATGAGCCCTTAGACTGTAAATTTTTTGTCCTTTTTCCTTTAAATTTTGTCTTTGTTGTTATTTTTGTTGTTGTTGTTGTTTTTGTTTTAAGGAATGAGCATGGTGTGTGTGATTCATTTGAATGAATCTTAATGTTTAACAAAGAAATTAATTAAATTCTGTTTACAGTACTTATATCCTTAATCTTTTTCAAATGCATTAGTAAATATTTATATTTAGAGGCATAGGCTACATATACACAGTAGTAGCTTTCCTGGAAAATCCCTGGTGCCTAATGAAGCCAGAACCCTCATAATATCAGAGTGCCATGAATGTGACAGGTCCAGTGGAAAAATGAGGGTAACAACAGAATAATAGTATAAATGTGATAACACAGACCATAATAACAAATCCTATGTTACTGAGTTGTGTGTTGATCAATTGAACTGTTTATAGTCATTATAGGATATACTCCTATAGCAGTTAACTATTAATCTGCTTTGAGCTCCCAGCGGGTGATCGTGCTTCTAGCTATCCACTAGACCTCTCTGGATTCATAAATGAACACACACACATACACAAAACCTTTATATTTTAATATTCATAAGTAGATCAATGACTGAGCACTTCCAGGCCTCCCCACAGCTAGCATACACTCCCCTCTAGTGTTCTTGAATTAATACTTGCTAAATCTATATTTTCTCAATGCTACCTCAGACCCAATTGAGGGATTGGACCCTGGGGCCACTTTCCCGGATTCTTACATGTTGGCGGGGCCTTTAAGTCTGATCTTTCTGCTTCCCTCTCATGGCGATTCTCTCCTTCCTCTTCCCTTCATCCCTTGTCCAGGAAATCTAAAAGTTCTGCCTCTGTCTCCCTGCCCAGCTATTGGCCATTGAAACTTTTATTTCCCATTCAAAGCCAACTGGGGGAAGGCTTCTTTTAGCCTACATGCCTGACACTGCAAACAGGATTTTTGGGTAAAACAATTAGTATGAGAACACAAGCCACTACATATGCCTAAGAAAAAAATTAAAACATGTTTCCTGCATCTCATGATTACAACAAAAGATCATGTCAGATATTTGACCTCAATAGCAATTTGAACGCTGGGCACTCATAAGAAAGAAAGTAATAAAGATTAGAGTAAATGTAAACACAGTGGACAACAAAATAGAAAATATTGAAGGGGAAATGCTGGGCCTTTTAAAAGATTAGCAAATTTGAAAACCATTTAGCTAGGTTAAGAAACTAAGAGACATTCAAAATTAAGAGCAAATGTTAAAAGGGAGCCATTATTACCAAAGTCACACCTACACAGAAGACCAAAAGGAAGTGAAGAGGAACAAATCGATAATTTAGAAGAGTTAGATGAAATAAGCTAATTTTTTGGAAAAAAATCTTCACTACAATAGCTCCTACTCATGTAAAGATTTACAACTCAACAATGAAAACATATTAGCTGATGAACAGACATTTGGTTTGACATTTCGTCTAAGATGTAGTATATTTGGATATATTAAATAAACAAATGTATCAGGACTCACCATTGTTAGGCATCAGAAACATCAAATCAAAATAAAAAAGAGAGAGTTCACGATATCTATGGTTGGTACTATTTTTAAAGAAAAAACAAGAGCAAGTTTGGTAAGTAAGTGGGGAAATTAAGTCCACACCCATGACTTGCAGAATCACAAAGTGATATGCCAGTGGGGAAGATAATTGGAGAAGTTCCTCAAAAAGTTCAGTATTGGTTTATCTTACAAACTCATCAAGTCATTGCACTTTTAGGGGGCTACCCAATAGAAGTAAAATGTGTACAAAAGTGTTCACAGCGATATTACTCATAATAACCCCAAATAAAAACAACTCCAATGCATGTCAAGTAATAAATGTGATGAAATATATGTATAACCCAGCCATGAAGAGCAGTGTGGTGCTGACACATTCTACTACATGGATGCACCTTGAAAACATTACGCTAAATGCAAAGATTGTGACACAAAATGCCACTTGTGTCATTTCATTTGTAAGAAATGTCCATAATAAGCAGGTACATAAGGACATAAAGTAGTGTTTGCTTGGAGATGGAAATAAAGTGGATGAAGAGTTGACTGTTAATGCTCAGTTGAGCTAGCAAGAACCAGCTTGTAATTGGTGGTATTCATAAGAATTTTTACATTTCCAAAAAGTCTGATTATGTATTTTATTGAGGTGAATAATGGCACAGAAAGCTCTTATAAAAATTAAATAAAATTTGTACACCCTTAAATGTTGATACATTTTGGATATGAATAAAACCCCTTGAAGAAGGAAGGAACTTTCACAGCTTTGGTAAAATACTAATGAGTATCACATTGTTACAGTTCAAATAATTTTTTTCTCAACTGAGGTTGGAATCCATCAGTAATAACAATGAATTTGCAGAGACAACTTCACCTACTGTCAGAAAAACAATGCATTCTTTGGAAAAAAAGAAGATGGTTTCAGAAGGAGAAGCTTTAGCTCTCAGAATATTCAATGTCTTAGTAATGGCTCATGTCCACATTCATCTGACACCTTTAGCTAAGATAGGATGATAGATAGAATTTCATTTGTTTCAGTATTTCAAAGTATTGCTTATGAAATGTCTAACTCAAAGTTTTCAATTTTCCTTTCATGAACCAATATCATTCCCAAATGGAAATAAAATTGCTGCAAGCTACTCCTCTTGGAGGGTGCAGGAATGTCAGGAGGCAGAGTAGGCCCTGAAGAACCCAGAGCTTACTGTGCTGTTAGGTAATACACTTTCTGAAGTTTGAAGGGAAGACAGAAGTTCTAATGATTAAGTTTTTCTTTGATAGTTTCATGTACAGTGTACTGTACTTATCTCCTCTCACTTATCTCCTTTCCACTCTTCTCCCTCACCCTTCCAGCAGGCCCCTCCCCCACACTCACACCTTTATAGTTTCTACTGAACATAGACTATCAAGAATCCTGGTTTTAGAACTGAGCCTACCTTTACATCGAACACCATAAACTTACTTTTTGCTTATGTGGCAAACTGAGCAACTGTCATATACCATGAGTACACTGGTTATCATGTGAGGCCAGGGGAATTCAGATGTTGTCCATGCTTCATACAGAATGCATTTTGGTGTAAGTAAGGGACGTCGCCCATATTAATGCAAATAGCTAAGTAAAAAGTAAAGGTCGGTTAGAAGAGTTCCTTAGAAGGTGGTCCGGTCTAGCCTCGGCTGGATTCTCCTCTGGTGAGATGCCCTTCCATCTGAATTTAGGAAGGTAAACAGAATTTAATCATGTAAAACAGAGTTGGGGAGGAGTGAAGCTGGTATCCCCTTCCTAAGACTAGGTGGAAATTCATGTGGGAAGGCCATTTGGGGAATGTCAGAGGAAGACAGTACAGGCTGCAGAGTACACAGCAGCATTATTGGAAGGTTCAATTGAAAACCTTAGTTTATATTGTGTCAGCATAAAGAAGCCACATGGAGTACTGTGTTTCAAGTGAGGATGGGTAGGAGATAGGGTTTTGGAAAATTTCCTTGACTGCTGTGAACAGTGGATTACCATCAACTGTGAACCTTTTATGAAAATTACAGCCAGCCAACAAGAAATGACACCACGTGGGCTGGGATAGTAAGGTGTGGAAAGACGTTCAGGAGAAAATCAAAGGATTTGATGAGATACTGTGTAAAGGGACAGTGTGAGATGGTTCATAGTGCTTTTATCCTGTTTCAGGCTACAGCTATGCTTTCCACTATAGATAATTCAATTTCCTCATGAAGACAGAATGGAACTGAGGAGACAGCTCAGTAGCTAGCGGACCTTGCTCCTGATCTAGATTCCTGAAGTGTACTACAAATTGTTCTCTGGCAGTGGCACATGCATGTCAATATGAACACAAAGTAAATAAAATGTAATTTAAAATGTTTGAAGATAAATTCTTATATATTTTAATGTCCCGAGGCATATCACATGCAAAAGAGAAGTATTTTTACAGTTTGATTATGCATTATTTAGATTGAATTGAAAATAAAAATAAAGCATTCATAAAATTTTCCTCCACACTTTATATAGATGCTCACAGTAGATATGCTTATGGATCTGAATAAGACTAAGTAATTATTTATTTTACCTGGTTATTAGGCGGCTACTGAGGCCAGCAATTGGATTCACAAACTATACATAATTTATTGACCCTTGTTCAAAGACAAAGTGAGCTGCCCAGAATACTTTAACTGTGTTTAGCTTTATTGCTCCCTGGAGAATTTTTTGTCATTGATTATACATTTTGGACTGTCAAAACACAGATTTCATTAATTCTGGGTCTATTTTCTGATATCACTATGAATTTGGAATATTAACTCTAGCATATGCATCTAAGCAGATGCTTTATATAAAGCAAATGAACATCAAGGAGGGGTCACTGTGTAGTTTGGAAGCAGTTAACAGGTTCAGTGATTGTGAGGGAAACATAAGAATGGCTGGAATCCCATTCCTTAGCTAACACTGAACTGCAGAAAGATGAGAAAGATGAGCTACACCTCCAATTCCCTGGTGCTGACACTCCCTCATCTTTTCCCAGCCTGTAATTACAAAAGCTCCTCAATATTCATGAGCAAGAAGCCTCAGGTACCAAGACAGCATCATAAGATTTGTTTTACCTAGAGATGTATGCCCTTTTAACCTATGTGCATAGTGTGTTCTTTGTAAGGTCTTGCAGTAGCTTTACAAATGAGACAAACAAACAGGGCACTGTGTTTTAGGCCACTAGTAAAACTCCACCTGCTGCATTGCTTTAGCATCTTTGACAGTTTCATCGATAATCACACTTTCTGTTTTCGTAACTAGTACTTCAACCATGCCTTTTCTTTCCAAGATAGGTTTTCTCTTAGAATAATGGGCAAGAAAAAATTTAGTATGGCTGTATCAACTTAAGGTTCAAATAAATCTACAGAAAATAATACAGATACCACCTTAATGTCTTTGGAAAAGCAAACCAAAGTTGTTTACTTTCTTTTATTTTTAATTTTTATATTTTATTTTATCTTATTTTATTTTTTAGATTTATTTTTGTATATGAGTACACCATAGCTGTCTTTAGACATACCAGAAGAGGGCATCAGATCCCATTCCAGATAGTTATGAGCCACCATGTGGTTGCTGGGAATTGAACTCAGGACCTCTGGAAGAGTAGTCAGTGTTCTTAACCACTGAGCCATCTCTCTAGCCCAAGCTTTTTACTTTCTAGACCAATATTTATCAGATTTCTTCTTCTTCAGAAAATATGCGTGTAGTACTTAGTCTAGGAATCTTTAATGTTGACACAGACTGCTCTTTGTGAAATTGTTTTGTCATAAGCTGTATATAACTATGTCAGGAAAATACTAATGTGTAATTGGAATTAAACCAATTCATATAAGAATTGTCACAACATCTCTGTATTCCTCTAGCTTACTGTGCCAGCACTTAGATGTACCTTACTTGTGAGAAAGCAGACTTTTTTCCTTATTTATTTATTATTCTCTCATATATTACATCCTAACTGAAGTCCCCCCTCCCTCCTCTCCTCCAACTTCCCCCCTCCATGCCCAATCAATTACACTTCCATTTCCCTTCAAAAAAGGACAGGCCTCCCTGGGATATCAATCACACATGGCATATCAAGTTGTAATAAGACTAGGTACCTCCCCTCATGTTAAGGCTTAACAAGGCAACCCAGTAGGAGGTAAGGGGCACAAAAGCAGGCAAAGGCATCAGCATCAGAGACAGTCCCTGCTCCCTCTTTTAAGATTCCCACAAGAAGACCAAGCTACATAAGTGTAACATATATGCAGAGGACCTAAGTCAGAGTCATGCAGACTCTCTGTTGGCTGGTTCAATCTCTGTGAGGCCCTTTATGTCCTGTTTAGTTGATTCGGTGGGCTGTTCTCTTGTGGTATGCTTGACCCTCTGGTTCCTGTAATTCATCCTCCTCCTATTTCACAGTATTCCCCAAGTTACACCTAATGTTTGGCTGTGGAACATCCACATATGTTTTCATCAGTTGATTGATGATGACTCTCTGATGTCGACTATGCTAGGCTCAAATCTCTGAGTAAAGTAGAATACCATTTGCAATTATTTCATTGTCTTTTTTAAGGTTGCATTTGGTTCTATTGTAAGTTTCTGGGCTACCAAGCCTCTGGTTCCTACTTGAGGCAATGTCAGGCATGGGCTTTCTCTCCTGTCATGGGCCTCAGGTTGGACCAGTTATTGGTTGAACATAATCTAGTACCAGATATTTTAACCTTATACTCAAGATGTTATGAATTCTAAGGGAGTCTGCTATATACAGATGAGAGATATAAAGAGAAAGAGGAAGAGAAAGAAAGGAGTCTAAATGGGACAAATAGTGTTGAGAGAAAAGAGTTAGAAAATGACTGCTATGTTAAGAAAAGAAGGGATGGAAAGAAAGGAATTCTCATAATAATTGTTGTGTGTTAAAACGCATTTATCTTCTGGGAGATTGAGCAAAGAATTAGAATATCTTAATTACTTTTTCTCTGCTTGAACAGTGATACTTTGAATTTAACACTTCAATGAGTTTTGGCCACTTAAGACCCTTGGATTTATTCATATTACAGAATACACAATCACATGCACACACACAATTTCTCACAGCCACTTGAGCTTATATACTATTATATATATATATATGTACACATATATATATATATATATAATCATACTTCCTTAGGATATAATAGCTAAGTTATAAAATTTGGTTGTCATTATTTTACAATTACCAAAAGATTAAGCTCAAACCTTTGTTTGAGCAAAGGTCTAGCTCATTAGCTTATTAGGTACTAGGCACCTACTATCCTGTGACTTAAAAAAAAGGCCTTTTAGGAGAATGTTATGTTATTTTTATCTAACAGTCTAAAAACAAATTAAACATTGTAAGCAGAAAATAGACTGTAAGCCTCAGCCTCTTGCAAGGCAGCCCAGGTTTTCTATAAAGTTTCACTATGTCTTTTATGGAAATGTGCAGTGGGAGGTCTAAAACCCTTTCATTCCTTGATTTAAAATAAATCAGTCAGTTAGCCAGGACAAGCAGTTGTAATAAAAGCTAACTGGAATATTATCTGATTCTTCCCTTCATGTCTTCTTGAATCACTTAAGAACTCTGCTAGTCTCCACTCACCAAAATTGCCTACACAATTGGTTTGTGCTCAGTTCTACTGAGATTTTTATGTAGAACTTCTAAATTGTATAGGCATGTCTGGGTCCTACTTAATTCTTTAAACCAAAGGCTGAATAATTTCTGAAGGTTGCACCTAGACAAGTGAGATTTGAATGGACTTAAATACTCTTTTCTGTTACCCTTTAATGTGACTTAGGAAAGATGTCTTAGAAGAATAGAGAGCTGCTAATAGGAAGGTTAAATGTAGTCTTCTTGGGGTTTGGCAAATCCCTGTGGGATTCAAAGCTTCCAAGTTGCTTTCACTTTCTGCTCTAACAATTCCAACTTTAGAAATTTATTATCAGGAGGACGTATACACACACACACACACACACATACATAGGTACATATGTATGTGTGTGTGTGTGTGTGTCTGTGTACATATATACACTGTGATATGTGATGATATATATATACACACATATATATATATATAGTCTTACATATAAAATAATACATATAAGAATATCTATAAGAATTTATACAGAAAATACTAGGCAGATTGATATTTATAATAGTAAAAACAAAAAGAAACATCTAACACTAGAACAGTGTTCTATACAAAGGATAGCATTCTATATACTAACCATGAAACCTCACCTTCTATATCAGCTACTATTTATTATTAAAATGTTCAAGATACACTCATAGAAGAAAAATGTAAAAAATAACCATTTGGATACTTTTGCCTAATTTTCCCTTAATATAAAATAATATTTTATTACAAATAAGACAACCATTCTAGTTTTACGAAGGGAAAGTTACATATAGAATAGTAAGAATGATCTTGGGACTAATTCAAACAAGAATTAGATGGGCTTGGGAATAGGAACTATAGCCCAGACGTTAGGACAGAATTACCTTGATTAGAAATATTCTTAGTGAGGGAGAAATAGCCTCTTCTACAGGAGAAAATGAACCCAATTCATCTGGCATCTCAGTATTTCATCACTCACCATTGAAAGACTCAAGATAAAAGGTCTTTAGTTGGTGGATCAGTCTCCAGAAGTATCGGGAGGTCAAATGCAGCAGAGGAGGGTCTTGTTATCCGTCAGGGGGAGGAGAGGACCTTGGGCCTGAAGGTGTTAGATCCCCCAGTATAGGAGAATGACAAGGAGGAAAGACGAGAGTGGGTGGGTCGGTGGGAGGGTGGGTTGGAGAATATACCCATATTGGCAGGGGGAAGGCGGAGGGAATGGGGAGGTTCCAAAGGGGAGATCTGAAACATTTGAAATGTAAATAAAATATGAAAATAAAAAAAATAAATAAAAAATGAAAAAAAAAAAAGATAAAAGGTCTTACTTAGCCTACCTTAGGCCATATGCCCTCAGACTGTAAGACAATAATGTAAGAATCAAAATGTGATGCAGTTATTGGAAACTAACCTTCCAATAAAATATCAGGAGAAAGGAGTAACTTCTCCAGATTAGATCAGAATAGAAGAACTACATGTGTAGTGTCTCCCCATATAACATCTATCCAATACTGTATTTTATCTTGAAATCAGAAGTTTGAATAAAAATTACAACTTATGTGTACCTACAGTATGTATTGTTAGTTGTTGGTGGACTCAAAAATTATATTTTATTTATCCTTCAAAATAGGAGGAAGAAATCATCATCTCTTATAATAGAAAACAGAAAATGTACTGTAACATATTTTATCAGTATCTGTCTATTTATCTTGGGAGATCCACAGCTTCCTCTCTTGCAATTTATCTGTGAGCTTTGAATATAAATCCTCAATGTGTCATTGTTAATAATGACATCTCAGAAGAGCCCTGCTAACCTCTGTCATTGTCACTTGGTTTAGAAGGAAAATCATGTTTACCAAAGCCATGCAACACAACTGATAGACATGTAGCTTGGTTAGCATCAGTTGAAAATAGCCTGAAATATTTTCACCATCTGCTGTGTTTTTGGAGATGATGGGGCATCCTCAAACTAGATCCTCTATATCCAACCTGGAGAACCCTAGTCCATCTGGTCTGAGTTAAAACTAAATTGGTTAGTACCTGGGTATTTGGTTCAGAGCCAGAACCTTTAGGATACAAACTAAAGGCACATAAAATTAGAGTTGACTTTTTGTCATTGGGCTTATCTTTGATCTATCTTTAATATTAACATTATTATAAAACAAGAAACTAAAAATTAAAAACAACAGAGCTTAATTAAAAAAAAAAAAAACATTTGCTAACTAAAATGTTTTCTGCAGCACCTGAAGGAAATGCTTTAGAGGACATTTGGCTTAAGGGACAGTGCCATTTAAATCTGAACAACTGCCCAGGTATTTGCGTTTTCAAAAATGAAATCGAGCCGCTAACAATTTGTATGGATTTCTTTTAATGTATCTGCTGTTATAGATACATCTGCTTTCCTCCGATGTTCCTTTAAGTTAGACAGCACAGAAGCCACTTTAGTGGACTAATCATGCTCACTCATTTGTTTTCTTTTCATTTTCCAGAGGAATATGATATAATTATGAGGTGCAAGTTTCTATGGTAGATATTGTTAACTGGAGAGCTGACTCTAGTTCAAACCTCATTTTCTGTCTCCTGGAATGTCAGAGTTCCAACATTCTGATAAAAGAGTCATGGCATCTAGGCAATGGAATCTAGGCAATTCCATTGCCTAGAGTGAATATGGGCCCCATTTCTGGTCAACCAGACATAGTGAAATGTCTTTCCAATGGGAAAGGATACTTTAACTATATGGAAACAGGGACTCCAAACAGAAGGTAATGCATAGCTCCCCTGCTATATGACCCTTTCTCATGTAGTTGTGGGAAGATTTAGCAATAAAGTACCATCAATGTGAGATGCAAAGCTATAGAAAATGAAGGGGAAAATAATTTAGTCAGAACACTTTAGTTTATGACATCATACCTTGCCCACATGCAAAATCTTAATTCTCTGTATATGAGATAATCAAATATAGTCATTTATTACAATATGTGACTTTTTTCTGTACTGCATCTAAATTATCCCTAACTGTACAAATTTTAAATGTCTGCAAATAGTCTTTAACATATTAATCTTTCCTATCAAGGCTGCTTGACATTCTGATAAGGCATGAATCATCAGCAGACATACAATGCATGTAAAGGCAAATATTACATTGATTTACACATACTTAATTCAATTCTTATGCCTAGATTGATAAATATTTCTTAACTGCTCTACCTTGATACTTCCTCTCAGCTACAATCTAAGCAAAGCAGACTTCTTTCTTTACACATCAATAACTGCTTAATTGCTTGAATATTTTATTACATTTCTCCCACTTTATAAAAATGAATAAAGAGCAGAGAAATGGAAGTATTATGAATAACTTGTGAATATAAATGTTGATTGCTTAAGATTAACACAATTAAGATAAATACAAAATAATTTAGATTTACCAAAAAAACCATGCACCTTTCATCTTAATTTGATGTCTATTGGAATGAAGCCAATTTGTTTTGTTTTCAGCTAAGAGGAAAATTAATCATACAATGATATGTATTATAAAATATTGGCAGCATAAAAAGACAGTGGTTATGAGCAAGGGATGAGTAGGCTCTTCACAGTTTAATTTAGTTGCATAAGATTATATTCCATCTTTGCTATTTCAAGAAAAAGAAAAGAAAGCTATTGATCTATCAGGTACATTATAATGTGGTAGATATCTATTGATAAATAAGATAGAAATGTGTTCTTTCTATTTATCTTGCAATCAATAGGTCATTATCATCTTGCATTCTTGAAATTTTCTGGTTTGCTTTTATGAAGAATTGTACATTATTGTATTTATTTCAGGAGCAGACCTTAATTGGTTTGTTTGGTTTGTGGAATTTAATGAAAATTTTCCCAACAAGTGGCATTTAAACTGAGATCAAGAGGAATGTCAGGGATAAAACCTAAAGAAGGAAGTGACTAAGAACTCTAAGCCAGGAATGTAGAATGGATATGAAAGCTAAGACAACTAAGAGAGCAGAAGAAATCTACTGTGGTATGGACAGAGAGGAGAGGAGAGGGGTGTGATAGACAGGGTTGGAGGAACAGGCAGAATCTATAAATACCTCAACTCCAAAGAGAGCAAGAGAGCAGGTTATGGAGGGCAAAGTCATAAACACGTGTGTAAAACTTGCCTAGAAGGAAATAAGATTAGAATGAGATTCTAAAGGAATATAGTCCTAAAATTTCTCCTAATGACATAGTTCTATACCTGTACATCACTCAACCCTCATCGGATATTCTTTTTCTAGCAATAGATGACAGCTAACACTGACCAATTTGTAGTGACACGTTTTGGAGCACTTGTCCTAAACTGGAGGTCTGGTCCAAATCCCTCCCTTCATGGCTCTAGAGTCTATGTAGAAGAGGTAGAAAGACTGTAAGAACCAGAGGTGAAACACTTTGAATCTAAGAAAACAGCATCCTTCAGACACAACAGGACTGATGCACTAATACATATGTGAACCCACAGAGACTGTGACAACATTCACAAGAATTGGACAAATTCAAACCAGACAGTTTACCAGAAAAGAGAAAGAAAGTAGAAGAAAGGTCCCACCCTGATCAAAGAAGCTATTTGCTATTGATGCATGCTGTGAAAATCAGTTGTCTCCAGTGTAATGACACCAAGTATATCAACCACATTCCAAGGCAGGTCACAGTTAGACAACGTAAAACGAACTCCATGTTTTGTGAATGCTTTCTGTTTTGATTTAGTTTGATTTGACTGTTTATTTTTCTTAATTTTGAGCTTCGTTTTAAAACAGACAGAGACAGAGACAGAGAGACAGAAAGAGACAGAGAGACATAGACAGAAGAAAAAGAGAAAGTCAGAGAGACAGACAGAGACAGACAGAAACACAGAGAGGCAGACATAAAGACAGAGTCATGGGGGGATGGGTAAGGAGGTGGGAGGGGGTAGAAAAGAATATAATCAAAATATATTGTACTAAAAGAGTATCAACTGATAAAATGATAAATGGAGTTAATGGATTTTTAAAAAGAGACAAAACAGAGTTAAGTAGTTTTTACCGTGAGGGTTGGAGGTGTGAACAGGCTCGGGGCAGATTCATAAAGTGGAAGTAAAAGACTTGGTTTTCAAAACAACACACCTAATTTATAATCCAATAGAAGTAGTGCTGAGATCAAAAGTTACTAATCACAGAAAAAAACTGACAAGAAAATTTTGTGCCTTGGCATAAGAGTCAGTAAGAATAGGCTATATAGATCAGTTGGCACAGTGTTTGGTAGGCCTAACCAATCATGCATGATCTACCCAACACTAGGTGTGGTGGTACATGCTTACAGTGTCAGCACTCAGCTCCCTAACAAGATCAAGTCTAACATGGACTCTATGAGACCCATCTCAGAAACAACAAAAAGTAGAAAGCAAAGAATAAATAAATTCAGCACCAAATCCTTTTTGAGGATGCCAATGTGGTCATGATTACCTTCTGGCCTTGTTCAATCTCAGACACAGTTAAATTGTTTTGATTACTAGTTCATGTAATAGACATTAGCTTGCAGTCACTTACTTTGTGATACTTGAGCATCTGCTGTTTAGTCTCAATCCCCAGGATTTAATTCTTCAGGACAAATGCATGGTCTTTATGAGATCTGAAACAACATGAACAAGCCCTTTTTACAGAGATCATGTCTCCTAGCCCGTGTGTGTGTGTGTGTGTGTGTGTGTGTGTGTGTGTGTGTATGTGTGTGTTTCTTAAAATTATGCTACTGAAAAATAAATCTAAAAAAACATTCTTTTTCATAGGTGTGACCATTCAGCTACCCTTTGACTACCCAGCTTTCTAGAGATTTTCAGGGCAGCTGCTAAGAATTTAATTTAATTACATAGTATTGTACAGAATTGTTCCTGTGAACAGTATCAAGAATTAACTCTGTCCTGCTTGTCACATGAACATTTTTTCTTTCCCATTGGAAGCTTCCAATCTAGTTGATTATAAACAGACATGAACTTTTCAATAAGTATTGTGTTTGTTCTGTTAAGGGTATTAAAAAGTAGAGGAAAAGATATTTTAATCTTTGTGTATTATGTACAGATTTTAATATATATATACATATATATATGTATATATATGTGTATATATATGTATATATATATGTATATATATATATATGATACACACACACACAATGGTTGCATGATGAAAATGACACCCTGATATGGTTTATAGACTATAGAATTTTTTCATAAGTAAATGGGAGTTAATCATGAGAACATAAACAGCTCTGTTCCCTAAAGTCGCATCTGTTTTGTGATTCTAGCAACTTTGATCATGTGGTATGCAGGCTCATATTCTTGACCAGAAGGAGCTGGTTTCAGAGGAGGAAGATACTAAATGCATTGTCTCAAGGATATGATAGATAAGTTGAACACAGTACCTCTGCTCATATCCAGTTGCCTAAAACATACTAAAAAGTTGTGTCTCTACTCTGAAGTCTGAACATCATCTCTGGCTGGATGAGAGTGTACTCTGCTTGATGTTGAGTACAAAGCCAAATGTTTCAAGTACCCACAGGGAGAAAAAGAAAAAGTAAATTGTTACAGAAAAGTGGTCTCTGGCTATACTTAGAAGAATGAATTGATCAACCCATATCTATTGGTAAAATGCATAAATGAATATGTGATTATTATTACTAGATGCATAGCACATGAAATTTGAAGAATACGGAACATACGTAGGTTAATTATAGTTAGAGAGTAAGATTATTACATGGTTAAGAACTGTACAGAGAATCTCGTATGAAAGCTTTACCTGTCAATAAAAGGCTGTTGGTCTATGAACTTAGGCATGAAGTAGGGAAATAGAAGTTCTGAAGGAGAGTGAGGATTCTGTGATAAAGACAGGCATTAAGGGAGTTTTGCCCTGGAGCGTTGAGGAAGACGGTCACATGAACTCTAAGGAGAGGTAACCAACCATGTGGTGTTCATATAATAGAACAAAGAGGTAAGTGATATGGGGAACAGGCTAAAGCTTATGGCCTAATTATTTATTCCTATATAATTCAGTCTTCCCAAGATTATTTCAGGCAACCTTGGCATGGGTGGAAAGCCCATAGCTACCCAAAACCCCATGTGTTCCAAGTGTACCCTGACATTTATCTGAGACATTCACTGACCTAAATCAAACTATAAACATGTATATGGCACTGAAGCTAAACCTTAAACTTTGCTCTCTAGATTGAGGAATTTGAATGATCAGATACTATGTTCATTTTTTTGAGCAAAACAGTCCTGTGAGTCAATATTTAATGTCATGCTGTTCTTAATTACATTAAATGAGAAACATGAATAGAATTTTACCACTACATCTTTAATTGATGGAACAGCTACAGGTATTTGTTGGGTAAAGGGAACATTCTATGCAGATATATCTTTATGTTGTATCATCTCTACGTCTCAACTAGTTGCTCATAGCTCCATCAATGGACAAGTTCTCATCAAAAGGTTCAAGCACATTACTGTAGCCGTGTACATAACATATTCCTACTGGCATGGTTGAATGTATACTGACAGAGCTTGATATGATCTTTTCACCAGAAATAAGTTTATAAATTTAAAATAGATTTAAATTCTGAACATTTCTCTGAGCTGAAGAGTATATGTCAAGGAAATGAAGCCTGAATATGAATTCTGATACTGCTTACCATGTCAACTTTTTAGATAGATGTACACTGTTTGCAAATGAGGTTGTTCTGTTTCCAGAAAGACAGCTTGGGTTAACATTCTGGGTTGATTGGTATAGGGAAGGGTGCAGAACAAATAGAGGTATGACAATTCTAATGGAATTTCAATTATATTATCTGAGTGGCATCATAAAGAGTACATATTATAGGTCAAGGATCTGCCTCAGTTGTAAATTGCTATCCATTCAAACACCAGGAGCTGAGTTAAATTCCATGACTCATGTAAAAGTTAGATGTGGTAGCATGCACTTTGTAATCCCAGAGCTCGAAAGGAGGTGACAAGACAGTCCCTGAGACTTGCTAGCTGGCCAAGTAAGTGAGCTCCAGATTCAGAGTCAGACCCTGCCTCAAAATAAGATGGAGAGCAATGGGAAAGACAGATTATGTTCACTCCACGCAAACACATACATGTGCACACGTGAACACCTGCATACATACATGTACCCATGCAAAATGTTGTATTACAGTGAGTATAGTGACCTTGAAGCCAGCCTCACATTGGAAGAGCAGATATGCAACATCATCAAGCCAGATTCAGGTTGAGGCTTTCTTTTTCTTGGACTCTGTCAAGCAGCATAAAACTGCATCCTCGGACACGAGACACTTAAACAAGGCAAAGAAATGCGTGCATGCCAATGGGTCTTAGCAGGCTGTTTCTTTGGGGTGGGTGTTAATAGTCTCATTAGTCTCCACATCTCCCTGTTAAAATGGGCAGCAGCATCACCATAATCAAATGTGGATAACTCCCCATCACACTCAGTGTTTATCCAACTCTTGTCAAAATGTAGACAGGGAGTGAAAAAAGATTAGGAAGCATAAGTGGTCAGAGGAGCCTGAAGGACTTATGCGGTAGAAATGGTGGTACACAGATATACCCGGAGTAATAGACTAATGATTAGATTTTGAGATGTTTGTTTACTGGATTGATAGAATTTTAAAGTAGTTACTAGGTTTATAAAAATCATAAGGAGAAAGAACAAGTTTTTAGTGTAATACTTTTATTAATTCTTTGTGAATTTCATATACATAATGGATTTTGATCATATTTATGCTACACTGCTATCTCTACTTTCTCCAAGATTTAAGCCTCCCTTTGCAACTTTGTATATCCTCCTTTTTAAATTTTCATAAGCCAAAATGCTCTTTTTGCTGCTCATACATACATGGGTGAGGGGCCATCCACTGGAGTATGGTCAACCTACCAGCATTCTCTGAATTGCTAATTGACTTAACAAGCCCAACCCTATAACGGGATGTGTCATCCCTGCACAGTTAGACCTAGGCAAGACTTCAACCCTAGATAGAGGATTATAGACAATTAAGGAATACAGAGAGCAGGCGTGGGAAAAGTAGTCTTAATCAAAGATAACCGCACTGATTGGTTATTTAATACCTAATGGTCAGCCCTAAGAATTTATGCATATAGCAACATTATACATACTAAACACATTTTACATATATTTTTAAATATATGTGTGTACATACTATATATGTGTGTGTGTGTGCATGTGTGTGTGTGTACAGACACACACACACATAGACACACACAATCATAGATCAAGAGGCCATGAGGGAAAGTAGTTTGGAATAGCATGATAGAGGTTTGAGAGGAAATTATAATTTCAAAACAATAAAAGTGTTATTTGAAGGAAGGAAGGAAGGAAGGAAGGAAGGAAGGAAGGAAGGAAGGAAGGAAGAAAGAAAGAAAGAAAGAAAGAAAGAAAGAAAGAAAGAAAGAGAAAGGAAGGAAGGAAGGAAGGTAGCTCAGCAAGCCAGAGAGACTGCCAGTCAGGATATTTTCTCTCCTGTCTCTATTTTACCTCCTGCCTGCACATTTCTGTTTTTACCCCTTCTCTGGACTTCTCTTAGTAATGGACTAAAATCTGTAAAATAAAACACACCCTTTACTCCCTGAAGTCGGTCTGGGTCAGCATTTTATCAGAGCAACAAAAAACCAAGGAGGATATTTTTTCCTGTGATCATCTTGCCAACCTTATCCTTTTGTGGCTTTTGAAATGTTTCCTTTGCTACACTGTCTTACTGCTCCTGGCCCCATTAATTTCCTAGGTGCTGCTTACATCTAGATGTTCACTGACCTCTGTTTAATAAACTTCCTCTTATTCACTAATGTATAAGGCATTTTATTTGGTGGCATGTTTAACACAGGGAAAGAAATGACAAAGTGTGTGGTCAGACCGCACACTGTCAGCTATTAGGCTGCAGCATCCCAGCTCTGCTACCTCTCCCCCAACTTAGCTCCTCCCACCTGGCTTGGCCCTTTCATGTATCTCTACTCTCACCAGACAGAAATTCTGAGCATGCAGATCGTCTTATAATTTCATAGACCCCATATTTTTAGTGCTTTCCATTAAGTCCATTTGTTACCATGGTATTAGTGAGCCAGGCTTAAAGTAGTTCTACTGCATGCATCATTATTAAGGCAGCTATTTTTTCTTAGATACAGCATACAAAAATTTGAAGTAATGGTAGTGCCTTTATAATCTACAACAGAAATCTGAGTTGAAATTGGATCCCATTTCACTTTGTCTGATCTTTTGCCCCATTGTTCTCTTGGTTTCTCCTCTCTTGTTCCTTCCTCCTTGCCTGCCATTTACTATATTGTTAACATTTCTGTTTTTTGCAAAAGTATACACTATATGTGAGATAAGCGAGCATTTTCAAAACTAGATTTTGACCTTGTTTATTTGTGAATATATTCCATGTGGTTAAAAAAAAAACAAAAAACAAAAAAAAAAACGGGCAAAACATTTGTGTTGGTAATCACTGCCTGCTAATTCTTGGATTTGCACACAATGCAACAAGAGATTCCATGTGCACTCCTTTCTCTTCTCTCAACCCTGCAGTGTTGGCTGTAGCCAAATCACACGTTAGTTTCCATCTCTGTTTTCAGTATGTTAGTGTTGATTCCCCCTCCCCCACATGTTCTCAAACAGAGATACTACTAACTAGATAGATCAGACTCATTTCTCAGAGACACAAGTCACTGAGAATTACAGAGTTAATATACATCTGTGATGCACCTGTGCAGACACTAGCATGCCCTGTGTACTCCCTAGCATGTACCTGTCTACTCACTAGCATATGCCTATGTACTCACGAGCATACACCTGTGTATTCCCTAGCATATACCTGTGCACTCATTAGCGTGCGCTTGCATACTCCCTAGCATATACCTGTCTACTCACTAACATATACACCTGTGTATTCCCTAGCATGGAGCTGTGCACCCCTAGCATGCAACTGTATACTCACTAGCATATGCCTATGTACTCACAAGCATACACCTGTGTATTCCCAAGCATACACCTGTCTACTCACTAGCATATACACCTGTGTACTCCCTAGCATATACACCTGTGTACTC